>CM019067.1:312847672-313245172 GCA_009667805.1 Leptobrachium leishanense
CGCTAATTAACCAGAAACTCAGAAACTTTATTTTTTTTCTACTAAGGGTCATTTGCATGCGATCCAAAAACAAGTTTTACATAGTGAAAATGAAACTCACCTTTATTTTGAAGGCCGCAACCGCAAGGACAAATGAACTTTTCAACCTGTGACACAGTATCAGTGCAAACATTCCAACTGATTCTGTCATGCGAACCTTCCAGACTCCAAAGCATGACATGATGAGATCACTGGCTTCGTGTTCAGGCCTTATGCAATGTGTGCATTACGACATGTATTTATTCAGCAAACAAGTAAACTGAGCTGAGCTGAAAGGCAGGTTTTTATGACTCGGGTTGGAACAGAACGATAAAAAAAAGTATTTGCGCATATACAGTAATTGGAATTTTGTAATTCTGTATATTTCACAGTTTTGTTAATTGTTAGTTTTTCTATCTACTGAATGCAAGTAGGCTGGCGAATAAATCTAAAATGGAAATCATATGCTGCATTAATTATACTGTAGAGATGCTGCCCGGCAGTGTGAGGATTCATATGCTGCATTATTATACTGTAGAGGTTCTGCCCGGCAGTGTGAGGATTCATATGCTGCATTATTATACTGTAGAGGTGCTGCCCGGCAGTAAGAGGATTCATATGCTGCATTATTATACTGTTAGAGGTGCTGCCCGGCAGTATGAGGATTCATATGCTGCATTATTATACTGTAGAGGTGCTGCCCGGCAGTGTGCAGATTCATATGCTGCATTATTATACTGTAGAGGTGCTGCCCGGCAGTGTGAGGATTCATATGCTGCATTATTATACTGTAAAGGTGCTGCCGGCAGTATGAGGATTCATATGCTGCATTATTATACTGTAGAGGTGCTGCCCGCAGTGTGCAGATTCATATGCTGCATTATTATACTGTAGAGGTGCTGCCTGGCAGTGTGAGGATTCATATGCTGCATTATTATACTGTAGAGGTGTTGCCCAGCAGTGTGAGGATTCATATGCTGCATTATTATACTGTAGAGGTGCTGCGCGGCAGTGTGAGGATTCATATGCTGCATTATTATACTGTAGAGGTGCTGCCCGGCAGTGTGCGGATTCATGTGCTGCATTATTATACTGTAGAGGTGCTGCGCGGCAGTGTGAGGATTCATATGCTGCATTATTATACTGTAGAGGTGCTGCCCGGCAGTGTGAGGATTCATATGCTGCATTATTATACTGTAGAGGTGTTGCCCAGCAGTGTGAGGATTCATATGCTGCATTAATTATACTGTAGAGGTGCTGCCCGGCAGTGTGAGGATTCATATGCTGCATTATTATACTGTAGAGGTGCTGCCCGGCAGTGTGAGGATTCATATGCTGCATTATTATACTGTAGCGGTGCTGCCAGGCAGTGTGAGGATTCATATGCTGCATTAATTATACTGTAGAGGTGCTGCCCGGCAGTGTGAGGATTCATATGCTGCATTAATTATACTGTAGAGGTGCTGCCCGGCAGTGTGCGGATTCATATGCTGCATTAAGTATACTGTAGAGGTGCTGCCCGGCAGTGGGAGGATTCATATGCTGCATTAAGTATACTGTAGAGGTGCTGCCCGGCAGTGTGCGGATTCATATGCTGCATTAAGTATACTGTAGAGGTGCTGCCCGGCAGTGTGCGGATTCATATGCTGCATTAAGTATACTGTAGAGGTGCTGCCCGGCAGTGGGAGGATTCATATACTGCATTAATTATACTGTAGAGGTGCTGCCCGGCAGTGGGAGGATTCATATACTGCATTAATTATACTGTAGAGGTGTTGCCCGGCAGTGTGAGGATTCATATGCTGCATTATTTTACTGTAGAAGTGCTGCCCGGCAGTGTGAGGATTCATACGCTGCATTATTATACTGTAGAGGTGCTGCCCGGCAGTGTGAGGATTCATATGCTGCATTATTATACTGTAGAGGTGCTGCCCGGCAGTGTGAGGATTCATATGATGCAATAATTACACTGTAGAGGTGCTGCCCGGCCGTGTGAGGATTCATATGCTGCATTGTTAGACTGTAAAGGTGCTGCCCGGCCGTGTGAGGATTCATATGCTGCATTGTTAGACTGTAAAGGTGCTTCCCGGCACTGTGAGGATTCATATGCTGCATTATTATACTGCTGAGGTGCTGCCGGCAGTGTGAGGATTCATATGCTGCATTAATTATACTGTAGAGGTGCTGCCCGGCAGTGTGAGGATTCATATGCTGCATTATTATACTGTAGAGGTGCTGCCCGGCCGTGTGAGGATTCATATGCTGCATTGTTAGACTGTAAAGGTGCTGCCCGGCCGTGTGAGGATTCATATGCTGCATTGTTAGACTGTAAAGGTGCTTCCCGGCACTGTGAGGATTCATATGCTGCATTATTATACTGCAGAGGTGCTGCGGCAGCAGTGTGAGGATTCATATGCTGCATTAATTATACTGTAGAGGTGCTGCCGGCAGTGTGAGGATTCATATGCTGCATTATTATACTGTAAAGGTGCTGCCCGGCAGTGTGTGGATTCGTATGCTGCATTATTATACTGTAGAGGTGCTGCCCGGCAGTGTGAGGATTCATATGCTGCATTATTATACTGTAAAGGTGCTGCCCGGCAGTGTGCAGATTCATATGCTGCATTAATTATAATGTAAAGGTGCTGCCTGGCAGTGTGAGGATTCATATGCTGCATTAATTATACTGTAGAGGTGCTGCCCGGCAGTGTGAGGATTCATATGCTGCATTATTATACTGTAGAGGTGCTGCCTGGCAGTGTGAGGATTCATATGCTGAATTATTATACTGTAGAGGTGCTGCCCGCCAGTGTGAGGATTCATATGCTGCATTATTATACTGTAGAGGTGTTGCCCGGCATTGCGCAAATTCATATGCTGCATTATTATACTGTAGAGGTGTTGCCCGGCAGTGTGAGGATTCATATGCTGCATTATTATACTGTAGAGGTGCTGCCCGGCAGTGTGAGGATTCATATGGTGCATTATTATACAGTAAGGCTGGGGTCAGACCAGCGCATTTTTAACGTGCATTCTGGCGCACTTAATCACGGCCGCACTAGCAGTAAATGACGGGCAATGACAGCCAATATACGAAGTACGGTCGCACGAAAGTCCGGCCGCGCAACGCAAGTGGAAAATGAACGCATTTTTTCGAGAACGCAGAACCGCTAGTACGGACGTACAGAGTGCGCTGCGCCTGCTAGCGGTGTGTGTGTGTGATTTGGCGACGTCAGACCCTGCTCGTGTCCGGCCAACATAACGTCCAGACGCAAAAAGTTTCCTGGTTTGGATTCGTAAAACATCACGCACGAACATGCGCATCGTATGACCGTTTTTGTATATTCCGTGAAAAAATACATCAATGCGTTCGGACGCACTTTTTTACGTTCGCGTGTAAAAATGATTTCGTTTGACCCTAGCCTAAAGGTACTGCCCGGCAGTGTGAGGATTCATATGCTGCATTAATTATACTGTAAAGGTGCTGCCCGGCAGTGTGAGGATTCATATGCTGCATTATTATACTGTAGAGGTGCTGCCCGGCAGTGTGAGGATTCATATGCTGCATTATTATACTGTAAAGGTGCTGCCTGGCAGTGTGAGGATTCATATGCTGCATTATTATACTGTAGAGGTGCTGCCCGGCAGTGTGAGGATTCATATGGTGCATTATTATACAGTAAGGCTGGGGTCAGACCAGCGCATTTTTAACGTGCGTTCTGGCGCACTTAATCACGGCCGCACTAGCAGCAAATGACGGGCAATGACAGCCAATATACGAAGTACGGTCGCACGAAAGTCCGGCCGCGCAACGCAAGTGGAAAATTAACGGCATTTTTTCGAGAACGCAGAACCGCTAGTACGGACGTACAGAGTGCGCTGCGCCCGCTAGCGGTGTGTGTGTGATTTGGCGACGTCAGACCCTGCTCGTGTCCGGCCAACATAACGTCCAGACGCAAAAAGTTTCCTGTTGGATTCGTAAAACATCACGCACGAACATGCGCATCGTATGACCGTTTTTGTATATTCCGTGAAAAAATACATCAATGCGTTCGGACGCACTTTTTTACGTTCGCTGTGTAAAATGATTTCGTTTGACCCTAGCCTAAAGGTACTGCCCGGCAGTGTGAGGATTCATATGCTGCATTAATTATACTGTAAAGGTACTGCCCGGCAGTGTGAGGATTCATATGCTGCATTATTATACTGTAGAGGTGCTGCCCGGCAGTGTGAGGATTCATATGCTGCATTAATTATACTGTAGAGGTTCTGCCCGGCAGTGTGTGGATTCATATGCTGCATTAATTATACTGTAAAGGTACTGCCCGGCAGTGTGAGGATTCATATGCTGCATTATTATACTGTAGAGGTGCTGCCCGGCAGTGTGAGGATTCATATGCTGCATTAATTATACTGTAGAGGTTCTGCCCGGCAGTGTGTGGATTCATATGCTGCATTAATTATACTGTAGAGGTGCGGCCCGGCAGTGTGAGGATTCATATGCTGCATTATTATACTGTAGAGGTGCTGCCCGGCAGTGTGAGGATTCATATGCTGCATTATTATACTGTAGAGGTTCTGCCCGGCAGTGTGATGATTCATATGCTGCATTAATTATACTGTAGAGGTGCTTCCCGGCAGTGTGAGGATTCATATGCTGCATTATTATACAGTAGAGGTGCTGCCCAGCAGTGTGAGGATTCATATGCTGCATTATTATACTGTAGAGGTGCTGCCCGGCAGTGTGAGGATTCATATGCTGCATTATTATACTGTAGAGGTGCTGCCCGGCAGTGTGAGGATTCATATGCTGCATTATTATACTGTAGAGGTGCTGCCCGGCAGTGTGCGGATTCATATGCTGAATTAATTTTTTTTTATTTTTTTCCTTTTAAATCATTTAATTTGTTCTAGTTTTTTTTTTTTTTCGTTTCAGATAATTTTGTTCAGCTTTTTTCCATTTTAAATCATTTTGTTCTGGTTTTTATTTTTAATGTCAGACCATTTTGCTTTTTTTAAATCGTTTTGTTCATTTTTTTTCCCTTTCATACCATTTTAATATGATTAAATAAAGTTGTGCAATGCATATTCATAAGAAAAAAGGATCTTTCATAAAAAACGATAGAATCGGCAGAATTACCGTATCGACCGAAATATCGGAGCATCCAAAATACCATTAGTCTAAGTCAAAAGGAAATAGACCCTTTGAAACGACGAGAACAGACGATCCGAAAGACCGAAAATTTCCGATATCACGAAATAAAAGTCGATACGAAAAAACGAGCCGAAACGAAAATCGGCCGAAACGATCTGAAATGAAAGTTTTAAAAACCCGAACGAGCCGAAACAAAAAAAACAAAACGGTGCACATCCCTATAATATATCCTTTATATCGGCAGACCGGGCAGATTCATAATATATCATTATTATATGTATACGTCATGCCCTGCCTGAATGCTATAACAAAAAATGTAAAACAAATGTGAATTTTCAATAAAATTTCAATCACCCACAGTGTGTAAAGTGTTTTTTTCACATTTTATCATTCGAGCCTTTACGGTCATATATTCTATGGGATGCGTTAGTTAAAAAAATTAGGACTGGGAACCCGTTACTTTATTTTTTCAACTGGCTTCATATGATCAAAAAGAGCTGATACCCCATTAGGAGAATTTCTGTATTTGTTAATCGCAAACACATTGAGCTTCACTATCATTCGTTTCAATGGATTATACACTGATCAGCCACACCATTAAACCATCTGCCTAATATCATGTAGGTCTCCAAAACTGCTGTGATGGAATCCACAAGACCTCTGAACGTGTCCTGTCATATCTAGCACCAAGACGTTAGCAGCAGATTGTTTAAGTCCTGTAAACTGCAAGGTTGGGCCTCCATGGATGTTATTTGATGTTCCAGAACATCCCACAGATGCTCAGTCGGATTGAGATCTGTGGAACTTGGTGGCCAAGGCAGCACTTTGAAAACTATGTCATGTTTCTCAAACTATTCCTGAGCAGTTTTAGCAGAGTGTCAGGATGCATTACCCTGCTGGTTGAAGCCACTGCTATCAAGGAACACCATGGCCATGAAGGGTGGTCTGCAACAAGCTCAAGGTAGGTGGTGCATATCACGTGTGATCCGACACATTTCTATCATGGCCAAAGTTAGGATTTTCAGCAATCTGAAAGGCAGTATCTTTTCTGTGTGATCGAACGAGACAAGCTAGTCTTCACTCCCGATGAGCATCAATGAGTCTTGGGCGCCCATGACCCTAACACCAGCTCATTGGTTGCCCTTCCTTGCACCACTTTTGGTGAGTACTAACCACTGCATACCGGGAACACCCCACAAGACTTGTCGATTGGAGACTCTGACCCAGTCATCTAGCCCTTTGTAAAAGTCACTCAGATCTTTTCGGACATTTTTTCTTCTTCCAAAACAGGAAATTCAAGAACGGACTGTTCACTTGCTCCTAATACTTCCCGTTCTGTGACGATACATCCCACCCCGTGACAATATATCACACCCTGTGACAGGCACCATTTTACCCATATAATCATCATGTTATTAACTTCTCCAGTCAGTCGTTTTTGTGGCTGATCAGTGTATGTGCGATATGGGGTACAGGAGCCAATGTAAAAAATACTCTGTAGTAAAATAGTACCATGCTGGTGGAGTAGAGGTAACATCACTGCTCTATAGCCATGGAGACACAGATTTGAATCCTTGCAAGAGCACCTCTCCAGTAAGTGTCCTTGGGCAAGACACCTAACTGTACATACTCGCCACCCAGGACATACTTGAAAACGAGAGAAATCTCAATGTATCCTTCCTGGTAAAATACTTTCTTAAAACAATGTAATTATTTTTTTTTCCTATAAAGTAGTAATTCTACCTCAAATTACTCCAATTGCCATTTTAGAGAAAAACACCCAAAAATTACCCCAAGCCCTGAAGGCCATGACAGTCCTCTGCAATAAGGGGGTTATTCAGAGAGATCCGAAATGTAATCAGACTCTGAATTTGAAGGAATGGGGCCATTCGGCTATTCAGAGAGCAGGCAATTCGCCAAATTTTGGCAAATTGCCTGCACGTACGGTACCTGTTCGAGTACAGTGAAATCCCCATAGAGAAGCAATGCTTTGTCTATTCAGAGGACACCGAACAGCTGAGCAATGTCAGTGAAATGCCCTGCCGTTCGGTGGTTTCATTTAGGGATGAGCTGTTCGGTTCGATCGGTTCGGAGTTCGATTCGAACATCGCCTGTTCGCATGTTCGCGAACTACGAACATTTCCGTGTGTTCGCAGCATGTTCGCCCACAATGCACCACAATGGACCACAATGCACTTTTCCACTGCCTGAAGCTTGTAATTGGCTGCAGCCTTGCACCTGACCACAGATCAGGTGCAAGACAGGTTCAACACTATGCCAATCACGGCTCAGAGTCCTGATTGGGAAAATTTTGCCCAATCATGGGCTCACAGAGCTAAGTCCCGCAGCACACTATATAAGGCTTCACACAGCGCTTCAGCACGTGTTTTTTGAGAGGAGATTGTTGTGTTAGTGTGTGTTCTCACTGTCAGTCTGCCACCAGCTATTGGGGGGGGGTCTCATTTCTACAAAATATCTGGGAATTGTTGTAATGTTTGTGTTCTCACTGCCACCAACTATTTTGGGGGTCTCATTTATACAAAATATCTGGGAATTGTTCTAATCTTTGTGTTCTCACTGCCACCAAGTATTTTCAGATCAACTTGGTCCCCCCCCCCGCAGTGGCTGATGATCAAGGATGCATGCACTGTACTGTCACCATTTGAGGAGGCAACGTGGATGATGAACAGGGACAGTGCATGCATCAGTGACACAATTCCTTTAGTTTTCCTGCTGGAGCACACTCTGCGGGCAGAGATGTGGCTCTAGAGGCAGAGCAGCGGGAGGAAGAGGAGGCCTTCCCTAGTTCTCAAGCAGCAGTCTTTCCGCAGACAGCTTTCCAGCTGGTCCTCCTCAGACAGGAGGAGGATGAGAAGGAATATTTAAGTAGTGGGGCATTGAAGGTGGGGATTCCTCAAGGGTGGGTTTTGTGTGCCCAGAAACACAAGGACTAGTACGTGGCTGGGAGGAGGAAATGCACGATGGGGTCATCCTCATTGACCAGGAAGACTCGGAAGCTAATGCCACCTCCAACCTACGCTGCATGGGCTCCCTTATCCTGAAAAGCCTGGTAAAGGACCCCAGGATTCGTGCTAACAAGTAGAGGGATCATTACTGGTTGGCAAGCCTTCTTGATCCACGATACAAGGGTAAAGTTGCAGAGCTCATCCTGCCCGCACAGAGGGAGCACAGGATGAAAAAACTTGAGGACGCTCTAAAGCGACACTTGTGTAACACCTTTCCAGGCACTGGTAGGTTACAAAGTGATGACACAGGTGCTTCTGAGGCTGTGGATGATCAAAGGAATAGTGGTGAAGGCCGGGGCCGTTTGACTGATGCCTATTTAAATTTTTTTAGTCCACGACGCCCAGGGACGTCAAATGTAGGCACCCATTGCCAGCGTCTTCACCATATGGTGCAGGACTACCTAGGGGCAAGGGCAGACCTGAATACCTTTCCAGCAGATGATCCACTGGCTTACTGGGTGTTGAGATTGGATCACTGGCCAGAACTTAGCCAATATGCTATGCAGCTACTAGGTTGCCCTTCATCTAGCGTGCTTTCCGAAAGGACGTTCAGTGCCGCTGGAGGTTTTGTCACAGATAAAAGAGTGCGTCTGTGTACCGACTCTGTAGACCGGCTGACATTTATAAAAATGAATCAGTCCTGGATCAGCAGCTATCAATCCCCTGATGCTGAAGTAATGGAATAGATCGGGGATGTCCTCTTCTGCATTCACAAAACCTCCAGCACTGAACTCGTAATGGTCGGCTGAGGACAGAGATACTAAATTGAAACGGTAGAAATTCCAGAGGATGGGAGGCAGTTAAGCCCCTCGCAAAAAACCCAGCACTGGCCAATTCTCTGTTTATCTTGGAGTGTCTGAGAGTAATGCGGTATTACCTTTCCAATCCCATGATTATTTTGCAGCTTACAATGTCCAGGGCACCAATTACAGATAATGGTAATGGTTTGCCTTAAAAGCAGATTCCAGGTGATTAAACAAATGCACGCTGGACGTTAAAGGATGACTAAGAACACCAGAACCAGATGTGATCACAATTAAATTAATTGCCTATTATTTGTGTGTTTTTCTTTTGTATTAAAAATGAACGTATTCAGTGCACGTATGGCTGACTCATATTTTGCTCTCCCAGCAGAATGCTCTGTGCTCTACATGAAATTGCATTATTGCAGTCAAGAGAAAGTTCTTGTATGTAGACGATGAGATACAGATCAGTCCTCTTATTTATTTTCTATATTATTTTTTAATCTAAGGGGCTATTTAGAAAGCACCAAAACTGAATAAAATTTTGGGGCTTTTCATTTTGGCGAATTTCGGTGATTCCATTTAGTCTAAAATTATGTGAAATCCCTATTTATCGTATGTTCACCGTATTTTGCCGAAAATGGAATCGTTAAACCAGTTATCGGACATTGGCGAAGAGCGCCTAAAAGCACCGAATCAGCATCAGTGAATCTCGCCGAACTGAAAAAGAAAATAGAAGGGTTATACACAGAGCACCGAAATCAAATTAGCCGAACCTGCGGTGAATTCAGCATTCACTGCAGGGTCCTCGGACTGCAGGGAAGAGAGTCAAAAATCCGTTGCAAAATCACCGCAAAACCGCCGAAACTCTGCCGAAAATCACAGCCGATACGATCAGAAGTATCGGATCACTTGGAACTGCCTCAAAAAACATGCCGAATACGTCCGGAAATAGCCGACAATCCGCCGAACACAGCACCGACCAGCAGCCGGAAAAAGCCAACAAGTCAACGATTGGGGTAAAGAAAACAAACAAAAAAAATGAATTGAAAGTGTCAAAATTGAAACGCTGCTCGCAAAAAACTACTGGACAAAAATGTCTAGAATTAACATATAAGATCCTATGAATGATAATAAAAAGGTCTGTTACAGAAAAAGGAAAATTAAAATAAACGTGAAAAACGTTTGCCGAAAAAATCCCCAAAAATGCTTGAAAGATCCTAAAAAATAAATAAATAAATAGACTTTTTACTGCAGATTAAAATAATAAACGGTTTATTAGATATTGTATATAAACGAGAATATTTTTAACATTGAAACCTATGGGATTCGTCTGAATAAACCTGCCGAATGAAACCACCGAACAGCAGGGCACTTCGGCAACTTTTTCACTGCTGTTCAGTGATTTGTGAATAAATTAAACATTGCTTCTCTATGGGGAGTTCACTGCCGTCGAACAGGCACCATATTTGTTGGCAATTCGCCAAAATTTGTCTGCCTGCTTTCTGAATAGCCGAATGGCCACGAAAATGCAACATACGGGGAAATTCACTGTTCGGTGCATTTTTGGGGCAAGTTCGGATCTCTGTGAATAACCCTGATAGTCTCCTGTTCTCCTAATAGGAGGTTAAATCAATACAAAAGGTAGTAGAAAATATATCTAAATAATAAAAAGGTCTTTTAAAAAAATAGTAGAAAGGTGTATTAAAAAAAGGCTTTTAAAAAATAAAATAAATATCTTTTTAAAAATACAAAAAGGTCTTTTAACCACTTGGCTGCTAAGGACGCGCTCCGCGCGTCCTGCCAAGGTCACCTCCTGTGCTACAGACGCGCTGAGCGCGTCCTAGCACAGGAGGCAGCAATTAGCCGGGATTCCGGCTGATTGCTCCCCCCCTGGCGCGGGCTTACATCTGCATGTCAGCCCTGCACTCCGGGACCCCGGGGGGAAGATAGATGTCATCGCGGCGGCGCGATGGCATCTATTTCAGACCTCCCCCTGCGAGTGCGGAGGAGGTGCCTGAAAGGGAGGGGCGGTACTTCGGACCTCTCTCCCTCTTGATCACCGGGGTCCAGCGGCTAAAGGCAGGCACAGTTTGGAAGGGCACAGACTGCCCTTCCAAACCGTGCCTGGCTTTAACCCCTTGGGTGCCGGATCACAATTCAGCGCCGAAAAGCGCCGAATCGTGATCCTCTCCCGGAGCTGGCCGACATCTTGGATGTCGGCCAAGCTTCTGGGAACTAGTGCATAGCGCGATGACGTCAGTCCTGGAGTCAACCTCTAGTTGCCACCAATGGTGGAGATAGGGGGTTCATTGGAACCCCCTATCTCCCGATCCATGGCAGCTAGGGGTTAATGTTTGGGATTGTTGGGTCGGCTAGAGCATGGCCTTTCCAACGATACCAAACATGACCATGTAAAAGTTAAAGAACAAAAAATAAAAATAAAAAAATATTTAAAAGAAAAAGAAAAAAAATGAACAAGTTTTTTTGGTTTGTTAATGCAGCAATATTGTTCCCATTTCAATTATAATGTGAACAATGATGCTGCACTAACGATTTTTGTATGCGGTGCGTTTGTTAAAAATAGCGAAAATTTTCCCCCAAAAAAATAGTAGTGAGTCCCCATTTCTAATTTTTTTTAACAAGCGCACCCCATAGAAAATATAACCGCAAATGCTCGCATGTTAAAATGTGAAAAAAAACACTTTACACGTAAATTATTAAAAATTCAAATTTTATTGCATTTTTTGTTATAATATACAGGCAGGACATGACGTATACATATAATAATGATATATTATGAATCTGCCGGAAAGAACGATATATAATATGTTTGGGTCATATATTAAAATATGGCTTCAAAACGCGGTTAAACATGATGAGCGAAACCGGTAAAAATTAGCTCAGCACAGTGGTGTGAAATGGCTCAGTAGCGAAATGGTTAAAAAATAAAAAGCATTTTGTAAGAAATAAAAATAAGAAATTGATAAATTTAAAAAATATATTACATTTATAACATTAAAACCTATTATTTTCGCCTGTTTAAACCTGTCGAAATGAAATCACTGAAATCCCGTCCGGCAAATTTGGACGTTAGTGAATAACCCTCTGATTGTTCTTCTCTTGATGTTAAAAGTTCCAACATCAGAGCTAAAAATAAATAAATAAATAAATAAACCGGATGAATCACAAGTTCCTCCGCGTTTGTCATCCGACATATTTATACTCTGACTATTGAACTTTGGACGTATTTAGTAAAAAGTGAAATAAGGCATCGCATATTTCCACTGACATCAATCTCTCCCGCCCTGTCGATGAGAACCTTCCAAGGGCTATAATTAGTGGGAGAGAATTCCCATGTCGCCTATTTTACTGGCTTAATTACAGCTGACACAAAAATTAAGATAAAACAATTGACTATATAAAAAAAAATGAATAAAAAAATAACAGTGAGATAAAATTAAACAGAACATGTTGAAGAGTTTTGCCTTTCGTTTATTGGCAACGGCAGAAAAAAAAAAGTGTTTAGTCAAAAAGAATAATTCCAAATAGGAGAAGAAAAAAAAAAAAAAGAAATGTTTGCAAAATAAACAAATAAATTAAAAAAAGGAAAAAGAAATAAAACTATGAACCTTTTAATCTGGAAGTGGTGACTCATCGATCATCGTATTCACTTCACGGCTGATTGTGCTGCACGTAAAGGTTAATATAAGCAAAAGTAAGCAAGAACAATGGTGACTTTTATCTCCTTTCACGGCAAGCGTCTCTCTGATAAAATTATTTTTAAAGAAATAGAGGATGCACAGGTCGCTTATCAGAAGTAGCAGAGAATGTAAGAGCCCCTATTCCGGCCAAGAGGGTAGTTGTGAGTCGCGAAAGGGCAAACAGGGTGTAAGCCGTTAACCCGTAGCAGCTCCCTATATGTCATGGTAGTGCAGGGGTTAACAGTAGTGATGGGCCGAACACCATTTTTTTCCTAATTTTATAACCAGAAATCTGAATGTAGTTCAAAGTCACTCAATGAACGCCAAAGCAAGAATGGAAAGACACACAGATCCATATTATTGAACCAATAAGGAGTCGATCTCTGTACACCTGCATGTTGATTCATTCAAATTAATTTGTGATTTAGAGTAGCCTGAACCCTGTAGCCAATGACGACGATCGGTCGCAGGAATGGGAAGTGGGCCATAGGAGTTACTAGAGAGCCGTGGGGTGTGCTATGCTGCCCCGTGGCATTCAGACCCATTTGCTGCTGGGATGGCTTAGCAAGCCCAGTGCCGTGAATGGGTTAAATATGCAAAGTATTGTAAGTTCTTGTGCTAGACTAATGGCTATCAAACATGTAAATAAGCAGTCAGAGGCCATACCCAACCCAGGACATAACCAACCCAGGACATACCCAACCCAGGACATACCCAACACAGGCCATACCCAACCCAGGACATACCCAACCCAGGCCATACCCAACCCAGGACATACCCAACCCAGGACATACCCAACCCAGGACATACCCAACATGGGCCAGACCCAACCCAGGACATACCCAACCCAGACCATACCCAACCCAGGCCATACCCAACCCAGGCCATACCCAACCCAGGACATACTTGAAAACGAGAGAAATCTCAATGTATCCTTCCTGGTAAATTACTTTATAAATAAATAAATGATTCCAAGCCTGGTGTCAAATTAACCAAAGCTTTGGTCAACTTACCAGACCCATTAAAGTCAGAAAAGTTTACCAGGTCTCTGGATCCATTCACACCAGGCTTGGAATAAAAAGAACTTTCCCATTGGTGGGTCCAGCACTGGTTGCAGATGATCCATGCACACCTGGGCACATAAAGCTTTGTAAAGAAGCAATTATTTACCTAATAAAAGGCTCCACCATTACATTGGTTCTCGAAGAGTCTCCCTTACTTTTTTCTTTTTGTTTATCTGCACGTTCTTAGAACTAACCACTAGACTGTAGCTTAAACAAGCCAGCCGTGACTAAGCCATATTGGTCTCGTAAACTTTATATATAGCAGAAAAGGGAAATAAAAACTTTCGAAAGTCATTTAGAAAACATCAAACAGTTGCGTTCGGCATTCCCCATGGGCTTAAAGCAATAAAATGTTATATACTTAAGTATGATTGACTTCAGTGGATTGAATGGATGCATCATGACAGCAGAGCCGACAACAAGTTCCTGCCGAAGTTTGGCTGGTTCTCAGAGAATCGATAACCAATGAGTGAAAACTGATTCCAGATTCTTTCTCTCATGGTTAAGAACACAGCTGTGGTGAAATTATTACATGTTTTGTAATTATTGAGCTGATACACTGCAATTCGAGTTGACTATTATGACACGTCCGGTTTGGTAATGTCTATCAAGCTGAGCCACAGCAGATATATTAGGGTCTCTGTGCAAGACACTGGTGCTCTGCAACTGTAATTAATTGTCAGTCGGACAACTAGACGCAAATTTCAATAACAGCTGCAACTGTGGGATATGTTTTGTACAATGTTATTAAACGAATAACAAAATATCAACTACAAAAAGAGTCAGTATGACTCATGGAAAACTGATTTCAACCTAGCAGGGGTTCCCTGGCTCGTGGACTCCGGTCCAATGGGTACATTCATTGCTGTTTACCGACTGCTCAACTTAGGGAGTCAAACCTAAATTTTAGAGATATGCATGACTTTTTTTTTTCCGTTTCATCTCTTTTCAGGACTGTTTTTTTTCGTTTCGTGTCATTTCGAACAGTTTTTGTGTCGTTTCGTTCTGCTTCATTTCAGAATTTCGGATCGATTCGGCCTTCTTACTGATTCAAAATTTCTGAGCGATTCGGGATTTCAGATCAATTAGGAATTTCGGGACCTTTAGTTTTTCGTTTTTGTGAGTTATTTTGTATTTTGTATTGATTTGTATTTCGTTTTTATGAGTTATTTCGTTTTTTATTGGTTATTTCAGAATGGGAAACAGATTACTACCAATAAAATGAAAGTCTCCTTATTTAGTTTTTAGGATTTTCTGGGCATTTTTTGGAATATTTTGGGTTAAAGTTTAGGTTTCCTAACTTATTTTAAAGAATCAAAGCTTTTTTTTCCACCATAGGTTTCAATGTAAAAAAATATTCGCGTTTTTATTAAATATTCCTTAAACCATTTATTATTTTCACTTGCAGTAATAAGCCATTTTGTTTATTTTTTAGGGATTTTTTGGGTTGATTTTAATTAAGCTTTCATAATTTATATTTATTTTAAATGTATTAACGAGGTGTGTTTGTTTCTTTGCTGAACGCAGCTGTACTGTTTTCTCACAGTCTGTCTGCGTTCAGCAATGAATTGGATACATTGTGTCAGAGAACCATAGATAGCTCAGAGCGAGCCTTGGTCCTGTAAATGAAACAACATAGTTCAGAAGGTACAGAAATACAAAGTAATAAAATGCCATCTACTTAACTATCTATATATCACTTTAACTAACATATATCTGACTATCATGTGATCTATCTATATACAGTGGCAAGAAAAAGTATGTGAACCCTTTGGGATTACGTTGAGTTTTGCATGAATTGGTCATAAAATGTGCTCTGATCTTCATCTAAGTCACAACAATTTGAAAAACACAGTCTGCTTAAAATAATACAACACAA
This sequence comes from Leptobrachium leishanense, assembly GCA_009667805.1. NCBI lineage: Eukaryota > Metazoa > Chordata > Amphibia > Anura > Megophryidae > Leptobrachium > Leptobrachium leishanense. The sequence continues at coordinate 312,863,262 of CM019067.1, forward strand.
ACATTATATGTTTTCACGTGTTTATTGAACATAACATGTAAACATTCACAGTGCAGGGTGGAAAAAGTATGTGAACCCCTAGCCTAATGACTTCTCCAAAAGCTAATTGGAGCCAGCAGTGAGCCAACCTTGAGTCCAATCAGTGTGATATTATTGGATGTGTTGCTGAAAGCTGTCCTGCCCTTTAACCCCTTCACTGCTGAGGCATTTCACCACTGTGTGCTGAGCTCATTTTTACCGCTTTCGCTCATCATGTTTAAACGCGATTTGAAGCCACATTTTAATAAATGACCCAGACATATTATATATCGTTCTTTCCGGCAGACTACGCAGATTCATAATATATCATTTTTATATGTATATGTCATGACCTGCCTGTATATTATAACAAAAAATACAAAAAAAATTGAATTTTTAATCATCTGCAGTGTGTAAAGTGTTTTTTTCACATTTTATCACATGAGCGTTTGCGGTTATGTTTTCTATGGGGTGCGCTTGTACAAAAAATTAGAAATGGGGACTTGTTACTTTTTTTGGGGGGAATTACATGATTTTTAGCAAACGCACCCCATAGAAAAAAATCATTAGTGCAGCATCATTGTTCACATTATAATTGAAATGTGAACAATATTGCTGCATTAATAAAAACAACACACAAAAAAAAACATGTTTTTTTTTATTTATTTATTTTTTTAAATTTATTTATTATTTTAATTTTTTTTTTTATTATTTGTTTTTACTTTGTACCTAGTCATGTTGGGTATCATTCGAAAGGCCATGCTCAGGCCTTTCAAATGACACCCTCCATGACCCCCTAGCTGCCACGGTTCTGGAGATATCGGGGTTCACAATAACCCCCTATCTCCACCAGGGGATTTCCTTGGGAAATCCCCGGCAGCTAGGGGTTCCCCGGCTATCTGATGTCATCACGCTATGCGTGATGACGTCAGACAGCGAGGGGAGTCCCGGGGGCGGAGCCGCCATCCAAGATGGCGGCCCCCACCGGAGATAGGCTGCACTTTGGCGCCGCAAGGCGCTGAAGTGCAACCCAGCACTTGAGGGGTTAAAGCCAGGCATCGCTTAAAAGGGGAGACTCTCCCCTTTTAAGCGGTGCCTGGCTTTTACCGCTGCTCCTTCCCGATCGGGAGGGAGAGGGATCCGAACAGATCCCCCCCCTCCCTTCCAGGCTATCTCCCGGCATTGCCGGGGGGTCGCCTGGAAATGACGTCATCGCGCATGGCGCGATGACGTCATTTACGCCGGGAGGAGCTTGACTTCAGCGTCTGAGGACGCTGAAGTCAGAACGCCGTGGGACCCCGGACAGAGAGGTGAGTATCTCCGCCGGGGGTCCCGCACAGCTGATGACGTGTGGGGCACGTCCTCAGCATGCAAAGTGCATCAATGAGGACGTGTCCCACACGTCTTCAGCAGTGAAGGGGTTAAAAACACACACCAGTTTTGGGTTTACTGGTTTCAAGAAGCACTGCCTGATGTGAACCATGCCTCGCAGAAAAGAGCTCTCAGAAGACCTACGATCAAGAATTGTTGACTTGCATGAAGCTGGAAAGGGTTACAAAAGTATCTCCAAAAGCCTTGATGTTCATGTGTCCATGGTAAGACAGACTGTCTACAAATGGAGAAAGTTTAGCACTGTTGCTACTCTTCCTAGGCGTAGTCGTCCTGTAAAGATGACTGCAAGAGCACAGCGCAGAATGCTTAATGAGTTAAAAAAGAATCCTAGAGTGTCAGCTAAAGACTTACAGAAATCTCTGGCACATGCTAACATTTTTGTTGACACATCTACAATAAGGAAAACATTAAACAAGTATGGAGTACATGGGAGGACACCACGGAGGAAGCCATTGCTGTCCAAAAAGAATATTGCAGCACGTTTGAAGTTTGCAAAAGAGCACCTGGATGTTCCACAGCACTACTGGCAAAATATTCTGTGGACAGATGAAACCAAAATTGAGTTGTTTGGAAAAAACACACAACACTATCAGGGTTATTCAGAGAGCGTGAAAAGCAGGAGAATGACTGGAGAATGACTGGAGAATGAAAAATTCTAGGTCAAAATAGCCAAACCAGAAAAATTCTCCCTTTCATCTCACTTTCCAAATCGGCTATTTTGACCTAGAATTTTTCATTCTCCTGCTTTTCACGCTCTCTGAATAACCCTGTATGTGTGGAGAAAAAAAGGCACAGCACACCAACATCAACATCAAAACCTCATCCCTACTGTAAAACATGGCGGAGGGAGCATCATGGTTTGGGGCTGATTTGCTGCCTCAGGGCCTGGACGGATTGTTGTCATTGATGGAAAAATGAATTCCAGAGTTTATCAAGACATTTTGCAGGAAAACGTAAAACCATCTGTCCGCTAACTGAAGCTCCGCAGAGGATGGGTGATGCAACAGGACAATGACCCAAAGCATACAAGTAATTCAACAAAAGAATGGCTTCAACAAAACAAAATACGCCTTCTGGAGTGGCCCAGAGTCCTGACCTCAACCCGATTGAAATGCTGTGGCATGACCTTAAGAGAGCGATTCACCCCAGACATCCCAAGAATATTGCTACACTGAAACAGTTTTGTGAAGAGGACTGGTCCAAAATTACTCCAGATCGTTGTGCAGGTCTGATCTGCAACTACAGGAAACGTTTGGTTGAGGTTATTGCTGCCAAAGGAGGGTCAACCGGTTATTAAGTCCAAAGGTTCACATACCTTTTCCACCCTGCACTGTGAATGTTTACATGTTATGTTCAATAAACACATGAAAACATATAATGTTTGTGTTGTATTATTTTAAGCAGACTGTGTTTTTCAAATTGTTGTGACTGTGTTTTTCTTGCCACTGTATCTATCACTCTATCATGTTATCTATCTATCTATTGATCTATCTATCCAACTATATATCTACCTATATAGCACTATCTGTCTTTCTGTCACATCTATATCTTTTTATCCATCTACTGGAAACTGTCGGCGCTATATAAATGATGATGATGATATTAATTGTTTCTATCTGTGTATTTGTTTGTCTGCCTCCTTTATCGTCAAATATCTAATCATTTATTTATCGTCTTTTGGTCTAATCTATCTCATGATACCTCATTGTGTAACTTTTGCTTACGTGATAACAAAACAAATTGATTCAAAGGTCACTTGAAGTTATGGTTTGGGAAAGCAGAGCGTTTGCTGTACTAGTGAGGCTTTTAATTAGTTTACATAACATACCGCTGGAATGTATGTGTTTTTAGTATATCTCATTGTTTGTGCCTCCCCACTGACCCCCGCTGTGGATTCTGTTGGTGCTATATAAGTATCTGTAACTGTAATGTTGCAATTATACACGTTTCACATTCTGGTTTGCGTCATAGTGGTATTTAAGGATGAAAAACATGTTTTGGTTTGGAGTTGGGTTTAATTTGAAGAAAATTATATGTTTTAGTTCTTGTCCAAACATTTGCTTGATTTGGTTTCAGTTTTGGTGTTTCTAAGGTTATACTGGTTGTTTTGAAAACAGAAACTACTGAAATAAAATGTAGCTTGTTACAATAACGAGTTGCATAGATATATTTATCCATATATGAATACACAGAGACATCTGATTCCTATGTAAATCTAACTAAACCCATCTAGGACTCCCTTTGTTCAATGAAACGCAACTTGGAAGCAGCAAGGTACCGCAAACAAAACATCTCTTTTTTTTATCCATGTTAGTTGGAAGTGTGTGTGTGCGTGTGCGTGCATGCGTGTGTGTGTACTTTAACCAACCCAGAATACCTGCCAATGCAATAAGGGTCATACTCCGGACCCAGATAGCACAGGTCTAGTTACTACACCAGTACCACTTATACAAGAAATGACAGGTTAAAGGGACACTGTATTCATCCTGACCACTTCAGTGGCATTTCCCGCCTCTGTGCTGAGCTCATTTTTACCGATTTTGCTCATCATGTTTAAACGCGTTTTGAAGGCTTATTTTAGTATATGACCCAGTCATATTATATATCGTTCTTTCCGTCAGACTCGGCAGATAAATAATATGTCATTATTATATGTATACGTCATGTCCTGTCTGTATATTATAACAAAAAATGCAATAAAATATGAATTTTCAATAATTTACAACGTGTAAAGTGGTTTTTTTTCACATTTTAACATGCGAGCAATTGCGGTCATATTTTGTATGGTGTGCGCTTGTTAAAAATATTAGAGATGGGGTCTCGTTACATTTTGTTTTGGGGAAAATTACGCGATTTTTAACAAACGCACCCCATACAAAAATCGTTAGTGCAGCATTATTGTTCACATTATAATTGAAATGGGAACAATATTTCTGCATTAACGAACCAAAAAAAAAAAAAAACTTGTTTAATTTTTTTTTATAATTTGTTTTTAAATATTTTTTTTTTTTTTTTTTTTTATAAACTTTTTTCATACTCATGTTTGGTATTGTTGGAACGGCCATGCTCTGGCCGATCCAACAATACCAAACATTAACCCCTAACTGCCACGGATCGGGAGATAGGGGGTTCATTGGAACCCCCTATCTCCGCCATTGGTGGCTGTTAGGGGTTAACTTCAGGACTGGCGTCATCGTGCTATGCACAATGACGCCAGTCCTCAGGGGGCATTCCCGAAAGCTTGGCCGACATCCAAGATGTCGGCCAGCTCCGGGAAAGGATCACGAACCGGCGCTTTTCGGTGCCGATTTGTGATCCGGCCCCCATGGGGTTAATGCCAGGTACCATTTGGAAGGGCAGGCTGTGCCCTTCCAAACGGTGCCTGGGTTAACCCCCTGCATGCCGCCGATCGGGAGGGAGAGAGGTCCGAAGGACCTCCCCCCTCCCTTTCAGGCGCCTCCTCCGCACATGCGGGGGGCGCCTGAATTAGGTGTCATCGCGCCCCCGCGATGACACCTAATTACTCCGGCGGCGGTTCCGGGTGCTGGGCTGACATCGAGGATGTCAGCCCCCACTGGGGGTGCCAGCGATCGGCCGGAACCCGGCCGAACGCTGACCCCAAAGGGAGGACGTGCTCAGCGCGTCCACCGCAAGGAACGATACCTGCGGTTGGACGCGCTGAGCGCGTCCATAGCAGCGAAGGGGTTAAAGTGATCAGGATGTGAGGTCTGCCTCCCCTTCCCCCCCCCACCCTGATCTGGAGTAATTTCTAGGTGAAGTACAGGAGTTTCCTCCACCTCATTCAGTGTCACTAGCAGCCGGGATTTTCTAATTCCCGGCTGTCGGTTACCAAATTGCACATCAGCACTCAGAGAGCATGTCGACGTCACCCTCTCTGAGAACAGTCACGATAGGGAGACGCCTCATAACAGCAGCTAATGGATCGGTTCTGTGCATGCTCGCAGCTTCGCTCCATCGTTCTCCGCAGGCAGGGCCGGCGCTGCCGCTAGGCGAGCTGGCTGGGCACCTAGAGCGCAGTGCCCGCCTAGGGAGCAGCTGGGCCCGATCACTTAAAAACAATAAAATTGTCCGCGGGGCAGCCGCGTGCTGCAGCCAGCACCAATACGTGCCGGCATCAAGGAGACGGAGGCGTGGACTTTGTGCTGGCTGAGGCTGGTGTAGTGAGCGTGCCGGCGGTGCCGCGCGATACTCGTGTGGTGCCGCCGTCACGCTCGCTACACCAGCCGCAGTCAGCACCAAATCCACGCCTCTGTCTCCTTGACGCCGGAGGTGACGACGGCATGTATTGGGGCGGGCTGCCTGCAGCACGCGCGCCCTCACATCAGTCGCTGGTGTAAAGGAGTCGGAGCATATGAGGTGCCCGTGCCGAGGGAGAAAGACGGAGATGGGAGCAAATATACCCATGTGTGAGCTGGGGCAAATATACCCATGTAACTTACTGTAACAGCTGGGGCAATATATCCATGCGTGAGCTGGGGCAAATATACCCATGTAAGAGCTGGGGCAATATATTCATGCGTGAGCTGGGGCAAATATACCCATGTGAGAGCTGGGGCAATATATCCATGTGTGAGCTGGGGGCAAATATACCCATGTGAGAGCAGGGGGCAAATATACCCATGTGAGAGCTGGGGCAATATATCCATGTGTGAGCTTCTGGGGCAAATATACCCATGTGAAAGCTGAGGTAATATATCCATGTGTGAGCTGGGGCAAATATATACATGTGAGAGCTGGGGCAATATATCCATGTGTGAGCTGCTGGGGCAAATATACCCATGTGAAAGCTGGGGCAATACATCCATGCGTGAGCTGGGGGCAAATATACCCATGTGAGAGCTGGGGCAATATATCCATGTGTGAGCTGGGGCAAATATACCCATGTGAGAGCTGGAGCAATATATCCATGTGTGAGCTGGGGGCAAATATACCCATGTGAGAGCTGGGGCAATATATCTATGTGTGAGCTGCTGGGGCAAATATACCCATGTGAGAGCTGGGGCAATATATCCATGTGTGAGCTGGGGGCAAATATACTCATGTAAGAGCTGGAGCAATATATCCATGTGTGAGCTGCTGGGGCAAATATACCCATGTGAGTGCTGAGGCAATATATCCATGTGTGAGCTGCTGGGACAAATATACCCATGTGAGAGCTGGGGCAATATATTCATGCGTGAGCTGGGGCAAATATACCCAGGTGAGAGCTGGGGCAATATATCCATGTGTGAGCTGGGGGCAAATATACCCATGTGAGAGCTGGGGCAATATATCCATGTGTGAGCTGGGGCAAATATACCCATGTGAGAGCTCGGGCAATACATCCATGCGTGAGCTGGGGGTCAAATATACCCATGTGAGAGCTGGGGCAGTATATCCATGTGAGAGCTGGAGCAATATATCCACGTGAGAGCTGGGGGCAAAAAAACAAAACGATTGAAAGGGTCAGATTAGAAAAGCTGTTTGAATAAAAACTACTGGACGAAAATGTCTGGAATTAAAATATAAGATCTATGAATAGTAATAATAAAAATGTATGATAAACTAAATAAAATAAACCTGTCAAACTGAATCACTGAAAATCAGGGCACTTCACTGACATTTCGGTGCAGTTTGGCGTTCTCTGAATAGATTAACCATTGCTTCTCTATGGGGGATTTCACTGTCGGAGAAGAGCACCGTATTTATTTATATATTTATAAAGCATTTTGCAGGCAGTTCGCCAAAATTTTGCAAACTGTCTGCTTTCTGAATAGCCGAATGGCCACGAAATTGCACTGTACGTATTAATTCACTGTTCGGTGCAATTTCGGGGCCAGATCGTCTCTCTCTGAATAAACACTTTAATCTGCTCCAAAGCCTGAGATTTAATCATCTGAAGATAAACATCTGCCCGTCACACTGCAGTGCTAAACTTTTTACATGTAAATCTAGAATGTCTTCATATTGCGCAAAGATTCTCAAGAAGCCAGCTGCTCCTTCAATGACGCAATCGCTGACATCAACAGTCATGTCACCGTAAGCGTCAAGAGTCAAAAGTCACTTGAATAAAGAGTTGTCTGGACTTTGATGTGTGAGGGCCAGCATCAATTACATTCCTTGACCACGTCTGCTTTAGATACCGAGTTACACAACTGCTGCCCTCAGAGACGCTGCACTCACAGGGACGCTGCCCTCACAGGGACGCTGCACTCACAGAGACGCTGCTCTCACAGAGACGCTGCTCTCACAGGGACGCTGCACTCACAGGGACGCTGCCCTCACAGGGACGCTGCACTCACAGAGACGCTGCACTCACAGAGACGCTGCACTCACAGGGGCGCTGCACTCACAGGGATGCTGCCCTCACAGGGACGCTGCTCTCACAGAGACGCTGCAATCATAGGGACGCTGCCCTCAGAGGAACGCCGCACTCACAGGGACGCTGCTCTCACAGGGATGCTGCTCTCACAGAGACGCTGCACTCACAGGGATGCTGCACTCACAGAGACGCTGCTCTCACAGGGACGCTGCATTCACAGGGACGCTGCATTCACAGGGACGCTGCTCTCACAGGGACGCTGCACTCACAGGGACACTGCACTCACAGGGACGCTGCACTCACAGAGACGCTGCTCTCACAGGGATGCTGCACTCACAGAGACGCTGCCCTCACAGGGACGCTGCTCTCACAGGGACGCTGCACTCACAGGGACGATGCTCTCACAGGGACGCTGCACTCACAGGGACGCTGCACTCACAGGGACGCTGCACTCACAGGGATGCTGCACTCACAGAGACGCTGCCCTCACAGGGACGCTGCCCTCACAGGGACGCTGCACTCACAGGGAAGCTGCACTCACAGGGACGCTGCCCTCACAGGGACGCTACACTCACAGAGACGCTGCACTCACAGGGACGCTGCTCTCAGAGAGACGCCGCACTCACAAGGACGCTGCTCTCACAGGGACGCTGCTCTCACAGGGAAGCTGCACTCACAGAGACGCTGCCCTCACAGGGACGCTGCACTCACAGGGATGCTGCACTCAGAGGGACGCTGCTCTCACAGAGACGCTGCCCTCACAGGGACGCTGCTCTCACAGGGACGCTGCCCTCACAGGGACGCTGCTCTCACAGGGACGCTGCACTCACAGGGACGCTGCTCTCACAGAGACGCCGCACTCACAGGGACGCTGCACTCACAGGGACGCTTTCCTCACAGGGACGCTGCTCTCACAGGGACGCTGCACTCACAGGGACGCTGCTCTCACAGGGACGCTGCACTCACAGGGATGCTGCTCTCACAGGGACGCCGCACTCACAGGGACGCTGCACTCACAGGGATGCTGCCCTCACAGGGACGCTGCACTCACAGGGACGCTGCCTTCACAGGGACGCTGCACTCACAGAGACGCTGCTCTCACAGGGACGCTGCACTCACAGGGACGCTGCCCTCACAGGGACGCTGCACTCACAGAGACGCTGCACTCACAGGGACGCTGCACTCACAGGGGCGCTGCACTCACAGGGATGCTGCCCTCACAGGGACGCTGCTCTCACAGAGACGCTGCAATCATAGGGACGCTGCCCTCAGAGGAACGCCGCACTCACAGGGACGCTGCTCTCACAGGGATGCTGCTCTCACAGAGACGCTGCACTCACAGGGATGCTGCACTCACAGAGACGCTGCTCTCACAGGGACGCTGCATTCACAGGGACGCTGCATTCACAGGGACGCTGCTCTCACAGGGACGCTGCACTCACAGGGACGCTGCACTCACAGGGACGCTGCACTCACAGAGACGCTGCTCTCACAGGGATGCTGCACTCACAGAGACGCTGCCCTCACAGGGACGCTGCTCTCACAGGGACGCTGCACTCACAGGGACGATGCTCTCACAGGGACGCTGCACTCACAGGGACGCTGCACTCACAGGGACGCTGCACTCACAGGATGCTGCACTCACAGAGACGCTGCCTCACAGGAACGCTGCCTCACAGGGACGCTGCACTCACAGGGAAGCTGCACTCACAGGGACGCTGCCTCACAGGGACGCTACACTCACAAGAGACGCTGCACTCACAGGGACGCTGCTCTCAGAGAGACGCCGCACTCACAAGGACGCTGCTCTCACAGGGACGCTGCTCTCAGAGGGAAGCTGCACTCACAGAGACGCTGCCCTCACAGGGACGCTGCACTCACAGGGATGCTGCACTCACAGGGACGCTGCTCTCACAGGACGCTGCCCTCACAGGGACGCTGCTCTCACAGGGACGCTGCCCTCACAGGGACGCTGCACTCACAGGGACGCTGCACTCACAGGGACGCTGCTCTCACAGAGACGCTGCACTCACAGGGATGCTGCACTCACAGGGACGCTTTCCTCACAGGGACGCTGCTCTCACAGGGACGCTGCACTCACAGGGACGCTGCTCTCACAGGGACGCTGCACTCACAGGGATGCTGCTCTCACAGGGACGCCGCACTCACAGGGACGCTGCACTCACAGGGATGCTGCCCTCACAGGGATGCTGCACTCACAGGGACGCTGCCCTCACAGGGACGCTGCACTCACAGAGACGCTGCTCTCACAGGGACGCTGCACTCACAGGGACGCTGCCCTCACAGGGACGCTGCACTCACAGAGACGCTGCACTCACAGGGACGCTGCACTCACAGGGGCGCTGCACTCACAGGGACGCTGCCTCTCACAGGGACGCTGCTCTCACAGAGACGCTGCAATCATAGGGACGCTGCCCTCAGAGGAACGCAGCACTCACAGGGACGCTGCTCTCACAGGGATGCTGCTCTCACAGAGACGCTGCACTCACAGAGACGCTGCACTCACAGAGACGCTGCTCTCACAGCGACGCTGCATTCACAGGGACGCTGCATTCACAGGGACGCTGCTCTCACAGGGACGCTGCACTCACAGGGACGCTGCCCTCACAGGGACGCTGCACTCACAGGGACGCTGCACTCACAGGGACGCTGCACTCACAGGACGCTGCTCTCACAGGGATGCTGCACTCACAGAGACGCTGCCCTCACAGGGACGCTGCTCTCACAGGGACGCTGCACTCACAGGGACGATGCTCTCACAGGGACGCTGCACTCACAGGGACGCTGCACTCACAGGGACGCTGCACTCACAGGGATGGTGCACTCACAGAGACGCTGCCCTCACAGGGACGCTGCCCTCACAGGGACGCTGCACTCACAGGGAAGCTGCACTCACAGAGATGCTGCACTCACAGGGACGCTGCCCTCACAGGGACGCTGCACTCACAGAGACGCTGCACTCACAGGGACGCTGCTCTCAGAGAGACGCCGCACTCACAAGGACGCTGCTCTCACAGGGACGCTGCTCTCACAGGGAAGCTGCACTCACAGAGACGCTGCACTCACAGGGACACTGCACTCACAGGGACGCTGCACTCAGAGGGACGCTGCTCTCACAGAGACGCTGCCCTCACAGGGACGCTGCTCTCACAGGGACGCTGCCCTCACAGGGACGCCGCACTCACAGGGACGCTGCTCTCACAGGGACGCTGCACTCACAGGGACGCTGCTCTCACAGAGACGCTGCCCTCACAGGGACGCTGCTCTCACAGGGACGCTGCCCTCACAGGGACGCTGCACTCACAGGGACGCTGCTCTCACAGGGACGCTGCACTCACAGGGACGCTGCACTCACAGTGACGCTGCCCTCACAGGGACGCTGCTCTCACAGAGACGCTGCAATCATAGGGACGCTGCCCTCACAGGAACGCCGCACTCACAGGGACGCTGCTCTCACAGAGATGCTGCACTCACAGGGATGCTGCACTCACAGAGACGCTTTCCTCACAGGGACGCTGCTCTCACAGGGACGCTGCACTCACAGGGATGCTGCTCTCACAGGGACGCCGCACTCACAGGGACGCTGCACTCACAGGGACGCTGCACTCACAGGGACGCTGCCCTCACAGGGACGCTGCACTCACAGGGACGCCGCACTCACAGGGACGCCGCTCTCACAGGGACGCTGCACTCCCAGGGACGCCGCTCTCACAGAGACGCTGCACTCACAGAGACGCTGCACTCACAGAGACGCTGCTCTCACAGAGACGCCGCACTCACAGAGACACTGCTCTCACAGAGACGCTGCACTCACAGGGACGCTGCACTCACAGGGACGCTGCACCCATAGGGACACTGCACTCACAGTGACGCTATACTGGCAGAGACGCTGCACTCACAGGGACGCTGCTCTCACAGAGACGCTGCAATCATAGGGACGCTGCACTCACAGGACGCTGCCACTCACAGGGAACACTGCACTCACAGGGACGCTGCACCCTGCTGCACTCACAGGGACGCTGCACTCACAGGGACGCTATACTGGCAGAGGGACGCTGCACTCACAGGACGCTGCTCTCACAGAGACGCTGCACGCACAGGGACGCTGCACTCACAGGGACGCTATACTGGCAGAGACGCTGCACTCACAGGGACGCTGCTCTCACAGAGACGCTGCCAATCATAGGGACGCTGCAATCATAGGGACGCTGCACTCACAGGGACGCTGCACTCACAGGGACACTGCACTCACAAAGACGCCGCCGCACTCACAGGGACGCTGCACTCACAGAGACGCTGCACTCACAGGACGCTGCTCTCACAGAGACACCGCACTCACAGAGACGCTGCTCTCACAGAGACGCTGCAATCATAGGGACGCTGCACTCACAGGGACGCTGCACTCACAGGACACTGCACTCACAAGGACGCTATACTGCAGAGACGCTGCACTCACAGGGACGCTGCTCTCCCAGAGACGCTGCAATCATAGGGACGCTGCACTCACAGGGACGCTGCACTCACAGGGACACTTCACTCACAGGGACGCTGCACCCTGCTGTACTCACAGGACGCTGCACTCACAGGGACGCTATACTGGCAGAGACGCTGCACTCACAGGACGCTGCTCTCACAGGACGCTGCACGCACAGGGACGCTGCACTCACAGGGACGCTATACTGGCAGAGACGCTGCACTCACAGGGACGCTGCTCTCACAGGGACGCTGCACTCACAGGGACGCCGCTCTCACAGAGACGCTGCACTCACAGAGACGCTGCACTCACAGAGACGCTGCACTCACAGGGACGCTGCTCTCACAGAGACGCCGCACTCACAGAGACACTGCTCTCCCAGAGACGCTGCACTCACAGGGACGCTGCACTCACAGGGACACTGCACTCACAAGGACGCTGCACCCTGCTGCACTCATAGGGACGCTGCACTCACAGCGACGCTATACTGGCAGAGATGCTGCACTCACAGGGACACTGCTCTCACAGAGACGCTGCAATCATAGGGACGCTGCACTCACAGGGACACTGCACTCACAAAGACGCCGCACTCACAGGGACGCTGCACTCACAGAGACGCTGCACTCACAGGGACGCTGCTCTCACAGAGACGCCGCACTCACAGAGACGCTGCTCTCACAGAGACGCTGCAATCATAGGGACGCTGCACTCACAGGGACGCTGCACTCACAGGGACACTGCACTCACAAGGACGCTATACTGGCAGAGACGCTGCACTCACAGGGACGCTGCTCTCCCAGAGACGCTGCAATCATAGGGACGCTGCACTCACAGGGACGCTGCACTCACAGGAACACTGCACTCACAGGGACGCTGCACCCTGCTGCACTCACAGGGACGCTGCACTCACAGGGACGCTATACTGGCAGAGACGCTGCACTCACAGGGACGCTGCTCTCACAGAGACGCTGCACGCACAGGGACGCTGCACTCACAGGGACGCTATACTGGCAGAGACGCTGCACTCACAGGGACGCTGCTCTCACAGAGACGCTGCAATCATAGGGACGCTGCAATCATAGGGACGCTGCACTCACAGGGACGCTGCACTCACAGGGACACTGCACTCACAAAGACGCCGCACTCACAGGGACGCTGCACTCACAGAGACGCTGCACTCACAGGGACGCTGCTCTCACAGAGACACCGCACTCACAGAGACGCTGCTCTCACAGAGACGCTGCAATCATAGGGACGCTGCACTCACAGGGACGCTGCACTCACAGGGACACTGCACTCACAAGGACGCTATACTGGCAGAGACGCTGCACTCACAGGGACGCTGCTCTCCCAGAGACGCTGCAATCATAGGGACGCTGCACTCACAGGGACGCTGCACTCACAGGGACACTTCACTCACAGGGACGCTGCACCCTGCTGTACTCACAGGGACGCTGCACTCACAGGGACGCTATACTGGCAGAGACGCTGCACTCACAGGGACGCTGCTCTCACAGAGACGCTGCACGCACAGGGACGCTGCACTCACAGGGACGCTATACTGGCAGAGACGCTGCACTCACAGGGACGCTGCTCTCACAGAGACGCTGCAATCATAGGGACGCTGCACTCACAGGGACGCTGCACTCACAGGGACACTGCACTCACAGAGACGCTGCACTCACAGGGACGCTGCCCTCACAGGGACGCCGCACTCACAGAGACGCTGCTCTCACAGAGACGCTGCAATCATAGGGACGCTGCACTCACAGGGACGCTGCACTCACAGGGACACTGCACTCACAAGGACGCTATACTGGCAGAGACGCTGCACTCACAGGGACGCTGCTCTCACAGAGACGCTGCAATCATAGGGACGCTGCACTCACAGTGACGCTGCACTCACAGGGACACTGCACTCACAGGGACGCTGCACCCTGCTGCACTCACAGGGACGCGGCACTCACAGGGACACTGCACTCACAAGGACGCTATACTGGCAGAGACGCTGCACTCACAGGGACGCTGCTCTCACAGAGATGCTGCACTCACAGGGACGCTGCACTCACAGGGACGCTGCCCTCACAGGGACGCTGCACTCAAAGGTGTTTCACATTATAAAATTCTGACATTTCGGCTCTTATAAGAGCCTTTATCAAGGCTATTATATGAGACGAAACGTCGGAATTTCATAAGGAATCGCTGAATAAAGAATTGGATTTTATTTTACATATCCGTGAATGGTCCCTCCATTGGTGTGGTAGAATTTTTTTCGGGATTTAGCACCACGGCAGAATGAGCAAAGATCCAGAGTGTTGTGCTTAAAGAGTTCGGAATATATATATATATATATATATATATATATATATTGTGATAAAGTGCATGGTGTAATCTGTGATGCTGTGTACATTCTCTCTAAATTTTTTAGCGAGGGATATGATATTTAGCTCCAGGGGAGTGTTTTTTTTTTAATGAAGTCCCGGAGTTTGTTTAGGTAAAACTCCTACACAGCGGTCAGCTGAAAATCATTAGCAGCAGTAAAAGAAATCACTGCCTGCTCTTCAGTCTGAGAGAGGGATCTGTGTGAGAGGAAGCAGCTTGTTTGGTTCCAAGCAGAAACCTGAATGCTGAAAAATATAACATTTCTAAAGTTGGTGAAGCCTGTGTTTTGTTTAGTTTAAAAACCCTGATAGTAAGGGATCTCTTAGTGAGTCAGAGCTCAAACGAGCTAGGATTTTGTTTGTAAGGATGTGTTTGTGTCATTTAGTGTGCTGATACTGCTGCCTGCTGAAGCGGTCAATTCAATAACGTTACAAAACTTGCTTATGCAACCATAGAGGACCGAGATTTATTAAGGACATAATACCCAAGGTGGGCACAAGGATTACAATAGATATGCATATATATATGTGCCTGTACTGTACTGCTCTATGTATGTTTTTTATGTTTTATAGAGCGATCCTCTTATTTACTAACAGGGTTATTCAACGAGAATCGAAAAGTCACCGTACGTTCAGTGACTTTTCTTTCTCTTCAATCCGGTTCGATTTGGCGATCCCATTTTGGCAACACTGTGGTGTATTCAGCAAGCACCACAGAGCCCCCGTAGTGCAGGGAAAAGTCGCCGCAAACCCGCCGAACACTCACTGTAAAACCCGACGAAGGCACACCGAAAACTCGCAAAAACATCTGAATTAACCTCGCCGAAAACGGCGGAAAAACCAGAGCAGGAGCCGAATCACACGCAGGGAAGCCACCGGAAAAAGACGACACCACAGATGAGTGAAGTGAATAAATAAATAATAAACAGTTTGTATGAATGTTTGAAAAGTGAAACGCTGTTTGCAAAGAAACTACTGAGCGAAAATGTCTGAAATTTACATATGAGATCCAATGAATGATAATAAAAAGGGCTGTTACAGAAAAAATAAGTAGAGTTAAAATAAAAAATTAAAAAATAATCTCGAAAAATGCTTAAAATATCCTAAAAAATCTATGAAGAGACTCTTTACTGCAGAATCTTATATTCAACGGTTTATTAGATATTGGATTAAAACGGGAATATTTTTAACATTGAAGCCTATGGGATTCGCTTGAATAAATCTGCCGCATGAAACCACCGAATGGCGGGGCAATTCGGCAACTTTTCACTGCTGGCTTTTGTTCTCTGAATAGCCGAAGCATTGCTTCTCTATGGGGATTTCACTGCCCTCGAACAGGCACCGTATGTGCAGGCAATTCGCCAGGATTTGGTGAATTTCCTGCTCTCTGAATAGCCGAATGGCCAAGAAAGGTAACCGAACGCTGATTTTCAGCGTTTGGTTACCTTTCGGCAGCCATTCGGATCTCTTTGAATAACCCTGTATATGTTGGCTGTATTAAATATATTATTCTATTCTGGCCAAATATTCGTGTTTCCCCCCAGCTGTCTGCTGCATTAACCCCTTTCGCATAAGGAGTATTAGCAGTGTGATTAGCCGAGGCATTGCGTATCTGAATCCTGGTAAAGACACGCGATACATATCCTACATCAGGCCTCAAAATTTCCACTCGCCTACTCGCATTTGGCGAGTGGAAATTACATGAGGGCGAGTGGAAATGCAGAGGCAGGGCAGGATAAGGGTTAGGTGGGGCAACTAGTGGCGAGTAACTCTTAAGGCCTGGCTAGTAGCTTGGGACTTGAAATTTTGAGCCCTGTCCTACATACATATATACATTCTGAGGCTGAAAAATATTGATGAATAATTTGCAGCAAGCGAGTTTGGTCAAGTTCTCTCTCGCTACAGGAAATGACTCGGCCGCTCCAGTGTGTGTCAATAGGTGACTTAAGGAGATACTTCTTCAAATCACGACGTGCATTATCTATGTTTTGAGATACTGAGAATTCCATTAGGTTCAAAAGCCGTGCCTTTCACCTACACCTTTGCAGAAGGCGGCCCTTTCAGTCTCCTATATAATCTTTACAATCGATCAGGTTAGCAGGAAATATGAGTCACCGCGATGGAGTGGCCCGCGTGTTTGTCTCGGACGGACGAGGTTCTCATGCTTTTTTTAAGTGCTTTTCTGGTCGTTGTTTTGCTTCAAACAGGTAAAACTGTTATGACTATCCCATAGCGCAGGGTTAGAGACCAAAGGAGCAGTTAATGGCACGCCGATAAAAGGTATGCCAAGTACACTCTGGTAATGAGTAACTGTTTATGTGCTCATAGTGCGGTCAAAAAATGAAATATGGCACAATCGGTTAAAGCTGTAAATTCCTGTAGGGGATGTCAGGCGAGCGGACAAGGTTAAAGTGGTTGTATAAGGGCGTTGCTGCGTTATATATTATACAAAGATATTTACATTCGCATTTCCTAGTCCAAGGGGGTTAATCAGAGAGCACCGAAATGTCGCCGACATGCTCTCTCGTTCCCCACACTTCCCTGCACTTTGGGGAATCAAATGTCCCCACCCTGCAGTGAATTCAGCATTCACTGAAGGGACCCCGAAGTACAGGGAATCGGCTGCCAAATGCCGCCGCAAGCCCGTCGGCCGCAGCCACAAACCCATCGCCCGCCGCCGCCAGCCTGCCGAACATCCACAGCAAACTCGCCAGATGGCTGCCAAATGCAGCCGACAAGCCGCCGGATGGGTAAAATAAAACAAAAGACAATACGATTGAAAGTGTCAAAATTAAAACACTGTTTGCAAATAAAACTACAGGACAAAAATGTCTGGAATTTACATATAAGATCCTATGAATGATAATAAAAAGGGCTGTTACAGAAAAAAGAAAAAACGCTGTAAGAAAAAATACGGGGAAAACAAATTCTGAAAAAATCCCGAAATGCCTAAAAGATCCTAAAACAAAATCAATAAATAAAGAGACTTTTTGCTGCAGATTAAAATAATAAGCGGTTTATTAGATATTGAATTAAAACGGGAATATTTTTAACATTGAAGCCTATGGGATTCTCCTGAATAAACCTGACGAATGAAACCACCGAACGGCAGGGCATTTCGGCAACTTTTCTCCGCTGTTCTCTGTTCTACATATCCCAATACCTTCTGTCTATAAAGAGCACCTCTAGCAGCCAGGTGCACCTCGGCTGCAAAATCCCAGCAAGAGGTGTGTATCGCCTTGGTCTTACAGGTCAATGTAATATCTCATTGCATGATGGTCTGTCCCAGCAGGTACTTATCCCATTTCAGCAATGGGTGCCGACGTGTTTCCCCTGCTGTGGGTGTTGCTTGCACCTGGCTGTCACACAGTGATGCGTCATTGGCCCTCAGCGGTGCACGGAGTAAGGGTTGGGATGTCTAATATGATGTTCTCTGCTCAGAGTTGTCACTCCACACTGCGGCATGCCGCATGGAAGTAAGTAACGCCAAAACATTAAAGTGCACCTGCCATGTGTAAAATATCTCCATTTTTTACATTATATAGGACAGCCAAAAAAATGCTGGCATATATAAAAGGAGAGGTGCCTTGTCCAATGGGGGAAAGCAATTTAACAAGGAATTGCTCACCTTTTTCAAGTATATCGTTGGCAAAAAATGCTATCCTATATGTTTCTGAGTAATTCCCTATTAAATGAGCCCGTCCTACAGTGAGCACAACACAGAGGCGTAACAAGAAACCTCAGGGCCCAGGTGCAAGAACCATGATGCCACCCCACCCTAGGCAAAAACATTTTGTCCCCCCTCCCATCAACATGCATTGGTCCCCTCCAAGTCCATAAGTATTGGTCCCCTCCAGGTCCACAATGTTGACTCCAGACAATCAGTGTCCCATTTTTTCCAGGTCCACTATGACTTCTTCAGTCCATCCCATTTTTAATGTAATGTGCACTATTTGTAGCTCACAGTGCTCCACGGCAATAAGCCTTACAGTAATGTGTGCTGTGTATGAGCGTATCACAGAGCTCCACAGTAATGTGCAATGTGTAGGAACGTATCACAGAGCTCCACAGCAATAAAATGCATAGTAATGTGCGGAATGTATGAGTGTATCACAGAGCTCCACAGCAATAAGAGAAGTGAAGGTCGGTATGGGCGCTCTTGTCTAGGTATGGGTGCTAATTTTGGTTTTGCTGCCGTCTAGGAAAGGGCACAGATTCTCGAATGGGTGTGCAGATATTAGAGAAGGGAGGGGGGAGGTTCCTAGTGGCGCAACAGTTTTATACGGCAGATTTCAATGTCGTACCTTGAATCAACAGATGCATATATATCTATATGGTTCACAATCACGCAACTTCACTAGTGCAAATTTCAAGATAAAGTGCTGGTGTCACAGTTGGTGTGATATTAAAGTGCAACAATTAATACAATGTCAAAGAATGTAACAGTTCATACGGTACTAGAAATGCAACGGTTTATGCATTAATAAAGTGCAGCAGTGACAGCCTAAGTGCGTAGGGAGGACTTGGTATGGTACGTTAATGGAAAAGAGGTAGCGCAGATGTCTGCGTCAATGTTACGGTGGTTGGTGCAGTCTAAGTGCACAAAATGACCTTACACTTGTTTCTTATGTGCATTGAAGGTCTACTGTCCTTGGTGTCTTTGTTTTCCAGAAGTCCTAAGGTGACAGAATGTGCACTGAACGTGCTCTGTCTTGTACTTGATACGGCAGTTCTTCCTATAACGTTGGTTAACTCCACTCAAAAAAGTGGGAGATAAAGAACGGGGGGGAAAAGAAAAAAGACAATAATGGTGCAGCAACGTTTTATGTTAACAAAATCCCTTGTGCTCAATAATTGCGCACTTACAAGAGACAGAGCCACTTGAATCCGGGCTCTGGAGTTGAACTCCTGGTGTCAACTATAGGTGAACACTTCCCTTCTTTTACTGTGACGCCTTCACCTCAGGTGGAGAGACATATACAGGGGGAGAAAAAGTGCTCTCATGGCACAGCATCAGTGGTTACAGACTGTTACGAAAGAGGGGGGTGGTTACACTCACCGATTGAGGAGCCTTACTGTTCCAGGCTCAACTGCTATACGTATGGTACTGCTTGGTGGTGAGTACGGTACCTCTTTACAGCTGCTGCTTTGGATGCTGGCTGTGGTGTCCGTGCGGATCCTGGCGACTTGCTTTATCAAGTTGGTCCACCAATACAATTGTAAGGACTAGATATGCATTGGTAAGGAAGAATTTAATTCATATATAAAATATAAAAACAGATTACAGGTGCAATAGGTTACAATTGCAGTTGATACAGGGGGGGAAGGGAAAATATAAAAAAAGGGGTGATAGAATAAAAATAAGAGCTCGAGACGCGTTTCGGTGCAGCAAGCACCTTCCTCAGTCGATATGTAAAAATGGGGGGGATCTGAAGCCTTCCCGGGGTCTCCTTTTTAACTGGGGAGGCATGGGTGGTGTTTGGAAGCAATTTCGGATTCATTTCCGGGTATGTGCGGTGTCGCGGTCACGTGCTGCCGATGACGTCATCTTTCGGCGCCGCGGCCATCTTTGTTTTGCGTTCCACCGCTTTGTATGCGTTCCACTTCACTATAATCAGCGCTGGGTGCATTCTGAAGCAGTTACAGGTCCCAAATAGTCTTGATAGCTCGTGTGGACATAATTAAATACAAATAAACTGTCTGGGGGACAGAAAGGGCCTTCTTGGAGATAATGATCAAGGTGGAATATTAAAACAGCGGGTATATACCTGGGGTACCAGAAGACGTATTGTCCTGGGAGAGGGGGGTGAACAGGAGTAGTAAATACATAGGTCCTCATATGGAATATCGTACAGTGTGCCGAGAGGTCCCAGCAATGCAGCTTGCAATGGACCATAATTAAAACAGCAAGATGGCTAATAAATATTGATAAAAATGTGGAAAGAGGGAGGTAGATAAAATAGAGGTGCCATCTAATTCCATGTTGGTTGATATTAAATAATATTGGAGGTGCTCAGTATACTAGCACATAATATATATAAAAATATATAAAAAATATATAAAAAGGGGGGGTGCCTATAAAGGTAAATGGGTAATAAAATGGGTGATGATACATTTTAAAAGTGCCTATCAATTATAAATGGGGGGAAGAGGAGATAAAAATTGGAAATAAAAAACATGGGACTCAGAGAGGTCTCCATAGAGCAGCGTGATAATACATAAAAACAATTAAAATGGAGTAAATATAAAATTAAAATGGAATAAATGGATCAAAGGTAAGAATATAAATATAAATATAAAGTGCTTAGTGATCATCTTAAAACTAGGCGTAAAAGGTGGAAGGATCGTGGGCTTAACAATTAAGAAAATGGCAAAGTTCGAAATCCGCATTGAGTCCTCGTGGTTGCATCGTGTCTAGTCTAAAGATCCAACTCATTTCTATCTGCCCAATTAGTTTGTCTAGGTTGCCGCCTCTCCATGGTATCTCAATCTTCTTTATACCAACAAAGTTGAGTCCTTCTGGATTTTGGGCGTGCTTGAGTTTGAAATGCAGTGGGACGCTGTGTTTTTCATAACCATTCCTAATATTCCTAATGTGCTCTTGAATGCGGATATTGAGTGGTCTCGTAGTCCTACCTACATATTTCAGCCCGCATGGACAGGTTAATAAGTAGATAACGTTCTTTGTGAAGCAGGTGATGACTTCTTTGATCGCGATTGGTCCTGTGGTTCCGTTTACTTGTGTGATAATCTGTTTTTTACTCCTTGTATTTCGGCAATTTAGACAGTTACCGCACTGGTGAAATCCCTTCTGTATATTGAAGTGATTTGGTCGTGCAAGTGTACTGTGTGTGTGCCTATGTGTTAACTTCATTTTGAGGTTGTTCACACCTCGGCAGATGAGTCTTGGGTTTTCAGGCAGTATATCTTTCAGCATCGGGTCTCTTTTCAGTATTGGCCAGTATTTCCTTATGGTTCTTCTAATGGTTCTGTTCTGCGCATTATAAGAGAATATGAAGGGTACATGCTGATTAACATTTGGTGCTCTGACCTTTTTTTTCAATATTTCTGCACGTTCTCGATTTCTGATCTCCGACCTTACGTCTTCTAGATCACCTGGATTATATCCTTTCTCAATAAAGTCACTTTTCAGTTTCTCCGATTGTGTGTCATAAGCATTCAAATCCGTACAGTTCCTTCTAATCCTGAGGAATTGTCCTTTGGGGACATTGTCGAGCCACTGGGGTAGGTGGCAGCTCGTTTTTTCTATAAAACTATTTACGTCCACTTTCTTAAAATATGTCTTTGTCCGGATTTCATTCTCGTGGATAAAAATATTCAGATCTAAGAAATTAATACATTCACTGCTCCAGGTCGTGGTGAGTTTAATCCCTCTGTTGTTTCGGTCTAAACTCGCCAGGAAGGCACGTAGGGTGTCCATATCTCCTCTCCAGATAAAAAAGATGTCGTCTATGTATCTTTTATAGATGACGAGGTGGTCGCGATACAATGGTAAAAAAGTGTTTTCCCAGGAGGACATAAAAAGATTGGCGTAAGATGGGGCAAAACGTGTCCCCATCGCCGTGCCGTTGAGCTGTAGGTAAAAGTCGTTATTAAAATAGAAATAATTGTTCTCTAAAATCAATCTAATACCTTCTAAAATGAACTCGATTTGATCTGGCTGTAAAGTGTCGGTGCTTGTTAGAGAATGTTCAACGGCCCTAACACCTTCATTGTGATGATGGTGTACAGTGATTGTACATCACTGGTAACTAATAATAGGCCCTCTTCCCATTTAACTTCTTTCAAAATTTGCAGAATTTCTGTGGTATCCTTCAAGTGTGCTGCAGTGTTGACAACATATGGTTGCAACTGATGGTCTAAGTACTCTGATACTCGGCTTGATACTGAGCCTACACCTGAAATGATAGGTCTTCCCGGGGGTTGATTGGATCTTTGTGGATCTTTGGTAAAAAGTAGAACACGGGGGTCCTAGGATGTTCTACTTTAAGGTATTTATATTCGTGATTGTTAAGAATGCCCAGAGTGTGTCCCCGTTCCACGTATTCATCAAACTTGGTCTGGATGTCTTTTGTTGGATTCTTACTGAGCTTCTTGTACGTTGTTGCATCTCCCAGAAAATTTTCTCTGCCTCTTTTCTATAATAGTCTGCAGTCATAATTACCGTACCTCCACCTTTGTCAGCAGGTTTGATTTCAATTTTTCATTGGAGACCAGTTCCTTGAGCGCTTTCTTTTCGTCTTCGTGAGGTTATCTGATCTGGTGGATGTCTTGACCTTTCCTAGGTCTGTCATTACCATTTGCTCAAAGGTGCTTATCTCCTTGAAATCAGGGATTTTGAAAAAAAGGTGGATTTGTCTTTGAGGGTGGTGTGCTTATAGAAGTGGACCGGATTCTCTTTTTCTACCGGATTTTTCATGAAATACTTTTTGAGACAGAGGTTCTTTTAAACTTCTGGAGATCAATATATACATTGAACAAATCCATGTGGGCTTGGGTGCATATTTCAGTCCCTTTTTCAGTACTTCGTTTGGGCGTCTGTTAGTGCAACACTTGTCAGATTGTAATTCCTCCGTTCTGCCCTGTTTCTCTTTTCGTCTTCGATTTTCTTCTGAATTTTCCTGATCTGCGTCCTCTTCTTGATGAGATCTTTTCCCTGGGACCATCCTCTTCTGAGGGTGCTGAGGTTCCTGTTTGTTGGTCGCTGGGCCTGGTGAAAATCCACCTGGTTTCAAGGACTTCATACCTATTGTTGGCTGGGGAGTGGTGGCTGATCATAGTACTGACTCCATCGTCTCTTTGGTTGTTCTGCAAGGTCTTCTTTGCGGCGGTTGATAGGTCCGAACCGCTAGCTCAGTAAGAATCCAACAAAAGACATCCAGACCAAGTTTGATGAATACGTGGAACGGGGACACACTCTGGGCATTCTTAACAATCACGAATATAAATACCTTAAAGTAGAACATCCTAGGACCCCCGTGTTCTACTTTTTACCAAAGATCCACAAAGATCCAACCAATCCCCCCGGGAAGACCTATCATTTCAGGTGTAGGCTCAGTATCAAGCCGAGTATCAGAGTACTTAGACCATCAGTTGCAACCATATGTTGTCAACACTGCAGCACACTTGAAGGATACCACAGAAATTCTGCAAATTTTGAAAGAAGTTAAATGGGAAGAGGGCCTATTATTAGTTACCAGTGATGTACAATCACTGTACACCATCATCCCACACAATGAAGGTGTTAGGGCCGTTGAACATTCTCTAACAAGCACCGACACTTTACAGCCAGATCAAATCGAGTTCATTTTAGAAGGTATTAGATTGATTTTAGAGAATAATTATTTCTATTTTAATAACGACTTTTACCTACAGCTCAACGGCACGGCGATGGGGACACGTTTTGCCCCATCTTACGCCAATCTTTTTATGTCTTCCTGGGAAAACACTTTTTTACCATTGTATTGCGACCACCTCGTCATCTATAAAAGATACATAGACGACATCTTTTTTATCTGGAGAGGAGATATGGACACCCTACGTGCCTTCCTGGCGAGTTTAGACCAAAACAACAGAGGGATTAAACTCACCACGACCTGGAGCAGTGAATGTATTAATTTTTTAGACCTGAATATTTTTATCCACGAGAACGAAATCCGGACAAAGACATATTTTAAGAAAGTGGATGTAAATAGCTTTATAGAGAAAACGAGCTGCCACCTACCCCAGTGGCTCGACAATGTCCCCAAAGGACAATTCCTCAGGATTAGAAGGAACTGTACGGATTTGAATGCTTATGACACACAATCGGAGAAACTGAAAAGTGACTTTATTGAGAAAGGATATAATCCAGGTGATCTAGAAGACGTAAGGTCGGAGATCAGAAATCGAGAACGTGCAGAAATATTGAAAAAAAAGTCAGAGCACCAAATGTTAATCAGCATGTACCCTTCATATTCTCTTATAATGCGCAGAACAGAACCATTAGAAGAACCATAAGGAAATACTGGCCAATACTGAAAAGAGACCCGATGCTGAAAGATATACTGCCTGAAAACCCAAGACTCATCTGCCGAGGTGTGAACAACCTCAAAATGAAGTTAACACATAGGCACACACACAGTACACTTGCACGACCAAATCACTTCAATATACAGAAGGGATTTCACCAGTGCGGTAACTGTCTAAATTGCCGAAATACAAGGAGTAAAAAACAGATTATCACACAAGTAAACGGAACCACAGGACCAATCGCGATCAAAGAAGTCATCACCTGCTTCACAAAGAACGTTATCTACTTATTAACCTGTCCATGCGGGCTGAAATATGTAGGTAGGACTACGAGACCACTCAATATCCGCATTCAAGAGCACATTAGGAATATTAGGAATGGTTATGAAAAACACAGCGTCCCACTGCATTTCAAACTCAAGCACGCCCAAAATCCAGAAGGACTCAACTTTGTTGGTATAAAGAAGATTGAGATACCATGGAGAGGCGGCAACCTAGACAAACTAATTGGGCAGATAGAAATGAGTTGGATCTTTAGACTAGACACGATGCAACCACGAGGACTCAATGCGGATTTCGAACTTTGCCATTTTCTTAATTGTTAAGCCCACGACCCTTCCACCTTTTACGCCTAGTTTTAAGATGATCACTAAGCACTTTATATTTATATTTATATTCTTACCTTTGATCCATTTACTCCATTTTAATTTTATATTTACTCCATTTTAATTGTTTTTATGGATTATCACGCTGCTCTATGGAGACCTCTCTGAGTCCCATGTTTTTATCTTCCAATTTTTATCTCCTCTTCCCCCCATTTATAATTGATAGGCACTTTTAAAATGTATCATCACCCATTTTATTACCCATTGATACCTTTTATAGGCACCCCCCCCTTTTATATATTTTTATATATTTTTTATATATATTATGTGCTAGTATACTGAGCACCTCCAATATTATTTAATATCAACCAACATGGAATTAGATGGCACCTCTATTTTATCTACCTCCCTCTTTCCACATTTTTATCAATATTTATTAGCCATCTTGCTGTTTTAATTATGGTCCATTGCAAGCTGCATTGCTGGGACCTCTCGGCACACTGTACGATATTCCATATGAGGACCTATGTATTTACTACTCCTGTTCACCCCCCTCTCCCAGGACAATACGTCTTCTGGTACCCCAGGTATATAACCCGCTGTTTTAATATTCCACCTTGATCATTATCTCCAAGAAGGCCCTTTCTGTCCCCCCAGACAGTTTATTTGTATTTAATTATGTCCACACGAGCTATCAAGACTATTTGGGACCTGTAACTGCTTCAGAATGCACCCAGCGCTGATTATAGTGAAGTGGAACGCATACAAAGCGGTGGAACGCAAAACAAAGATGGCCGCGGCGCCGAAAGATGACGTCATCGGCAGCACGTGACCGCGACACCGCACATACCCGGAAATGAATCCGAAATTGCTTCCAAACACCACCCATGCCTCCCCAGTTAAAAAGGAGACCCCGGGAAGGCTTCAGATCCCCCCCATTTTTACATATCGACTGAGGAAGGTGCTTGCTGCACCGAAACGCGTCTCGAGCTCTTATTTTTATTCTATCACCTCTTTTTTATATTTTCCCTTCCCCCCCTGTATCAACTGCAATTGTAACCTATTGCACCTGTAATCTGTTTTTATATTTATATTATGAATTAAATTCTTCCTTACCAATGCATATCTAGTCCTTACAATTGTATTGGTGGACCAACTTGATAAAGCAAGTCGCCCAGGATCCGCACGGACACCACAGCCAGCATCCAAAGCAGCAGCTGTAAAGAGGTACCGGTACTCACCACCAAGCAGTACCATACGTATAGCAGTTGAGCCTGGAACAGTAAGGCTCCTCAATCGGTGAGTGTAACCACCCCCCCTCTTTCGTAACAAGTCTGTAACCACTGATGCTGTGCCATGAGAGCACTTTTTTCTCCCCTGTATATGTCTCTCCACCTGAGGTGAAGGCGTCACAGTAAAAGAAGGGAAGTGTTCACCCTATAGTTGACACCAGGAGTTCAACTCCAGAGCCCGGATTCAAGTGGCTCTGTCTCTTGTAAGTGCGCAATTATTGAGCACAAGGGATTTTGTTAACATAAAACGTTGCTGCACCATTATTGTCTTTTTTTCTTTTCCCCCCCGTTCTTTATCTCCCACTTTTTTGAGTGGAGTTAACCAACGTTATAGGAAGAACTGCCGTATCAAGTACAAGACAGAGCACGTTCAGTGCACATTCTGTCACCTTAGGACTTCTGGAAAACAAAGACACCAAGGACAGTAGACCTTCAATGCACATAAAAACAAGTGTAAGGTCATTTTGTGCACTTAGACTGCACCAACCACCGTAACATTGACGCAGACATCTGCGCTACCTCTTTCCATAACGTTACCATACCAAGTCCTCCCTACGCACTTAGGCTGTCACTGCTGCACTTTATTAATGCATAAACCGTTGCATTTCTAGTACCGTATGAACTGTTACATTCTTTGACATTGTATTAATTGTTGCACTTTAATATATCACACCAACTGTGACACCAGCACTTTATCTTGAAATTTGCACTAGTGAAGTTGCGTGATTGTGAACCATATAGATATATATGCATCTGTTGATTCAAGGTACGACATTGAAATCTTCCGTATAAAACTGTTGCGCCACTAGGAACCTCCCCCCTCCCTTCTCCACAGCAATAAAACTCACAGTAATTTGCAGTGTGTATGAGTATCACAGAGCTCCAAAGTAAAACTCACAATATGTATAAAATAAATTAAAATATTAATTAATTATAAAATATAGGCAAGTACCCAGGCAGGCAAGTTTGGGCTCCCTGGACTCAAGGGCCCAGGTGCAGTCGCACCCTCTGCACCCCTGGTAGTTACACCCCTGGCACAACAGGTTCACTTTCAGTAAAATCAGGAAGGGTGTTTTCCACATTTCAGTAGGGATGTGCGTCTTGGGTTTCGGAATTTCGGAATTTTCACAAAATTTCCCGATCCGTGCATTCGAAATCGGCCGATTTTCCGAAAATTTTCAGATCCGAAAACGGCAGATCCGAAAAAAAATTCTAGCTGAAAGGAAAACTTTTCGGAATTTTCGAATGGACTAGAAATGTGTAAAATCGAAATTCATTTTCGTTCAATTCGTGATTTCGGCACCATTCCTGATTTCGGTTCCATTTCAGTAATTTCAGACATCGTATTTATATCGCTGATTCTGTAATTAAATTTTGTATCATTCCCATCTCAAGGTATCCTTCCTGGAAAACCAGAGAAATCTCAATGTATCCTTCTTGTAAAACCAGAGAAATCTCAATGTATCCTTCTTGTAAAACCAGAGAAATCTCAATGTATCCTTCCTGCAAAACATGAGAAATCTCAATGGCAGAATTATCGTATCGTATAATTATCGTATCCGAAAAACCATTAGTTTACGTCAAAACGAATAGACACTTTGAAACGAGGAGAACAGACGTTCCTAAAAACACAAAAATTTCCGAAATCACAAAAAAAAGTCGATACGAAAAACGAACCGAAATGAACCGAACCGAAATGGAAATTGGTCGAAACGAGTCGAAACGAAAATTTACAAAATCTGAACGAACCGAACCGAATCGAACCAAAAAAAAAATCGGTGCACAAGCCTACATTTCAGTTGCGTGATGGAGAGGCCCAATTAGCCTGACATTACATAGTGTGCACAGTACTCCTTGCGTGCAATGAATGGCAATGGCTTGTTCTTGGCACTCTGTGCAGAGTTGGGCAACCAGCTGTGCACACGTGAAGTTTGTGACTTGGCTCTCACACAACACAGTCCTGATAGAAGAACTTTGACCATCAGTTCTGTAACTCAAAGACTGTGGAATGCGAGTTCACATTGTACAGGTGAACCGATATCAAATCTGTCCAAAAATGTTGTCTGCAAGTCCATGGCTTGAGTTCTCACACAGCACAGCCCTGTAAGCAGCGATCCTAGGCAGGTTCTTTCAGGTATGATGAGCTGATTATCGTCATGGAACCTGAAGATCACAATCCCATTAACCCACTTGAAGGTGACAGTTTAAGAGACAACAAAGTATTGGCTGGATGGAGTAGAGGTATCATCACTGCTCTATAACCATGGAGACCAGGTTTGACTCCCGGCCAGAACGCCTCTCCAGTAAGTGCCCTTGGGCAAGACACCTAACGTACATACTCGCATACCACACAATGGGCCCTATTACATTATTCGCACAATTTTTAACGCGTGCGCAAAAATGCATTAACCCAAGGGGCAAAACGTATTACGACGTTCGAGCACGAAATGTGCGATAACGTTTAACGTGGAGGGACCTGCGCGAGCATATTGAACTGTTCGCATCCTATACTTTACATTGTGAGCGCAAATGCGTTTGTGCGCTGGTACGCGCATGGTATTACAATCTTAGCGCAAAATTTAACGGACAACGTTTGCGTGCATAATTTTACCGTCTTAGAAAAGCTGGTGGTAACGGCAAATTGTAACAACCTGACCGTACCAAACTGCTGACTCACAACGGAGAACGTCGATGCGCACTTTTTTTTTACTTGATCTGTCAAAAATGACGGCCACTACTTTGTCTTCCGTCAAAACGTACGTCTGTTGTGCACAGTCTTCACAAAAATGACGGACTCGTGTCAAAAAATGACGGACTTGCGTCAAAAATACATTGCGCGCAGTGATTTCTGTGCGCAATGGTATTTGCGTGCATTTTTGCGCGTCGGTTTTACGAACGTTATTTTTTGACGGATGAAAAAATGCGCAAGGATTGTAATACCACTGTTAATTTTCGCGCGTTAATGCTTAATGCTGTGCGCAAAAAATCCTGCGCTGAGCGAGCGTTTTTGTGTTAGGAATGTAATAAGGCCCAGTATTGGCTGTGTAGTCCAGTGGTAACGTCTCTGCCCTTCGACCATGAAGACAGGGTCGGATTAAGATCTCTATGGGCCTGGAGCTGAAGATTTTGGTGGCTTTTTTCGGAATTTAGTGAAATGAAAGAATAGTTTTAGGTTATTTAATAGTGCAGATACGGGTTTATCTAACCAGCAGATACTGTGTGAGGAAATTTATATTCAGATTTCAATCATTTACAGCATGTAAAATTATTTATTCACTATTTTATCATCCAAACCTTTGTGTTATATATTCTATAGGGCATTGTTGTAAAAAAAAAAATTAAATGGGATCCTATTACTGCGTTTTCTGAGAAAATATACAATTTTAACAAAAAAATGAAATATTTCCCTTGTGTTTTGGAGGATGGTGTTTTATGAATAATATGACTGCATAAACCACTCATTTGTGGGAAATGAGAAGGTGAGTAATGGCAGTGGTATTGCTCATTTTATACGTGACAAATGAACAATGCCATCGCTTTGCATTTAAAAATAAGTGGATGAAAAAAGTTTTTTTTTGTTTTTTCTTTCTTTTAGATTTTACATGGTCATGTTTGGTATTAAGGCAAAGGCCAGACGCTGACCTGTCCAATGACACCTCCCTTGACCTTGTGAGGTGTAAAGATTAGTGACGCAGAGTTCCAAAGTCCCCCCCCAAGTGCACTTTGCTGCAGTGCGACGGTTTAGGTTTTTGGTGTAACAATTCATAATAACGGATCGTGCCATCACGTCCACACTTGAGATGGTGAGTTAGTGCAGCATCATTGTTCACTTTATAATTGAAAAGCGTAAAGTATTGCTGTGTTAGAAAGAAAATATAAATTTTTAGTGTTACGAGAAACTTGGGCATGTTTGGTATCATTGGATTGGCCATGCTCTGGCTGTAGCTGCTATGGTGTTGGAGATAATGGTGTCCAAATGCCCATCAATGCAGACATTGTTATTTTTTCTCTGTGCCTATTCTGGGGCATGGGCCTGGAGCTGCTGCTCCATCAGCCCCTATGTTAATCCGGCCCTGCGTGGAGAAGCAAGTCAAAATACCATTCAGCACATCTCTCCAATACAACAGTGGAGAAGCAAGTCTCGACTTTACGAGAAGCAGGTTCAACCTAACCACCAGGTCACTGATCTACAATCATGGAGAGATGAATCAATCCCACTCAGAAGACGCCACCAGCGAGTGTCCTTGGGCAAGACACGTAACGATATGGATATGTCTACCTCACAAAATACTTTTACTTTTCATAGATTGCAAGTTCCCTTGGAAACAGGGGACCCCTGAAACAAGTCATCATCCATGTGTGATATTCCAATGTATCAAATGTTCACTGATCTTGTAAAGCGCTGCGAAATTTGTGGTGCTGTATAATGAATAATAATTATAATAATAAACCACCCTTTAGCATAACAAAAGCCAATTTGTTTACATTTTAAAGCAAGATTAGTGTGGTGAATCTAAATTCTTTGTTTTATCTCTTTCCAGTCATCCTGTATTCCTGTAAAGAAGCTGCAAATAGCAGCCATGAACCTCATTGTAACAAAACTTTCAAACACTTTACTCTTGCCAGGCAGGGGCAGAATACAGGGAGAGCTGTGGGGTCACTCAGGGATAAAGGATAAGATTCAGGGGGTTATAAATTACTGAAAATCCCCGTACAGTACAGATACACATTGTTACTGTAATTGCCATACACAGGCATTATGCAGCACATACAGATACAAGTTGTTGCTGTAATTTCCATACACAGGCATTATGCAGCACATACAGATACAAGGTGTTGCTGTAATTGCCATACACAGGCATTATGCAGCATATACAGATACAAGGTGTTGCTGTAATTGCCATACACAGGCATTATGCAGCACATACAGATACAAGGTGTTGCTGTAATTGCCATACACAGGCATTATGCAGCACATACAGATACAAGGTGTTGCTGTAATTTCCATACACAGGCATTATGCAGCACATACAGATATAAGGTGTTGTAATTGCCATACACAGGCATTATGCAGCACATACAGATACAAGGTGTTGCTGTAATTTCCATACACAGGCATTATGCAGCACATACAGATACAAGGTGTTGCTGCAATTGCTATACACAGGCATTATGCAGCACATACAGATACAAGGTGTTGCTGTAATTGCCATACACAGGCATTATGCAGCACATACAGATACAATGTGTTACTGTAATTGCCATACACAGGCATTATGCAGCACATACAGATATTGCATTGATAATAATCTCATTATGATCACTACAAACCCCCATAAACAGGAGATCTCACCATTTTATTATCGCTTTCACATTTACTGTATTTGACACAAAGACTATTTCTTCCTGTATTCTGTTATTTCCTGTACCCGTTTGAAATTGTGTAAGATAAGGGACACCATCTAGAGTTTAGAACCTTTCATTCCAACAATATGTATGTCAAGGAAAAATGAATACATGAAAATTTCCATTTATTTAAAATATTTAACTATCTCAGTTACAACAATCTCTGGTCAAAATTTCTATTTTACTCTATATTTAACGGTTAACATCGCATCCCATGGTTGATATAAATGTTACGGGGGGAAAATTAACAAAAAGTAGTTGGTAGTGAAGGGTTAAATGTGAGCCACAAATGGAAAAAGGCTCTTATGGGATTTTTCCATTTGCGGCTCCACATTAATGGTTGGGTTGTGATCCGGCCCTACGTCCATGGGATGATTACAAGGCGTGAATTCTTCTTGTACAAAGAAAACACGACAATGTATCTATGATCAAGCAGGGACATGACAAGAAACTAAAACCTCTGTTACATATGTATCTGCTGATGCTGTACTGTAGAGACGTCACATCCTTTCCGAGTAACACTTCATATCTATTGTAGCAATAGAAGTCAAACTATACCATATCTGAGCGTGAAATAAGTATTAGAAAGTTTATCTCGACACAGTGTTGTTGCAACAGGAAATGATTCAAGTCCCGGTAACTAGGGAAGTGACAGTGTTGCAAGTTCGCTCACATTTTACCATCTTATTGTTGTACCAAGCTCTCGGCACAAAGTGTTTTCCGTAGCGTTGCAACAATGTGATTACACATGTGTGTAAAGAAATAGTATTTGTTTGAACAATGGGCAGGTACACCTGATGAAGTCATGTTCTTAGCAAACAGATACAGAGTGCAATTAGTGTTTAGTCTGACACGTATGCAGACAGGTTACTAAACAATGTACGACTAATTGGGACTGACTCACGTTACAAGAGACAATAAAGGCTACAATGCGAACTTTCCTTGGTTGTGCTGCAAAAGGTGCACCGGTAAAGGGTTTCAAAATAGTTGCTCTTTTTTATTGCAGGTTTAGACTGGATATCTTAAACCAATATTGCTGTCTGGAAACACCCATACATTACTCATACTAAAATGTATTCCCTGGCTTTTTATGAGTAAACGTTGTTCATAGAAGGTATACGCAAATTCAAAATAGCATTAACATTTTTTACTAAAATCCAAAACGTTGACCATAATTTACAAATTTAATATTATTATTGTTCAATTGAACAAAGTTACAATCGAGCGCCTTGCACACGAACCAAAACTATTTTATGTGAGTCTCTGCCGTAAGCACAAATATTAGGAAAAATAAATACTAATTAATTAAACGAGGGATGGATGCTCAAACGTTAATTATTGTGGTTGAACTGGAGATGGCTATGGCATGCTTGGAATTTTAACAGCACATAGAACGCACACAAAGAAGGAACGGACACTCTGTCTTCCAACATTGGCAGATTGATTGGAAAAATTGGCAACGTTTCAGCTCTATGCGTGGCTTTCTCAAGTCTTGAGAAAGGCACATGTAGGGTCGAAATGCTAAAAAAAAATCCAGCCTGGCCAATAAAAAGTCACAACCTGTAATATTCGGTTGTGTGGCCTTTTGCTGTGATTCCAGCATCATGTCAATAAGCTCATGCAATGTCACAGCATTTGTGTCCAGAGTCGCATTAATTTGTGGCCAAGATCTTGTGTTGATGATGGGAGAGTCGCAGCGCTGTGTAAAGTCTTCTCCAGCACATTATCCCAAAGATTCTCAATGGGGTTAAGGTCTGGACTGTGCGGTGGCCAATCCATGTGTGAAAATGATGTCTCATGCTCCCTGAACCACTCTTGCACAATTTGAGCCTAATGAATCCTGGCATTGCCATCTTGGAATATGCCCGCTGTGCCATCAGTGGAGAAAAACCCATTGATGGAAAAACCTGCTCATTCAGTGTATTCAGGGAGTCACATGACCTCATTTTATGCAGAAACATATTAATCACTGCAGTAATTATCCAATGGAAGGTGAGCACCTATTGGCTTAGTTACATCCAGGTGGTGAGGTTATCTTTGGCGAGACAGTGTATATTTACTTTTTTTACCTACCTCACTCCATGTTCAAAATGGCAGCGAGGATGGAGGGTTCTTTTCTCCATATCGTATAAATTTATTGCAGTTTGCATTACAATAAATGTAGACTATCAGGGTTTTGCAGAGAGAGGTGAAAACCAGGAGAATGACTAGAGAAATTAAAATTCTAGGTCAAAATAGCCAAACCAGAAAAATTCTCTCATTTATCTCACTTTCCAAATCGGCTATTTTGACCTAGAATTTTCACTTCTCCAGTCATTCTCCTGCTTTTCATCGCTCTCTGAATAACATTGTATGTATATCCGTGTGCTTCATCGTGCAACCCATCTTCTTTGGCTGAAGAGATGTGGGGAAGCGCCATATATTTATAACCTCACAATATTTTTTTTGCGCCGGATGGCCAAGTATGGAAAATATAAAACTGATGTAAACGTGGAAAATCGTTAAGAATACGTCATAACGTTTTGGATCCGCCACAATTCACAAAAATCTTGCAATTAAATTGCGGAAAAAAAAGAGAAACACAAACATTGTAGTGAAGGAGTTAATCCATTTAAGTGTTTGCAGGTCAGAGGTTAGAGAGGCTTATTGCTTACCCTGGAGGCAGAGAGCATTTTGCCAGCACGGCCAATGACAGACACTTTTCTCATGCGCTCTGTTTATGTCACTGAGGTAGGAATCACTCCTCAAAACAAAAGCAAACACAAAACTGGAAGTTAGATCATGGTCCGCCAGCGTGAAAACAGAGAACCTGCACATGTATACCCAAATTTAGAACAAAAACTGGCAAAACGTACAGAATGTGTAAAAACACTGGAGAAAAACAAACCAGGAGAGTCAAGCCGAAAGTAGGGATGTGTATTTCGTTTTGTACCGATTCGCTTTTTTCACGAAACAGGCCGATTCGGTGCATCGGATTCGTCCGATGTTCCGAATCATATCGGCAACGAAATACACTCCTTCCGAAATAATTTCCGATACGAAATGAAATAATTTGCGATACGAAACGAAATAATTTCGTTATTTCGTATGAACGTTAAATTTGTAACATCGCAAGTCATTTTCGTTCTATTCCCAATTTCGGGTCCGTTTCGGCTCATTTCGGACATCGTATTTTTGTATTGTTTCGAGGTCGTTTCGCTTCTATTGCTGATTTCGTAATTTCGCATCATTTTGAGTCCTTTTCGGTTGCTCCGATATTTCAGTCGATACGGTAATTCTGCCGAGTCGATCCTTCGGACGTATCGTTTTTTAAGAAAGATCCTTTTTTTCAGCCTGAAAGTCATTTAGTCCCCTGGTGGTTTTCAAAGCTGGGATTAATATATAGGAAAATACGTATCTGGCGGCGCGATGGCAGTCGCTTATGGATCATATGATGATTCTCTTTAAAAATACCGTAAAGGAAGAGCCCCAACACTGGCTCTGAGCGGGTCAACGCATTCGGTCATAAATTTCTGCTTTGAAGGAGGCGACCCACAACCTTCAAAGATGACGGTCTTCTTCTTGTACCGATATGTATGGAAACATGCAATAGAAGGAAGACTTTCCTGTGTAGAATTGTTGGCAATAAATGTGAAAACATGAAAGGGGATCACACTCACATGTGTTGGAGCTTATAGCCAAGCTCTGGGGTCAAACGCCTGTGGGCTTGTTTACGGCAAAGCCCATGGAAAACCTATATTTCCAGCAACACATCGGGGACTAGTGCAGTAGTAAAAAATTTATTTAAACATAAAAACAATTAAAATAAATCAAACTGGCACAGCCAGTATACCTAGACGCGTTTCGCCACGTAACGTGGCTTCCTCAGTCGGAAGCCACGTTACGTGGCGAAACGCATCTAGGTATACTGGCTGTGCCAGTTTGATTTATTTTAATTGTTTTTATGTTTAAATAAATTTTTTACTACTGCACTAGTCCCCGATGTGTTGCTGGAAATAGAGGTTTTCTATGGGCTTTACCGTAAACAAGCCCACAGGCGTTTGACCCCAGAGCTTGGCTATAAGCTCCAACACATGTGAGTGTGATCCCCTTTCATGTTTTCACATTTATTGCCAACAATTCTACACAGGAAAGTCTTCCTTCTATTGCATGTTTCCATACATATCGGTACAAGAAGAAGACCGTCATCTTTGAAGGTTGTGGGTCGCCTCCTTCAAAACAGAAATTTATGACCGAATGCGTTGACCCGCTCAGAGCCAGTGTTGGGGCTCTTCCTTTATGGTATTTTTAAAGAGAACCATCATATGATCCATAAGCGACTGCCATCGCGCCGCCAGATACGTATTTTCCATTATTGTACACTGGTTTGGGGGAAACCACTGATTGCTGGCTGGCTTTGGATATTTGGTGGCGGTACAGGCAGGGGCGCCTACCACTTTGTTTGCATTTTACACTGTTGGGATTAATATATAGGCTAATTGATACGTATTATTAAAGGTTTCTTGTTCTCCCTCGGTCCTCTAGCTGTGTTACAACCCACACAGCATGCTGAATGGCGTCACGGGTGTCGAATGAGAACAGGACATAGAGAACTGACAGACATGACCAGAGGAGCAACAGAAAAACAGATCATCATGAGAAATATTGTAGGGGTTATTCAGAGAGAGCTGATCTGACCCCAAACTGTCATCGAACAGGGAATTTCCCCGTACGGTGACATTTCGGGGCCACTCGGCTATTCAGAAAGCAGGCAGTTTGCCGAATTTTGGCACACTGCCAGCAGGTACATTGCCTGTTCGACGGCAGTAAAATCCCCCATAGAGAAGCAATGGTTAATTTATTCAGAGACACCGAACAGCAGTGAAAAGTTGCCAAAGTGCCCTGCTGTTCAGTGGTTTTATTCGGCCGCTTTATTCAAGCGAATCCCATAGACTTCAATGTTAAAAATATTCCCGTTTAATGCAATATCTAATAAACCATTTATTATTTTATATTACAGCAAAAAGTCTCTTTATTTTTTCATTTTTTACGGATCTTTTAGGCATTTTTTGGGCAAACTTTTATTTAAAAGCGTTTTTTCTGTAACAGACCTTTTTATTATCATTCATAGGATCTTATATGTAAATTCCAGACATTTTCTTCGTTAGTTTTTTTGCAAACCGCGTTTCAATATTGACACTCTCAATCGTATTCATTTCAGGTGAAATCCAAGCTCAGGGAACGTCAAAGATCATTTTATTTCAAAAATCATATTGAGCTACAGTACCAACATTACACTAGGGGCGCCATTTCAACCAAACCAAGAAAGAGACAGTCTACGTATGCATGACCGCTTTAGTTAATTAAAGCGATCAAGCTACGAGAAGTGCTGTGTGAAGTGGAGGAGTTTCCTCTGTCCACACAGTTGTCACTCAGCAGATGGGATTTTGAATTTCCCACAGGGACTGATGATGTCAGCACGCTTTGCATGTTGACATTTTCCTGTTTGGAACACTCGCAGCAGCGAGTGTTCTAGGAGACAGAAGCCGAGAAGAACTGCTGCTACGTGTGCACGCCAAACCATCGATCTCTGTAACTTGCGTACAAAAGTGTGGAGCTCTGTCATACACTCATACACAGCGTACATTACTGTGAGTTTTATTGCTTTGGAGCTCTGTAATGTGCAGTGTCTACAAGTGTATCAATGTCATTTCATAAGATTATGTAAGAGGGTGTGTTTAGGGACTGAGTTAATGGCAGGATAAGGGTCAGGTGGGGCAACTGGTGGCGAGTAACTCTTAAGGCCTGGCTAGTACCTTGGGACTTGAAATTTTGAGCCCTGCTCTTTGTTTACATTGAATCCATGGGATTCGCCTGTTTAAACCTGTCTAACTGAATCATTGAAAATCAGGGCACTTCACTGACATTTCGGTGCAGTTTGGCGTTCTCTGAATTGATTAACCAATGCTTCTCTCATTGCCGAAGATCACCAAATCGCAGCGATGTGTGGCGTACTGCACCGTATTTCACTGCCAATTCGCCTGTATTTGGTGAATTGACAGCTATGTGAATAGACAAACTGCCCGAAATTGCACCATACGGTGAAATTCACGGTACGGTGAAAGTTACCTATCAGTGTCTTTCGGTGGCAAGTTTGGCTCTTATGGAATAACCCCTTAATTCTCTGTTAATGCTCGCAGTTGCATGCCTTGTGCCGTTATTGGTCTCTGCCTATAATACGTTTAATTCTTAATGATGTATTTCAATGTAAGCACAACATTTTTTAATTATTTTGTCCATGTCTGGAGGTAAAAGACAAGACAGAAAATAAATACATTAATTAAGCAAAAAAAAAATTGCTTTTTGTTCTTTTTGTTTCGTCTTGAATTTTCCTGACTGCGGGGAGATCACAGAGATTGTACATGTACAGTCAGGTCCAGAAATATTGGGACATGGACACAATTCTAACAACTTTGGCTCTATACACCACCACAATGGAGTTGGAATGAAACAAACACAATGTGCTTTAACTGCAGACTGTCAGCTTTAATTTGAGGCTATGTACATCCAACTCAGGTGAATGGTGTAGGATTTACAGCAGTTTGCAGATGTGCCTCCCACTTGTTAAGGGACCAAAGGTAATGGGACAATTAGCTTCTCAGCTGTTCCATGGCCAGGTGTGTAATATTCCCTCATTACCCCAATTACAATGTGCAGATAAAAGGCCCAGAGTTCATTTCAAGTGTGCTATTTGCATTTGGAATCTGTTGCTGTCAACTCTCAAGATGAGATCCAAAGAGCTGTCACTATCAGTGAAGCAAGCCATCATTAGGCTGAAGAAACAAAACAAACCCATCAGAGAGATAGCAAGAACATTAGGCGTGGCCAAAACAACTGTTTGGAACATTCTCAAAAAGAAGGAGAGCACCGGTGCTCTCTCGTTCCCCGCACATCGAGGAATAAAATTCCCGACCCTGCGGTGAATTCAGCATTCACCGCAGAGTCGTTGAAGTGCAGGGAAAATACGCTGCAAAACTGCCAAATCGGAAAAAAACAACCGCTGCAAAACCGCCGACATTATCGGATCCGATCCGATAAGCTGCTGGGAAACTGCCGGTTAACATCAGATCCGATCCGATAAGCCACTGAAAACCCACCAAATGCATCCGAAAAAAGTCGACGATCTGGCAAACACAGCGCCGACGAACGGGGTACAAAAAAAATATATA
The DNA here is from genome assembly GCA_009667805.1 of Leptobrachium leishanense. NCBI lineage: Eukaryota > Metazoa > Chordata > Amphibia > Anura > Megophryidae > Leptobrachium > Leptobrachium leishanense. The sequence continues at coordinate 312,902,413 of CM019067.1, forward strand.
TTTTCTTACAAAATTTTAAAAGCTGTTTGCAAAAAACTACTGGTCGAAAATATCTGGAATTAACATATAAGGTCCTATGAATAAAAATAAAAAGGTCTGTTAAAGTAAAAAAAATGCTATTTAAAAATTATTTAGAAAAAAAATGTTGCCGAAAATATTGCGAAAAATGGCAAAAAAAATAATAGACTTTTTGCTGCAAATAAAAGAAACAATTTAATAGATATTGAATAGAAACCGGAATATTTTTAACATTGAAACCTATGGGATTTGCCTGATTAAACCTGCCGAATGAAACCACCGAACATCAGGGTATTTCACTGACATGTTGGTGCTATTCAGTGTCTCTGAATAGATTAACCATTACTTATCTATAGGGAATTTCACTGCTTTCGAAACAAGCACCGTAAGGGACATGAGACAAAAGGGAGCAGGGGGAGTGTGAAGATGACGGCCATAGAGAGCACAGGAAAGCTGTAGAAACTGCCTAAAATGTAAAGGAGTTAAAGTGTATGGAGCAATGAAAACACCTGAAGGCAGACAGCATAAAAGTAAACCATTGATAGGTTGTGTGGGATGAGGGGCAAGATACGAGTTATTTTGTGGATAGGGGTTTAGATTCATGTCATATTAACATTTATATGAAAAATTTAAAAAAAGGTAATAATCGCTAGGTACAGCTTAATGCAATAAGCTCCTAAATTCAGGAACCATTACAAGCTTTAGATACAGGAAGTCTGACATAGACTGAAGCCGCAATGCTCAGTGCCGACAATTTACTAGCATGTAGTTTATTGCAATTAGGAGATTCTTAAATTTCCTCCTAATAGCTGCTCACAAACTTAAAAGGGGCTAGGCTTTAAAAGTTTACAGGACGTCCGTTTACTCTGTAATTCATTCTAATTAATCTAATCACTTTCTGTTTCATGTAACGCGCTGTGTTTGTTTGTAAGTCTAATTAAGAGCTCGGTGAGCTTTGTTGGAAGGATAAACGGGAGACGTTTTAGGTGATTTAGATGATCATCTCAGAGCTGTAACAGAAATTGAAGTTTGTGGACTGAAATCAGGGCAAAACATCATCAGCTGCCAAAGAAAAATAGCTTCTAATGTAATTTGGCTGCTTACAGACACATTATGTATGACATAAACACACAGGTTCACCGTGAAAAAGTTGGGCTTTGTGAATCATTCCCACTTACTACCTCAAAGTCACATTCTGCATATCGGCCGATATTCAAAGGCTGATATTCAAACCACTTACAGGACATTCCCTAAATTATGGAAGAATATTGTGTAAAAGTAGAAAACTCCTAGACTAGGTATAGCCTTAATGCTGTAACTGGCTTAAGTAGTAGAGAAAGATCTGTGACATTCAGGGTTATTCAGAGAAAGGTGAAACTCTGGTCTCAGCTATTTTGACCTAGAATTTTCACTACTCCAAAAGTTCTCCAGAGTTTCACCTTTCTCTGAATAACCCTGATACAGTGTATTCAGTCTGAATACACTGTAACGCTCTCTCCCCATTCATTCTCTTTAGAGTTGTGTGTCTGTGTGTGCTTGCCTGTTTGTGTGCATATAGGATTGTGTACATGTGTATGAGTTGAGTACAGGGATAAAGGGTAATTGGACAACTGGCCAGATGTATCTCCCACACTGGTATATCATTGTTGGCCAAGGAGTCCCCATATGCAAGCCATTGCCACCCCTTTGTCTAAATAATTGGACTGGGAGATGATTGGTTACCTGGTCTTGAGTGTCTTTCCCCCTTCAAAAATATCTGAGTCCCTGGTATCTTATATAAAAATGCCGGCTGGGTGGAGTAGAGGTAACATCACTGCTCTGCGTGGAGAGAGCCTGTGGAGACATGGGTTCGATCCCAAAGAGCACTTCTCCAGTAAGTGTCCTTGGGCAAGACACCTAACGGTACATACTCACCACCCAGGACATACTTGAAAACGAGAGAAATCTCAATGTATCCTTCCTGGTAAAATCCTTTCTCCAAAAAAAACATAATTAAGGTTTCAAAAGTGGGAATTGGACAAATGTCATGGAAAGTCCTTTGGTGTTTACTAAGAGACACAATGTAATTAGTGGCAAAAGCCCAGGGCCATGACAGTGCAAAAGGTCTGCTAGTGATGTCGAAACCTGTCCATTAGTCTAGATTTCTTGGAAGTTAACACTCAGCTTCCAGTCACCTATTACCCTTAAGTGCTATTATTAGTTATCAGTTACTCTGGGAAATTTTGACTTTTATCATATTTGCATTGGGCAGCAGATTTTTACTGTAGCCTTAGGAATAGCAGTAGAAATGTGTGCATGCGTGTTTGTGTGTAGGTTTGTGTAGGTGTGTATTATTATTATCATCATTATCAACAGTTTCTACAGAGCTTTATAATAACCAAAGGGAACAAGTCACAAACAAGCAAGCATAAGCTGGAGACAAGAGGTGTAGAGGACCCTGCTCATAGGAGCTTACAACCTAGAAGGATTGGGGTGGAGGAAGAAAAGGGGATCTTTATTGGTCATCAGGATCACTAGTGTCAGTGGTTCAGGAATGGTGGGGTCATCTAAGGGGCCTCCGTCATGACGTGTGAAGAGGCGACTAGAGGGGTGAGTTGCATCAGTGATGTGGTACGCTAATCTGAAGAGATGGGTTCTGAGGGATTTCTTGAAGGCCTGATGATTAGGGGAGAGTTTGATAGGGCGAGGTAAGTCATTCCACAGGACCGGAGCTGCTCTTGAGAAGTCTTGGAGACGAGAGTTGGCAGTGTGGGTGTAGACAAAGGACAGGCGGAGGTCGTCCACTGACCGGAGTTGCCTAGACAGGACGTACTTGCGGAGTAAAGAAGACATGCAAGGAGGGGTCGAGATATTGAGCGATTTGAACATGAGCATCAGTATTTTAAACTGTATCATGAAATGTACAGGAAGCCAATAGAGGGACCGGCAGAGGGGGGAGGTGCGCGAGGTGCGTCTGGTGAGAAAAATAAGCCTGGCAGCTGCATTCATTATGGATGAGCAAAAGGGCAATACGGGAATTGGGGAGGCCAATACGAAGTGAGTTACAGTAACCAAGACGTGAAATAACAAGCACATAAAATAGCACCTTCGCGGTATCTTGCATCAGAAAGGCGAGGACACGGACAATGTTCTTGAGTTGATAATAACAGGATTTGGTCACTGTCTGAATGTGGGGAGAAAAACTTATAAAAGGCAGGGCTCATTCAGGATTTGAACCGGGGACCTCTCGCATGCAAAGTGAGAATCATACCCCTAGAACAGTGAGCCATGTGTTGGTAACAGGATTAAGGGGTAATTGGCCTAGCGCCATTATCACTTTTCACACCAATGTATCTCATTTGCCAAGGAGTCCCCAAACACAAGCCAATGCATCCCTTTGTCAAAATAATTAGACTGGGAGATGATTGGTCATCTGGTCTTGAGTGTCTTTCCCCCTTCAAAAATATCTGTGAGTCCCTGGTATCTTATATAAAATGCATCAAGATTTCTAAAGTGGGAAATGGAGAAATGTCATGGAAAGTCCTCTGGAATTTACCAAGAGACACAATGTAATTAGTGGCAAAAGCCCACAGCCATGACAGTGCAAAAGGTCTGCTAGTGATGTCGAAACCTGTCCATTAGTCTAGATTTCTTGGAAGTTAACACTCAGCTTCCAGTCACCTATTACCCTTAAGGGATACGTTTGGTTATCAGTTAATCTGGGAAATTTGAGATTTTATCACATTTTCATTGGGCAGCAGAATTTTACTGTACCTCTATCAATAGCAGGAAAAAAAACATTCGAAAGACGTTACTAAAAATACACAAGAAACTGATATACTTTACTTTTTTATATATATTTTTTTTACATATGCACCTTCGCCTTGGGACCCTCGATCCAAGAATATATAATTGGATTTTAAATAAATTATAAATCTATATTCGTAAATTATGGGGTTAGGGCATGGGTCAGCAACCTCAGCCCTCCAGATGATTTAGAACTACATCTCCCTTGAAGCTCAGCCACTCATTAGGGGTTATTCAGAGAACGCTGAACGGCACTGAAACTGCAGCGAAATGCACTGATTTTCAGTGTTTCATTTCGACAGGTTTAATCAGTTGAATCCCATAGGTTGCGTTGTAGAAAAGTAAAATCTTTTTTTTATTATTTTTAAAGCTCGTTTATTCTTTTTACTTTTTTTAAAAAAACTTTTTTTTCTTCTTCTTTTTAAAAAAACTTTTTTTCTATTTTTTAGAAGCCAGTTTTTGTTTTATTTTTTTAAAAGACTTTTTTAAATTTTGTAACAGACCTTTTAATTAGTTTTAAAGGACCCTTTTCTATCATCTGGACACATTTTTACTACATTTTTCTTGATTTAAACTCCTGTTAGGAGAATAGGAGACTACCTTTTTTTTCAGTTCATTGGAATTCGCCAATTAGGTGCAATTTGGCAGAATTCGGCGGTTTTCACCGACATCCAAACGCTGCTTCTACGACTCCAATTTCAGCAAAACACAGAGACCATTCGCTAAATAGAGAATTCACAATATTTTTGGAGAAAAGGAATCGCTGAGGTGCGCCAAAATGCAGCAAAAAGCAAAGCATGCTTTGTGAATAGACCCTATTAGTTTGGCTGAGCCACATGGGAAATGTAGTTTCAAAACATCTGCGTAGGCCAAGGTTGCTGACCCCTGGGCTGGGCCCATCCTTTCAGGGTTTTTCAAAGAGAATCGAAAAGTCACCGCACGTTCGGTGACTTTTCGTTCTCTTCAATTCGGTACGATTTGGCGATCTCATTTCGGCGACCGTGCAGTGTATTCAGCAAGCACCACAGGGCCGTCGTAGTGCAGGGAAAGGCCGCCGCAAACCTGCAGAACACTCACCGCAAAACCCAGGCGACTGCACACCGAAAACGGCAAAAACATCTGGATTAACCCCGCTGAACACGCCAGAGAAACCCGAGCAGGAGCTGATCACAGCGCAGAGCAGCCGTCGGAAAAACCCAACACCGCAGATGAATGGAGTGAGAAAAAAACAGTACGCTTGAATGTTTGAAAAGTGAAACGCTGTTTGCAAAGAAACTACAGAACGAAAATGTCTGAAATTTACATATAAGATCCAATGAATGATAATAAAAAGGGCTGTTACAGAAAAAAAGAAAACGATTTATAAAAAAAACCCGGAAAAAACATTTTTGCAAAAAAATCACGAAAAATGCCGAAAAGATCCTTAAAAAATCTATAAATAAAGAGACTCTTTACTGCAGAATATTATAATAAACGGTTTATTAGATATTGGATTAAAACGTGGAATATTTTTAACATTGAAGCCTGTGGGATTCGCCTGAATAAACCTGCTGCATGAAACCACCGAATGGCAGGGCATTTTTGGCAACTTTTCACTGATGGTTTTTGTTCTCTGAATAGACGAAGCATTGCTTCTCTATGGGGATTTCACTGCGGCCGAACAGGCACCGAACAGGCACTGTATTTAGGTAAACTAAAAAATGGTCGGAGCTGTGGCAATTGAGTTTTAATGTGGATAAGTGCAAGATAATGCACCTGGGACGTAAAAACCCAAGGGCTGAATATAGAATATTTGATACATCTGAGGGTTGGGATTTAGGGGTTATTATTTCAGAGGATCTAAGGGTAAGTAGTCAATGTAATAGAGCAGCAGGAAATGCTAGCAGAATGCTTGGTTGTGTAGGGAGAGGTATTAGCAGTAGGAAAAGGGAAGTGCTCATGCCACTGTACAGAGCACTGGTGAGACCTCACTTGGAGTACTGTGTGCAGTACTGGAGACCGTATCTCCAGAAGGATATAGACATCTTAGAGAGAGTTCAGAGAAGGGCTACTAAAATGGTGTACGGCTTGAAGGAGAAAAGTTACCAGGAAAGGCTTAATGATCTTAACATGTACAGCTTGGAAAAAAGACGAGACAGAGGAGATATGATAGAAACATTTAAATACGTAAAGGGAATCCACAAGGTAGAGGAAGGGAGTATATTTAAAAGGAAACAAAGTAGCAAAACAAGAGGACATAGTCTTAGATTAGAGGGGCAAAGGTTTAAAAGTAACATCAGAAAGCATTATTTTACTGAGAGGGTGGTGGATACATGGAACAGTCTTCCAGTAGAAGTGGTAGAGGCCAAAACAGTAATTGAATTTAAGCAGGCATGGGATAGGCATAAGGCTATCCTAAACAAAAGATAAATCCAGGTAAAGTATCCATGAAATTGGGCAGACTAGATGGGCCGAAAGGTTCTTATCTGCTGACATTTTCTATGTTTCTATGTATGTGCAGGCAATTCACCAGCATTTGGCAAACTGCCTGCTCACTGAATAGCCGAATGGCCGGGAAAGGTAACTGTACTCTGAATTTCAGCCTTTGGTTACCTTTCACCAGCAATTTGGATCTCTTTGAATAACCACCTTTAGTTTGCAAGGGTCTCCGTGCCCGCTACTTGAATGATCCTCACTCTCAGGCAATATGGATGCCTTGAAGACAACGTGCATGTTTTTTGTTATTGTTTGTGTTTGCTTTTATTTGTTTTTTTCTTTTATGCTTTGTCACTGGAAAGTCTACTCAGCATCTTTGAACCTCACAAGCGTGAGCACCAGGGAATTCTCTTATTATACATCTCCGTGTTTTCCTAGAAGAACAGGTGTTACCGGATTTCACCGCTGCTCAATGTTACTTTTTTAATTAAATAGAATAGTAAGACGCTAACAGACCTTTTATATACAACAAATAACCGAAGATGAAAGAGAGAAATTGAAAGCTAAGCTCCATCGGAAAGTACAGTCAGGTCATCAAAGTCCTTTAAATGTGGGGAAAAATATAGGATTACTCACATTTTAATCGCTCCCAAAAGAAAATCGCTGCACATTCCATCCCAATCCCAGCTGTTGCTCAGGAGTACGCGGAGGTCAGATTCACTGATCAGCGACAACTTGTGGAAATGAGGAGACCACGAACTAACAGAAAAGATGAAAGAATGGAAAAGAGAGGAAACAAAATATTATGATTTTAAAAAAGGACTTATCCCTGGAGATTTGGTCAGTGGAAAGAAGGGTAGTATTACACCAGTATGTGATCAGAACAGAAACCGTCTGCTTTTTTTTTTTCCTTGCTCTGGGACCTTTACGTAGCTAACCTACAACAGATCTGAAAGAGAATAAGCAAAGCAGCGACACGTTATAAAAAGAGACTAAACAGAAGAAATGAGTAGTAAAGCATACAGACAATGCTATGGAAACCACTGGACATATTATTATTATTATTATAATAATAATAATTATTATTTACATAGCGCCAACAGTTTCCGCAGCACTTTACAATAACCAAAGGGAATGAAATACATATAAACGGACATAAGATGGAAACTAGAGGTGTAGAGGGCCCTGCTCATAGGAGCTTACAGTCTAGAGGGATTGGGGGTTGAGGAAGACAAGAGTAATTTCACTAGATAGCAGGATCATTAGTGCCAGTGGTTCGGGAAAGGTGGGGCCATAGAAGCGGCTTTACTCATGTGTGAGTCGGTGAGCAGAGGGATGAGTTACGTCAGTGATGTGGTACGCTACTCTTAAGAGATGGGTTTTGAGGGATTTCTTGAAGGCCCGAAGATCAGGGGAGAGTTTGATAAGGCGAGGCAAGTCATTCCATAGGACCGGAGCTGCCCTTGAGAAGTCTTGGAGGCGAGAGTTCCCAGATTCCCCTATTATCATGATGGGGAATCATAATTATAATAAAGACACGGAGGCGAGTATTATGCTATCTTTCCTTTACTTAGCCGATAGCAGCAAAGAACAATCTCTCAAATACCACAACAAAAGTATTTAGAGAGAAAAAAATACATTCAAACAATATATAACTATAACATGTATTGGTACAGTTCCAGGTAATGGTACAGCCCAACTCCATAAATCCTCTGACCGCCGTTAGCTCCTCCTCTTTTCTGATGCGAGACGTAACAAACTTCTTCTTCAATTCAATAAACATCGGAAGGATTTCGTTCTTTGAGGTGAAAACGATCTCCAACGTGAATTCCATAGAGATCCGATACCACCTCCCGTGTAACACTCAAGCTGTCAGGGAGATCAACATGTTAAAGGTCAACAGAGCTTATGTAAGGAATATATAGGAAAATCGACCGATTTATAACACTTATTGAACGTATAACATTATCCTCAGATATTAGGGTGGGAAAAAACACTCTAGTATTTGGGCGGGATAATACTCGCCTCCGTGTCTTTATTATAATTATGATTCCCCGTCATGATAATAGGGGAATCTGGGAATTATCCCACAAGACACGGAGGCTCTTATTATGCTAGTTCAAAGCTTAAGCAACTAATGAAAGTGACATGTGAGACACTGGTTTAAAATAAAACTCCCTAAAGGTGGATTCTCTGGACCAGTCTGCTGTTTTTAAAATGTCCTCAAGCCGACATCCACGGGAAAAAGCTCCGGACGCAGAAGCACTCCGGGAAGAATGAGCTCCGAACACAGAGACGTCCACACCAGCTTCCGACATTATCCATTTAACCCACCTAGCAAGTGTGGTAGAAGTTACAGATTTATATGGTTTACGTAACGAAATAAATAAACGTAGAGATTGAAGTGACCTGTTAGGGGCAATAACTCTCTCATATTCTTTTAAACAACGCACCGGGCACAGACTAGGGCGTTGTGGGAACTCTGGATAGAACACTTCTGACAATGAAGTTTTTGTCCTATTAGAAATCAGAAATTTCACTCCTGTGGGGGAAAAACATCTACCCCCTAAATCCAGGGCCCGAACGTCCGATACTCTTTTGCAGGAGACCAAGCAACGTAAAATGGCTAATTTAGCCGAAATTTGTTTAATGGACAAAACTTCATTATCAGGTCACCTATCCAACAAACTAAACACAACATTAACATCCCAGGTGTTAGAATAACGAGGCCGAGGAGGTCTTTTACATCGTATACCCTTTAACAATCTACATACAATTGGATGTTTCCCTGCAGGAACCCCGTTAAAACCTTGATGTGATGCCGAAATCGCTGACCTGAAGTTATTAATTGTGCGATACGCTTTCCCATCCTCAAATAAACAAGTGAGAAATTTTAATAAATTGCTCAAAGGAGCCGATATGGGATCAACGTGTTGTCCCACACACCAAGAAACCCACGTGTTCCATGCTGATCTATATCTCCTTCTAGTAGATGGTGCCCATGAGCTCGACAGTAAGGAGGCAGTTGCCTCTGAAACCTTGAAGGAAGACCATTGATCCCTGAAACTTTCCACGCTACTAACCACATTGAGTGGGAATCTATGAGATTCTGAAGTGATCCCTCTGGGTCCGTCAGGGTGGAGTCGGAGATTCGAATCAATCTGGGGGTATCTACAACCAGCTCCAGCAGTCGTGGGAACCATGGTTGAGACCTCCAGAGTGGTGTTATGAGCACAACTGTAGCTAACTGTGATAGTATTAATCGCATTACTGATAGAACGAGGGAAAAAGGAGGAAACGCGTAGAGTGTCCCTAGAGAACCAGAGCATCCGTAGCCAGAGCCATGGGGTCTGGCCTGTAACTGTAATAAACTGGAAGAAGGGTATTGAGGCGTGATGCAAATAAATCTATAGAGTATGGACCCCAGAGGAATGACAAGGCGGTAAACACCCTGGTATCCAATCTCCAGTCGCTGGAATCTATCAGATATCGTGAGTTCCAGTCCGCCACAACATTGCTGAGGCCTGGAATAAATTGGGCCTGAACTGATAGACTGTGAGACAGGCAAAAGCCCCAAAAGGACTTTGCTGTCTCTGCCAACTGTTTGGACCTGGGACCTCCTAGATGGTTGATATATCGCACTGCGGAAAAATTGTCCATCTTTAGTAGAATGGAACTCGCCTGGAAGTGTTTGGTAAAGCTCTGAATAGCAAACAAACCAGCGAGGAGTTCCAGACAGTTTATGTGTAATCCCAATTCTGCTGAATCCCATCTGCCGCCTGTGGATAGCGAGCCGCAACGCGCGCCCCACCCAGGTCTGCTGGTGTCTGATTCTATAACTAACTCTGGAGATGGATGGATGATGCTCTTCCGTTCCATGATTCCAAATGGTTTAGCCACCATTGCATCTCTTCCTTCGATTCGTCGTCCAAAGAGATGCAATCCGGATAAAGCCATCCTCTCCTCAAGTATTGTGCCTTCAGACGTTGAAGGGCCCAATAATACAGCAGTCCCGGAAAGACCGGAACGGAAGAGCCATCATCCATCCATCTCCAGAGTTATAGAATCAGACGCCAGCAGATCTGGGTGGGGTGCGCGTTGCGGCTCGCTATCCACAGGCGGCAGATGGGATTCAGCAGAATTGGGATTACACATAAACTGTCTGGAACTCCTCGCTGGTTTGTTTGCTATTCAGAGCTTTACCAAACACTTCCAGGCGAGTTCCATTCTACTAAAGATGGACAATTTTTCCGCAGTGCGGTATATCAACCATCTAGGAGGTCCCAGGTCCAAACAGTTGGCAGAGACAGCAAAGTCCTTTTGGGGCTTTTGCCTGTCTCACAGTCTATCAGTTCAGGCCCAATTTATTCCAGGCCTCAGCAATGTTGTGGCGGACTGGAACTCACGATATCTGATAGATTCCAGCGACTGGAGATTGGATACCAGGGTGCTTGTATTGCTGAGGAGAGAAGCCCCAGTAGGCGTGCTAACCATCTCAGAGGAAACTCTGAATCAGTCAGACTTTGGCTGATGGCAGGGAGAGAGACATCTCTACTAAATCTATGGTGAAACCTAGGAATTCTATTAATTGTGTTGGTGTGAGAATTGATTTTTTTATGTTTATTAAGAAACCCAAATTGGATAGTAGATTCACCGTCCAATCCCTGTGGACCATCAATAATTCTGGATCCTCCGCCAGGAGGAGAATATCGTATAGGTAAATTACCAGACGAACTCCCCTGCTGCGAAGAAATGCTGCCACTGGTCTCATTAACTTGGTGAAACACCAAGGGGCGGAAGACAGACCGAAAGGAAGGGACTTGAATCTCAAAGGGCGCCTTCCCAGGTGAACTGGAGAAAATCCCTGCACGAAGTCTCTATCGGAATAGTCAAGTACGCATCCTTCAGGTCTACCTTGACCAACCAATCCTGAGGAGTCAAGACTCCTTTTAATGATGGAATGCCCTCCATTTTGAAGCGATTGTATATTACATACTCGTTGAGACATTTTAAATTTACTACTGGACGTAAACTTCCATCTTTTTTCTTTACCAGGAATATATTGCTGAGAAAAACCTCTTTGTGAGGAATCACTTTTTCTATTGCATTCTTTTTGAATAAGTCTTTTACTTCTAGTGAAGTAATTGCTTTGTCCTTTTCGGACATTATCATTATCCCTGGCGGAACATACTGTATGGGGTATGAAGTAAAATCTATTTTGAAACCTTGTATAGTCTGAAGGACCCACTGGTCTGACGTGACTATCTGCCACTGTTTGAAAAAATTTGATGTCCTGCCCCCCACCTCTTGTGTGGAAGAATGTAGGTGTAAACACATACTCACCAAAGGATCCTGATCTCCTAGGACCTCTGTAACCTCGATGTCGTGGAGGCCTGGACCTTTGTGGGAAGAAGGTGGGGTTTTTTGGGACCTCTTGATAAGAGGACTTAAAAGAACCTCTTGAGGTGGAGTATGCGTTACGGCCGGGAAAACGGCCCCTGCTTTTCCCGGCCCTGTCAAAAACTCTATTCGGGAAAGCCTTCCGAATGTTGGCCTTTACTTTGCCAACCGTTGACAAGGACCCCGTATATTCCGTCATCTCTTTAAAGATGTTGTCCCCAAATAACATGCCCTCAGCACTAGGGCCTGGTTCGTTAGTAGCCAAAGTGGTCACTTTAGGGTCAATTTTGAGAAGGATAGACCTCCTCCTTTCGCTAGATAATGAGGTATTAACGTTTCCAAAAACGCAAACTAGCCTTTGAATCCAGCCCCTGTACTCGAACAGGTCTGGTTTCTCATTCATGAGGAGAGATCGTTCAACTGAATCCATCCATTAGTTTAGTCAATGGACCCAACAAGTCAAATAATTTGTCTTGGCACACTTTTAAAGTGGCCTCTACTCCTTTTTTAGGAGTCCAATTTGACCCTTGCAAAATGTCAATTATTTTAGGGTTTAATTCTGGTGTTAGATGTAAACTATGTGCCAAAGTTGGGGCTGGGCAGTCAGCCCTAAGATTATTTCTAGTTTTTTTTATCCATCGGCATTCGAATGCGCTGCTCAATATATTTTGCTACGTGGTCTATTGGCGTCCACTCCGCAGATCGCGGGTGCTTAAGTTGTTCAGGGACAAACAGAGTTTCCCAGTGCGTCTACCGGGTCTACTACCGGTTGTTTAACCTCGTTAGAGTCAACTGAGAGTGAACTGAGAGTCACCGTATCTGACTCGATCGGAGAAACCTCCGGATCATAGTCAGGATCAGAGCTCTCTTCCGAATCTGATGCTGTGTCACTAGCATAATCAGAGGAGCTGTCAGTCTCCTTAGCGCACTTAGCGCGTTTCCACTTTCTCTTAGTGGTGGCCGCAGTTGAACGGTCTCTTTTTCGGACCACAGTAGCTTGTTGTGGAGATTCCTCTTGTACATCAGCGTATATACGCCTTTTTCGAGAGCATTTTTTAGGGAGTTGCTCACCTCCCTCATTTGAAGTCCCAGGGACCTCATCCTCCCGATAGGAGTCAATAGAGAGGAATCTATCTAGACGAGTCGTCCCTCCGGAGGGAGCATACCTCAGTACAATTACAACAGTAGTATTTCTCCCCAAAACTGCAAATAAAAGAAATAAAAGTGGAAAAAAACCTCAGTTGCGCATGCAAACCGCAAACTCAGTAAAACATAAGCATGTACATTCATCATAGCAAGTACACAATATACTGTATATATATTAAAAATACACATATTTTTTAACTCAAAGCATATAAATTGTTGAAATATAATAATAATAACAATTTGCTGCTAGATACTCATCTCATCGGCGAGCAGCAAAGAAAAGAGGAGGAGCTAACGGCAGTCGGAGGATTTATGGAGTTGGGCCGTACCCTTACCTGGACTGTACCAATACATGTTATAGTTATATATTGTTTGAATGTATTTTTTTTCTCTAAATACTTTTGTTGTGGTATTTGAGAGATTGTTCTTTGCTGCTATCGGCTAAGTAAAGGAAAGATAGCATAATAAGAGCCTCCGTGTCTTGTGGGATAATTGGCTGTGTGGGTATACACCGATGACAGGTGGAGATCACCTGCCGAACGGAGTTGTCTAGATGGGACGTGCTTGCGGAGTAACGAAGACATGTAGGGAGGGTCTAGTTATTGAGTGATTTGAGCATCAGTATTTTAAACTGTATCCTGGAATGTACAGGAAGCCAATGGAGGGACCAGCAGAGGAGGAGGTACGCGAGGTGCGTCTAGTGAGAAAAATAAGCCTGGCCCCTGCATTCATTACAGATATTTACATGTAATGCAAAATCTACATGTCTATCTATCTGTTACAGTTACAGGTATTTATAAAGTGCCAACAAGTTCCGTAGCGCTGTACAATGGGAGAAACAGAATAACAAATGTCCATACACGTTAGATATACCGAACAGTAGGAGATATCTATCAATCTATCTGTAATGTGTATGTATAGCTATGAGTAAAGAATATGAAATAGTCTTATCTCTCTATCTTCATATCTATTATCTATCTATCTATCTACCCATTCATCAATCTATTTATCTATCTATATATCTAATCTATCTACCCATTCATCCATGTACCTATCTATCTATCTTAACTATCTTATCTATCTATCTATTCCAGTATCTATCTATCTATCTATCTATTCCAGTATCTATCTATCTATCTATCTATTCCAGTATCTATCTATCTATCTATCTATTCCAGTATCTATCTATCTATCTATCTATTCCAGTATCTATCTATCTATCTATCTATTCCAGTATCTATCTATCTATCTATCTATCTAATCTATATATCTATCTATCTCTCTTATCTATCTATCTATCTATCTCTCTTATCTATCTATCACTATCTATCTATCCCTCCATCTCTATCTATCTATCTATTCCAGTATCTATCTATCTATCTATCTATCTATCTATCTATCTATCTATCTATCTATCTATCTCTCTATCCCTCCCATATCTAAAAAAGGCCTCTCATTTGTGCACTGTAACATCCGAAGTTTACTCCCTAAATTGGATGAGCTTCAGGCTTGGTGTTGCTATTACAAGCCCAAAATCATTGTGCTCACAGAGTCATGGTTAACCCCAAAAGTACCAGACTCTGCCATATCAATACAGGGGTATTCATGTTATAGAAAAGACAGAGCAAAGAGAGGAGAGGGAATTGTTATTTATGTTGAGGAGTCCATAAAGTTCACCCCCTTACAGACTTCTAGCTCTCCTGTCACCTTTGATTTCCTCTCTGGTATATTTGAGATCCCATTCAGTAAATCAATCATTGTTGCTGGGTTCTATCGTCCACCGAGCTCTCCAGTGCACTCCCTCTCTGACATATCTCAAATCCTTAATAACCTACTTGCCCAAAACCAAAAAAGTGAACTGCTGGTCCTCTGCGATTTTAATACAGATTGGCTAAATCCTAAAAACAATAAACACTGCTCGCTGTTTAAAACTTTGCAGCTAACTCAATTAATCGCCTCCCCCACTCGCATTAATATGAAAAGCCCTAACCATACCTTGCTGGACTGGATTCTCTCCTCATCTCCTGGTAGAATACAGGAGGCAGGCGTTCTTGCTAATAGCTTTAGTGACCATTGTCTAGTGTACTGCGTGCGCAAAATTAAGGCCTTGAAATCTCCCCCAAAGGTAATAACCACCAGGTCTTTCAAGAAATTTATTCTTGAATCCTTCCTAAGTGATCTCAAACAGCTCCCTTGGTACAGGCTAAACCTAATCCCAGACCTAGACTGTGCAGTTGAATACTTTCAGTCTGAGCTCCTGCAAGTCTGGCATTCCCATGCCCCGCTGCGTAAAGTGCGAGTAAAAGGGACCCATCTCCCCTGGGTTACAGCTGATCTTACACTAATGTACCAGCTTAGAGATTCACTGTGGTCAAATTTCAAGAGTACTGGTCCCATGAACGATCACTACGAATACCGAAAATGTCGGAATGAATGCACAAAACAAACAAAAATGGCCAAAGCCCATTACTTCAATGAAAATCTAAACAATAACATATCAAACCCTAGAAACTTTTGGAGAACCATAAGTAACATACAAGCACCCCCAGTCCACTCCCAGCCAGCTGCTGTCAAAGTAAACAACCAAACCCTGCAACACCCCCAGATGTAGCAAATGCCTTTAATGATTATTTTGTTGGATGCGCCACCACTTTGATTGCCAAGCTAGGAAATGACATGCAATCAGAGAGGCCTCATGCAGGTCAGGCCCCCCCAACTGTGCAAAGTCCCTGTATCAGACAGGAATTCAGTTTTAGACCAGTGCCTGTCAGTGTCGTTACTAAACTTCTCCGTAAGCAAAAAATGAAATACCAGTCTGGACCTGATCAAATACCAGCAATGCTGCTGAAAATCAGTGCGCCAGCAATTGCAAATCCTGTCGCAACCCTAATAAATGAGTCACTGGCGACTGGATACATAACCAAGCTCTGGAAGACTGCAAGAATGGTACCTATCCATAAAAGTGGTGACAGTACTTTGGTATCCAACTACCGTCCGATATCGTTGCTCCCTGTAATGTCAAAAGTCTTGGAAAAATGCATCTACACACACATTACGTGATTATTATCAATATTGGAACTGCTTAACCCCGGATCAATCAGGCTTTCGTCCAAATCACTCAACTACAACCGCCCTTTTAAAAGTCTGCAATGATATCCAAGCTGGGATGGAACAAGGAAACCTAACTGGAGCCATCTTCCTTGATTTTGCCAAGGCCTTTGACACGGTAGACCATGGCATCTTGTTAGAAAAACTTAAAAACTCTGGCATTGGTGATCACACGCTAACCTGGTTTCAATCATATGTATCCGACCGATCACAATATGTGTCAATTTCTGGCAGCTCCTCCCTCCCGCTCCCAGTCACTTGCGGTGTACCCCAAGGCTCAATACTAGGCCCCCTGCTATTCACAATATACATAAATGATCTGCCCAACGTCTGCAAAGCCTCAACTGTACATATGTACGCAGACGACACTGTAATCTATACCAGCAAACCAAATCTCCCGCAGCTGGAGGCCGTGCTGCAAGAACAATTCACAGAGGTAGAAAAGTGGATCAAAAACAACAAACTTTTTTAAAATACTGACAAAACTGTAACGATGCTCTTTGGAACAGCACCTAAACTACACAAATTGCAAAATCCCCATCTATGTGTTGGGACAAAATCAAATGGCATGCTGACCACAGTCACTTCTCTCAAATATCTAGGTATGTGGTTGGACCCTAATCTATCCTTTGGCCCCCACATCGAAAAACTCTCATCTAAACTTTACCCCAAACTAGGTGCCCTGTACAGAAACAAATCCTGCCTGAGCCCCGCGGTAAGAAAAAAGATTGTACAACAACTGCTTATGCCGGCTATTGATTACAGAGATGTAGTGTATGCAGCCGCCCCGCAAACACACCTTCATAAACTTACTACATTGTATAACTCATTCTGCTGCTTTGCGCTACAATGTAACTACATGACCCACCATTGTGACATGTTAAAAGAGCTAAACTGGCCATCGCTGGAATCCAGACGCACCCTTCACCTTTCCAGCCTGGTGTTTAAGAGCATTTCTGGGAAGCTGCCACCCTACCTAAATAGACTGCTTCCCCCTGCAGCTCCCTCATCCTATAACCTCCGATCCAGGACCAGCACCTTACTTGCAATACCACAATACAAAAAGACAGCGGCTCGGTCCTCATTTTCCTACAGAGCACCACAATTATGGAATAACCTCCCAGACACCATCAAATCTTCCCCCAGTCTTAAGTCACTCAAGAGCTCCTTACTAACATACCTCAATACAGAATGCACCTGTAAACATGTAACCTAGTGACTATATTTCCTACATATTTATTTTCTGTTAATCTGTATATTTGTGTTGTTTTTTTTTTTTAATATCTTGCATTGTGTTACTTTGTATTTCTGTAACTGTAACACTTCAATGTTCTTGAACCCAGGACATACTTGAAAACGAGAGAAATCTCAATGTATCCTTCCTGGTAAAATCCTTTATAAATAAATAAATAAATATCTATCTCTCTTATCTAACTATCTATCTATCTATCTATCCCTCCATCTCTACCTATCTCCATCCTTATCTGTCTATCTATCTATCTATCTCTCTTATCTATCTGTATCTCTTATCTATATATATCTATCTCTCTTATCTATCTATCTCTCCATCTCTATCTCCATCCTTATCTATCTATCTATCTATCTATCTACATATAAATTATATATCTATCCACAATAGTTCCTTATCTATCTATCAATATATCTATCTCTATCTATCCTTCTATCAATCTCTCTCTATCTCCATATCTATGTTTATTTCTCTATCCATCATTATATCTATTATATATCCGTCACAGTTATCATCTATCTATCTCATACGCTCTTTTCTATATGGGCCACAAATGGCAAAAAATGGTACAAGCCATATCTATCTACCCATCTATCTTTCTATCCATCCACATAGCAATTGATCTATTCATCTTCATATCAATTATCTGTTGGCAATATTTATCATCTACCTATCCATCTAATTCTATTTACCGTCTTAACTATTTATCTATCTATTTATCTTTCCATCTTTATATCTATTATCTATCTGTCATAGTTATCATCAATCTATCTATCTAGTATCTATCTAAATATCTATGTCCCTATGTATTGTTTCTATCTATATTCTGTTATCAATCTTCATATCTATCTATCTATCTACCCATTCATCAATCTTTTTATCTATCTATATATCTACTCATCTTTCTATCTATAAATCTATCTACATACAGTATCAATGATATATCTATCCGCAATAGTTATCACCTATTTTTCTCTATCTATCTATCTATCTATCTATCTATCTATCTATCTATCTATCTATCTATCTATCTATCTCTATCTTCATATCTATGTTATTTCTCTATCCATCATTATATCATTATATATCTGTCATAGGTATATCATCTATCTAGTATATATCTATCCTCCTATGTTTTGTTTACATGTATCTATCTATATTTAGTTCTCTATCTTCATATCTATTTATTTATTTATTTATAAAGGATTTTACCAGGAAGGATACATTGAGATTTCTCTTGTTTTCAGTATGTCCTGGGTTCAAGAACATTGAATTGTTACAGTCGTTACAGAAATACAGAGTGAAAAAATACAAGATATTAAAAACAAAACTCAAATATACAGATTAACAGAAAATAAATATGTAGGATATATAGTTACTATGTTACATGTTTTCAGGTGTATTCTGTATATAGTTACTATGTTACATGTTTACAGGTGTATTCTGTATATAGTCACTATGTTACATGTTTACAGGTGCAGTCTGTATATAGTCACTATGTTACATGTTTACAGGTGTATTCTGTATATAGTCACTATGTTACATGTTTACAGGTGCATTCTGTATATAGTCACTATGTTACATGTTTACAGGTGCATTCTATATATAGTCACTATGTTACATATTTACAGGGGCATTCTGTATATAGTCACTATGTTACATGTTTACAGGTGCATTCTGTATATAGTCACTATGTTACATGTTTACAGGTGCATTCTGTATATAGTCACTATGTTACATGTTTACAGGTGCATTCTGTATATATTCACTATGTTACATGTTTAGGTGCATTCTGTATATAGTTACTATGTTACATGTTTACAGGTGTATTCTGTATATAGTCACTATGTTACATGTTTACAGGTGCATTCTATATATAGTCACTATGTTACATGTTTACAGGTGCATTCTGTATATAGTCACCGTGTTACATGTTTGCAGGTGCATTCTGTATATAGTCACTATGTTACATGTTTACAGGTGCATTCTGTATATAGTCACTATGTTACATTAGGAATACATATCTGGTCTGCGCAATGTAAAAAACGCGAGGGAACTCGGACGGTTTCTCAAATGGCGTTGCCAACCATATTCGATGGTAGAAGAGGCATGTAAAAGAAACACAATTTAAGTGCAGAGAGACAACACCGATTTAAAGCATAAACAGTGTCTTTCAGTTATTAACTCACAAGCAAAGAGCCTATCACTGGCTCTGAGTGGATCGGTGCTTTTGGATTATTTTTCTTCAATAGTTTCTCAGGAAACCCAATCCTTGGTAGTAGTTTCTCATGACATCCATAGGAATTTTGGAAAGAGAGAAGGCACAATCTTGTGTGTATCTGACAACAAATGGCACATATATATATCAACTACAAGTGCAAACTCACGTGTGGTGGAGCTATTCCCAGCTCAGATCGATAAGCATATGGATTTCGTTTGGTCAAACCCAATAAACACCAAATTCATGCAATACTGGTTCCAGCTGATGAAGCCGTGTGCCGACGGCGAAACGCGTTCTGGCTGTATTTTATTTTATTTGATTTGATTTTATCATTTATTAAATTTTTAAAAGAGCCACTATTGCATGAATTTGGTGTTTATTGGGTTTGACCAAACGAAATCCATATGCTTATCGATCTGAGCTGGGAATAGCTCCACCACACGTGAGTTTGCACTTGTAGTTGATATATATATGTGCCATTTGTTGTCAGATACACACAAGATTGTGCCTTCTCTCTTTCCCAAATTCCTATGGATGTCATGAGAAACTACTACCAAGGATTGGGTTTCCTGAGAAACTACTGAAGAAAAATAATCCAAAAGCACCGATCCACTCAGAGCCAGTGATAGGCTCTTTGTTTGTGAGTTAATAACTGAAAGACACTGTTTATGCTTTAAATCGGTGTTGTCTCTCTGCACTTAAATTGTGTTTCTTTTACATGCCTCTTCTACCATCGAATATGGTTGCAAACAACGCCATTTGAGAAACCGTCCGAGTTCCCTCGCGTTTTTTACATCGCGCAGACCAGATATGTATTCCTAATATTTGTTTGTTCTGGTTTGGGAGAAACCACCATTTGTCCGGTTTGCTGGGCGTTCAAGTGGCATTGTGTGGGCGCTTACCATTTTTTTCAACTCACAATGTTACATGTTTACAGGTGTATTCTGTATATAGTCACTATGTTACATGTTTACAGGTGCATTCTATATATAGTCACTATGTTACATGTTTACAGGTGCATTCTGTATATAGTCACTATGTTACATATTTACAGGTGCATTCTGTATATAGTCACTATGTTACATGTTTACAGGTGCATTCTGTATATAGTCACTATGTTACATGTTTACAGGTGCATTCTATATATAGTCACTATGTTACATGTTTACAGGTGCATTTTGTATATAGTCATTATGTTACATGTTTACAGGTGCATTCTGTATAGTCACTATGTTACATGTTTACCGGTGCATTCTGTATATATTCACTATGTTACATGTTTACAGGTGCATTCTGTATATTGTCACTATGTTACATGTTTACAGGTGCATTCTGTATATAGTCACTATGTTACATGTTTACAGGTGCATTCTGTATATAGTCACTGTTACATGTTTACAGGTGCATTCTGTATAAAGTCACTGTTACATGTTTACAGGTGTATTCTGTATTGAGGTAAGTTAATAGAGATCTCTTAAGTGACTGTAGACTGGGGGAAGATTTGAGGGCGTCTGAGGGAACTGCTGGGGAAAGCAGTCTATTCAAGAAGGGTGGAAGCTTCCCAGAAAAGCTCTTAAACACCAGGTTGGAAAGGTGAAGGGTGCGTCTAGATTCCAGCGACGGCCAGTTTAGTTCTTTTAACATGTCACAATGGTGGGTCGTGTAGTTACATTGTAGCACAAAGCAGCAGAATGAGTTATACAATATGGTAAGTTTCTGAAGGTGTGTTTGCGGGGCAGCTGCATACACTACATCTCCGTAATCAATAGCCGGCATAAGCATTTGTTGTACAATCTGCTTTCTTACCGCGGGGCTCAGGCAGGATTTGTTTCTGTACAGGGCACCTAGTTTGGGGTAGAGTTTAGATGAGAGTTTTTCGATGTGGGGCCAAAGGATAGATTTGGGTCTAACCACATACTTAGATATTTGAGAGAACTATGTATCTCTGTATGTGTCTATCGCATTTAACATGTTCTATGCACACAATGTGTCGATGTTTCAGTCTTAACAAAACTTTTCAAGGGGTGCTAAAATTCCTGTTTCTGGAACGAAACATTTACACATTCTATGTGTGAAGACAAAATGTTATTTGAGACATATCTAAGTTCCCTGTGTGATCGCAACCACGATATCGGTTTATCTGGTGGAGGATTGCACAGAATACAGAGAGATAATATGTTTTATTATTTTTATTTTCTTTATATTTAATGAATCCAAAATAAATTACTAACTAGTGGAACGTAACCTCCTCACATTTCCTACTCTTCTACAGGTTCCTTTCTGCCAGTTTCCAGGTCGCTTTGTGTATACAGCTGTCTCTTACCTTTTTTTTTTTAGCAGAATTAACGGCAGAAAGTAGATGGAAAGGAATAATAATGCCTTGCATTTCATAGAGTTTCATGCCTATATTTGAAGAACTGTAACTCGAGCCTGCGCGACTCTTCCAGTTAATCAGAAATGAGCCATAATCATATCAATGTAATTTTATTTTGTTACATTTATGTCTCTTAACCGAATCATTTTCCTCCTCCTCCTCCTCAGCATTAACAAAGGCAATTTTCCCCGAATCATTCCATAATGATTTACCTATACTCTGCAGGCTATACACACGGTAATAATCACCAGATGTCTGCTCGCATAATACGAAATTGATTGTTATGGTGACATTGCTCCAAATACACACAATATTTTTATGATATTTTATATATCATTTTAAACAAATTAAATTACACTATCTCGATGTATGTGTCAAGCGCAGCATACGCTTAGATCCTCAATATTGGAAAGTAACAAACCACATGTACAGGGAATAAATATACAGGGTGTCCATAAAGTCTCTTTACAATTTCAAACATTTATTACAGAGGCAAATGAAAAGACAGATAAGTGAAAATTATTACAAAATGAGACGTATATATTTAAGTTTTTTTTTGCCTCATTTAATACACCTCTATATGGGCGCCATTAGTTGCAGGAAGCACATCAAGACGGTACTGGATTTCTTGCCATGTTGGCTGTAGCATACCCTCATCAATGGTGACAATGGCATCAGTGATCCTCTGCTTTAGATTAGTGATGTCCCTTTGTTCCCATACACCATATCTTTAACATAACCCAATAGGAGTAATTTTTCTTCGGCGAGACATCAATTACTGCAAATGTTTACCTTGACCTCTTGACTGAATACGTGGCACCACAACTACACGACCTTCAACCAACCATCATTTTCCAGCAAGATGCTGCACCACCACATTGGGGACTGCATATTCGTGGGTTCCTAAATGAAACATCTCCAGAGCGGTGGATTGGAAGGGGTGACCCAATTCCCTGACCACCTCATTCACCAGTTATCACTCCCCTCCACTTCTTTCTATGGGGTTATGTTAAAGATAAAGGGCCCTATAACAATCGTCGCGCAAAACCCCTTGCGCTGAACATCGTATTACAATGTCAGCGCAACAAACGCGCGTTAACGTCTACCGTGGGAGAACCTGCGCGAACGCTGCACGAGCTTACTGTACTTCGCGCGTCCTATACTTAATATTGTAAGCGCAAATGCGTTTGTGCGCTGGTACGCGGATGGTATTACAATCTATGCGCAGGATTTAATGCATAGCTGTTGCGCGCATAATTTTAGCAACTCCTAAAAGCTGGTGTTAATGGCAAATTCTATCAACCTGACCGAAACCAAATACACCAGCACAAAAAAAAATACGCAGCAAAGTATAGTTACACATTCTACACATACCCAAACAATAAAATGGAGAAGTTGTGAGTGTTTTTATTATTGATGCAGCATATATGCGCAGATTGACTTTGACAGGCGCAAAAAACTTAACGTGAGACAATTGTGGTTCTTAATTCTGATTGGCTGAATCGCGTGAAAAAAACAGTCCGCACACTGATTTCTGCGCACAAAGTTGCTGCGTTGGTGCGCGTCCGTTTTACGCACGTTATTTTTGACGGATGAAATGCGCGAGGATTGTAATACCAGCGTTGATTTACACACGTTAACGTTTAACACTTCGCTATATATGAAGAATATCCAGATGCACACGAAGACTGCAAAACAGGTCCCTTTACTTAGATCGACGTTTCAGTCCCATGTGGGACTTTTCTCTAGATAGTACAAAATAAAACACAACACATATATATATATACACCTATCAATTAATCCAAAACGAGGTTGGAGACAAACGCCCTGAAAATAGGAGTGCGTCCCGGAGGTAACACTCCTCCTGTGAACCGGGAAACACCAACCAAAAGAACAACAAAAAATAAAATGGAAAACAAGCAATGGCCCCATACATATAATAAAGATAGAAAGTCATGCATAATTATTCTAATGCTATCTAAATTTGACAAAAAAGGACATATATATTATAGGAAACCATGCAATAATAACTATGTATAACCACCAGTATCAACAAATTAGTGTGTATATACTTATATGGAGGAAGATCTGAAAAAGTATATAAAAAATCCTTAGTTATAAGGGTAAATCCAAGATGGAAGAAATGGATATCCCAGTGCAGTCGCTAGTAAAGGTATATGCGTTTTTTTTTTTCATTTAATCCCATTGGTGCCAGGGTGTTCAAAGTAAAGATCCAGAAGGCCTCCCGTTTCAGCAATTTGTTAGCTCGATCACCCCCCCTCCGCATGAGTGGGACATGATCGATTCCCATGACCCTAAGTGAGGGCAAGGGGTGTCCAGCTTCTTGGAAATGTCGAGCGACTGGCTGAGAGTGTTCATTGGCAGCAAGCGCAGCCCTGATGGCAGAGCGATGATTGGCCATCCGTGTTCGTAACCCATTAATGGATTTACCAACATAAATCAGCCCACACGTGCAGGTGATTTCATATACCACAAATCCTGTGTTTGATTGGATATTTGGTGCCATTGTACGGATGGTAAAAGATCTTTCCAGAGTTAATTATAGTGAAAGGGGAGAAAGGAAATCATATGGCTGGGGGGATAGTGACCCAGCATGTATGTGGCTAATTAACATGTCTCTAACCAAGGACTTACTCTACATTTAAGAGGAGGAGGTCTCCACCTTGGA
Source organism: Leptobrachium leishanense (assembly GCA_009667805.1). Taxonomy (NCBI): domain Eukaryota; kingdom Metazoa; phylum Chordata; class Amphibia; order Anura; family Megophryidae; genus Leptobrachium; species Leptobrachium leishanense. The sequence continues at coordinate 312,926,819 of CM019067.1, forward strand.
AACAGAGATAGCAAGGAATGTGAAAAGATGAAAGATGTCCGTGCTACCCCTTACATTAACCAAGGCTCTAATGGGAGGTTATGCAAAAAACCAGTAAAATCCGTGCATGATTTGTTTACGATCCATTCTTTTTGACACATTGGATGAGAGATGGAAGATCACAGAGATGCTCACTAGATTGTATTTCCCCTCTTGTCTTCAACGAGTTAAATACTGGTTTGCATCTTTAATGCTTTAATAGTGATTGCGAGTAAATAATAATGCTCAGATCTCAGGCAGTGGACTGGATTTGATAGGGAATCGTTGTCCTTGGAGTCTTGAGGCTTGTGCAGCCAAGGACTTTCTACGTTAGTAGTTAAGGAGACGCAATGCTTGGCAGAGCAGATTGGTTTGTTGTTTTGGATTAGTTTATCTGTTAAATCCATGCTTTGTACAGTTTGCCAAGAAAACATATCTTAATGCTTTCTGGCCATGTTCCAGTAGTACAGAAAGTTCTGTGATTGCTGATTTTATTTTTTTAGAATGTTCACATTGGCAAATATGGAGAAAATAAATATATATATAAATTCGATAGGCCGTGTTAGTCCAGATGCTAAAATCACGAGTATAGCAGTACATAGTGATACCTTTTTTATTGGACTAACGTTACATTTAAAAGACAAGCTTTTCGAGAGTAAATCCTCTCTTCCTCAGGTCTGGATGCTATACTGATCAGTTCCTAGAACTGAACATTAGGACATTAAGGGCCACAAGGGTGGGGGGATTAGATGTCGTAAAAAGTGAGAGTCAAATGGTATGTTCAAAATGGGAAAATAAACGCACGAGGGATCTTGGGACCATAATAAAACAGAGGTAAGATCATACAACCTAGCATGAAAAAAGGAAAAATAAAAAAAAGGAATGAGAAAAAAAATAAAAAAACAAAACAGTGAAGGTTGAAAGAGAAATAAAAAAAAAAGGAAACCAAGAAAAACCAAAACATCAGCCAGAATTTAGAATATAAATATATATATATTATTCGATAGGCAGTGTTAGTCCAGATGCTAAAATCACGAGTATAGCAGTACGTAGTGATACCTTTTTTATTGGACTAACGTTACATTTAAAAGACAAGCTTTTCGGGAGTAAATCCTCTCTTCCTCAGGTCTGGATGCTATACTGATCAGTTCCTAGAATTGAACATTAGAACATTAAGGGTCACATGGGGATCCCTCATGCGTTTATTTTCCCATTTTGAACATACCATTTGACTCTCACTTTTTACGACATCTAATCCCCCCACCCATGTGACCCTTAATGTCCTGATGTTCAATTCTAGGAACTGATCAGTAAGCATCCAGACCTGAGGAAGAGAGGATTTACTCTCGAAAGCTTGTCTTTTAAATGTAACGTTAGTCCAATAAAAAAGGTATCAATACGTACTGCTATACTCGTGAGAATATATATATAAGCGACCCCGCACTCAATGTGATTAAATCATTTGGAAATCCTTGCTTCGGTGCAAATCCAGCTGCACAAAATAGTATAGGAAAAATATCCAGATGCACACGAAGACTGCAAAAATAGGTCTCTTTATTTACATACGGGACTTTTCTCAAGATGCTACAAAATAAAACACAACATATATATATACACCCATCAATTAATTCAAAACGAGGTTCGAGACAAACGCCCCGGCAACAGGAGTACGTCCCAAAGGTACCTTTACACCTGTGAACCAGGAAACACCAAACAATAAATGAAATTAAAGTTAAAAACATGAATAAAAATTTAGATTAAAAAACAAGCAATGGCCTCATACATATAATGAAGAAAAGAAAAAAGGAAATCCTACATATTAGCACTAGTGCTATCCGAGATCACGTCCCACCCATGCGGAGCGGGGTGAACGAGCCAATGAATTGCTGAAACGTGAGGCCTTTTGGATCTTCATTTTAAACACCTTGGCACCAATGGGGTTAAAAGAAAAAAATTCATACATACCTTTTTAGGCAACCAGGTGAATTTACTGCTCTGGGATATTTTTTTCGATATTTTTCTTGATATTTCTTGATATTTATTTATTTGTTTACATTTGTTTTACTTTTGTAACTGTTTAAAACATACCACCAATTTTTTGATACTGGCGTTTATACATACAGGGTTATTCAAAGAGATTCGAAAAGTCACCGCACGTTCGGTGATTTTTCGTTCTCTTCAATTCGGTTCCTTTTGCCGATCCCATTTCGGTGACCCTGCGGTGTATTCAGCAAACACCACAGGGTCCCCGAAATGCAGGGAAAAGCTGCCGCAAACCCTCAAAAACTAACCGCAAAACCCACCGAATGCACGCCGAAAACCCTCAAAAATATCTGGATTAACCTGCCGAAAACCCCGGAAAATCCCGAGCAGGAGCCGATCACACGCAGCGCAGCCTCCGGAAAAAGCCGACACCGCAGACAGAGTGAAGTGAATAAATTAGAAAAACAGTTTGCTTGAATGTTTGAAAAGTGAAACACTGTTTGCAAAGAAACTACTGAGCGAAAATGTCTGAAATTTACATATGATCCAATGAATGATAATAAAAAGGGCTGTTACAGAAAAAAGAAATAAACTTAAAAAAAATATAAAAAAATCGGACTTTTTAAAAAACAAAATCACGAAAAATGCTTAAAATATCCTAAAAAATCTATAAATAAAGAGACTCTTTACTGCAGAATTTTATAATGAACGGTTTATTAGATATTGAATTAAAACAGGAATATTTTTAACATTGAAGCCTATGGGATTCGCCTGAATAAACTTGCCGAATGAAACCACCGAATGGCAGGGCATTAGGGGAACCTTTCACTGCTGGTTTGTGTTCTCTGAATAGACGAAGCATTGCTTTTCATGGGTTTTCACTGCCCTCGAACAGGCACCGTATGTGCAGGCAATTCGCCAGGATTTGGCGAATTGCCTGCTCTCTGGATACCCGAATGGCCAAGAAAGGTAGCCGAACGCTGATTTTCAGCGTTCGGTTACCTTTCTCAAGCAATTTGGATCTCTTTGAATTTATTTATTTATTTATTTATAAAGAATTTTACCAGGAAGGATACATTGAGATTTCTCTCGAATTACCCTGATAGTCATCGACGCATGGTCTCTTACTATATATAGGTTTTTCTGTTAAACTCGGATAGCACCTCCATCATTGATTAAGTAAGGGGTCCCAAGATTTCTGATGGCATAAATATTGGCATGTAGAGGGTTACTGGATCTGATGACTCCTCGAGTACTGGCTCACAGATCACTGGTCTAAATGGCATAAGGGCCAGAGTGGTCTCTTTAAATGTAGAAGGGGTTTGGGTATTTTAATTCATACCGGTGCTGATGGAGGTACAGTGAATATGATCAGATTGTCAATGCAGTTTTCACATTACAATCGTCTGTCACCTTGGGGACTGAACAGAATAGTATGCTCAATGGGGAACTGCATCCAGATGTCTGTAATGCCTGACAGAGCAAGATTGATATGAGGGATAGAAGGGAATGCAGATGTAACAGCACATCGAAGACAGAATTCTTCTCTAGCAGTGTTAAAAACAATCATAATTATCAACCGCTTGTTCCTAATTATTCTCCAAATAGGTCACATCACTAACCCAATATTGGGGACAGCATATACTTTAATTTCTACCTAACCTACTAGGAAACTAGGCTCTTGTTTCTCTTAGGCCGGGTGCACACAGGACGTTTTTCAGTGCGCACTAACGCGCGTCAACAACGCACGTCACTGCATATAATTACGCTAACGTGCATAACCACACGCATAACGCACGCTTAAGAAGTCCGGCCTGAAAACACAAAGGATTGACGCGACGTCGGGCGTCAAATGCACTTGAGCGCAGGAGGATCGCGCAGCCCCGTCGACGCGCATCCTAGGTGATGATGCGCTAGGATGCGCGTGGATGGGGCTGCGCGATCGCGCTTTGCAGCGCTGGGGGGGCAGGCGGGCTTCCAGTGGACGCCGGTGCGTTAGAGTTTTCTTTAACGCACGTCTCGTGTGCCCCCAGCCTTACGACACAGGCTTGCACTCGATTTAGTAGCTGTAGGTTTTCCATTCATCCACCTATCACTTGAAATCCAAACCTTATAGAAAATCATTATTATTGGCATGAACAACATTTAAAAAAAGCTCTTTAAAGGACATTCTGTTTGTTTTTGAACTTTACCTACATCTCATCAGCTTGTTAAAGGGCCGCAACCACCAGAAAATGAAATGTCCTTATTGTGTTTATTTTATGTTGCTGATATCTTACATGTGATTTGTTTTTCTCTTGTTTGTTTAGGTAAGACAATATTATTATTATTATTCTTTATTTATAAAGCGCCAGCATATTCCGCAGCGCTGTACAATAGGCACAGTATAGACAGGGTTACAATACAATACATTGAACAACATTTGACAAACAGTACAGGAGGAGATGAGGGCCCTATTCCCGTAGGAACTCACAATCTAGGAGGGTTGGGGTTGGAAACAGGAGGAGAGGACTGTAAGGTGAGAGTGATTGATGATTGCGTCAGTGAGTTGGGTGGTAGGCTTCCCTAAATAGGAACGTTTTAAGGGAGCGTTTGAAGGAAGAGAAGTTAGAGGAAAGTCTGACAGTACGAGGGAGAGCGTTCCAGAGAGTGGGGGCTGCGCGTGAGAAATCCTGCAGTCTATCATGGGAAGAGGTGATGCGGGGAGAAGCTAGGCGCAGGTCACTGTTTGACCTTAGGGAGCGGGATGGGGTGTATTTGGTTATTAGTGAGGACAGGTAGTGGGGCGCTGAGTTAGTGAGGGTTTTGTAGGTAAGGATAAGGATTTTGAACTTAATTCTGCAGTGGATGGGGAGCCAGTGAAGGGACTCGCAGAGGGGAGCGGCAGAGACAGAGCGGCGGGTGAGGTGAATTAGCCTGGCGGAGGCGTTCAGGATGGATTGTAGGGGGGAGAGGAAGGACAGAGGGAGGCCAGATAAGAGATTATTGCAATAGTCGAGTCGGGAGATTACCAGGGCGTGTATGAGTTGTTTTGTGGTGACAGCGGTAAGAAATGGCCGAATTCTGTAAATATTACGCAGTTGGTATCGGCAGGAGGAGGAAAGAGACTTGATGTGGGGGATGAAGGAAAGAGCAGAGTCAAGTGTAACTCCAAGACAGCGAACTTGGTTTGATGGGGAGATTTATTTTTACAATCTTTACAATATTTTCCTCTACATGTGTCACTGGGTGCATCCATTGTGTGATATTTTCCTCTATATGTTTCACTGGGTGCATCCATTGTGTGATATTTTGTGTTGTAAACTGCCCCCCCTCCTGTATCTTTACTTGCTCCTCACTGTGTGGCTTTGGCCATAGAATGGAGTGAATGGGTCAGTCGCCGACTCCCATCATTGCATTGTGTGGGATGTATTCAAAGGACATCACCAGGGGTTAGATTAAAAATCTTTTAAAATGCCTGTTTTAACTCATTCAGCTGCAATCTCATACTTGGAATAGCCTGGAGAACACAATACACCCCCTGCTGCATTATCTAAAGATTCCCTCCTCCAACTCATTAACTGTTAAATACTGTATAGGATAAAACACAGCAACAAAGTAAAACTTTTGCACAGATTTTGGTAAATGTTGCCTCATGCAGGGTTATCCAAAGAGATCCGAATTGCTTGAGAAAGGTAACCGAACGTTGAAAATCAGCGTTCGGTTGCCTTTCCTGACCATTCGGCTATCCAGAGAGCAGGCAATACGCCAAATCCTGGCGAATTGCCTGCACATACGGTGCCTGTTCGGTACCTGTTCGAGGGCAGTGAAATCCCCATGAAAAAGCACTGCTTCGGCTATTCAGAGAACACAAACCAGCAGTGAAAGGTTCCCCTAATGCCCTGCCATTCGGTGGTTTAATTCGACAGGTTTATTCAGGCGAATCCCATAGGCTTCAATGTTAAAAATATTCCCGTTTTAATTCAATATCTAATAAACCGTTCATTATAAAATTCTGCAGCAAAAAGTCTCTTTATTTATAGATTTTTTAGGATACTTTAAGCATTTTTCAGATTTTTTTTTTTTTTTTAAAAGTCCGATTTTTTTTTTTCCAGTTTACTTATTTTTTTCTGTAACAGCTCTCTTTATTATCATTCCCTGGACCTCCTGTGAAAATTGCAGACATTTTCGCTCAGTAGTTTCTTTGCAAACAGCGTTTCATTTTCCCAGATTCATACAAATGGTTTTGCTAATTTATTCACTGCCTCCTCTACGTCACAGCTGCTTCGGCTCTGTGTGATTCGGCTCATGTTCGGGTTTTTCGAAGGTTAATCCAGATGTTTTTGCTTGTTTTCAGCGTGCATTCGGTTAGTTTTCGTCAGGTTTGCGGCAGCTTTTCCCTGCAATTCGGGGACCCTGTGCTGTTTGCTGAATACACCGCAGGGTCACCGAAATGCAATCGGCAAAAGGAACCGAATTAAAGAGAACGAAAAGTCACCGAACGTGCGGTGACTTTTCGAATCTCTTTGGATAACCCTGATGGTGAAGATACACAAAATGGAAACAGGAAAAAAATAACTTTATCTTTTTTACATGCAATTACTTCAAACAAATCAAAAAATAATGGATATTTAAATATCTATTAGTATTAGTATTATTAATAAACATAAATAATGGATGTAAATTAAGAAAATGCTTGCTTTAGCATGCTGAATAAATCTAGTACAGTATATAGTTAAAAACCCAATAGACTGTCTTTTAATGCCTTGCTACTTTGATGGTGCACATTGATTGTGCTGTATTTCACTGTAATGCAAAATATGCCATCTCAAGGATGTACATCTTCTAATTGTGATTTATACCTTATGATTAATGTCAATCTGTCCTAAATGAACATAGTTCTTGCCACTTACTCGGTATGCGAGGCACAACAGTTACAGTATTTATATAATGCGAACAGATTCTGCAGTGCTTTACAATGGGATTGCACAAACATGAGACATAATAAATAATGATACTTAAGGAACACGCAGTCCTGCCTTTAGGATAATTGTCCTGCTAATTCAGCACTTTATATAATAGATTTTAAAATAGATTATATCTCTGCTTGTTGTAGAACATGAACTTTCTATAGCAAAATTCTGTCTATTAATGTATCTCTGTTTTTAAACTGGCAACAAAAACAAACAGAGGTGTCATGGTTACTGTGAATAACAGTATTCATATCTCCCTATTAAACGCTCACTTTTTGGTCCTTCCTGAAATCCCTCAAAACCCATTTTTTTCATGCTAGATTATCAGATTCCTGACTATTCCTTCTCCTCACCTCCGTGCCACATTATTATTAGTGATGGGCCGAACACCCCCGTGTTCGGTTCACATTCGAACTCAAACATCCGAAAAAGTTTGACTGCGACTCGAACACGATGCAACCACCATGCAAGTCAATGGGGCTCGAACGTCTGAAAATTAAGGTCCCCTCCATATATGCAAGATATTGGCCATAAAAGGTGTATGGGGGTCCGGGTACTGCCCTGGGAGACAGGATACAATGAAAAAAGTAAAAAAAAAGGAAGGTTTTAACCTTTTCACTGCTGAGTGCTGAGCCTTTTCACCGCTGTGCGCTGAGCTCATTTTTACCGCTTTTGCTCATGTTTAAACGCGATTTCAAGCCATGGGAAATGTTTGACCAACAATGAGTGGGAAATGTTTCACCAACAATGAGTGGGAAATGTTTGACCGACAATCAATGGGAAATGTTTGACCAACAATGACTGGGAAATGTTTGACCAACAATCAGTGGGAAATGTTTGACCAACAAAGAGTGGGAAATTTTTATGAATCCCATAGGCTTCAATGATAAAAAATATTCCCGTTTTAATTCAATATCTAATAAACCGTTTATTATTATATTCTGCAGTAAAGAGTCTCTTTATTTTTATATTTTTTAGGATCTTTTAAGCATTTTTTGGAAAAAAAAAATCCCTTAAACTTTACACGAACGTCCCGAAAAGTTCGAAGTTCGCGAATTTTTGACCAGCCGATGTTCGAATCGAACTTCGAACCGATTCAAACCGGCAGCCCATCCTTAATCATTATAGGTTTCAAAGCTTGCCTTTGTACCATGACTATCATCACTTCTGATACAAACGCTAGTACTAATGATCCTCACCACTAATAAGATGATAAATCATCTTGCTCGCCTTCACCCCAATTCCTCTAGATAAGTGGTTCCCAACTACGGTCCTCAAGTCCCCCTAACAGGCCAGGTTTTCCAGATATCGAAGCACAGCACAGGTGATATGATTTGATGTTCAGGGATTGCAGGATTCAGTCTGTATTTCCCCAAGATAATCCATAAAACCTGGCCTGTTAGGGGGACTTGAGGACCCCAGTAGGGAACCACTGCTATAGATCAGTGTTTCCCAACTTCAGTCCTCAGGGACCACTAACAGGCCATATTTTAAGGATTCCCTTGGGGAAATGAAGACTGAATCCTGCAATCACTGAGCAGCAAATCATATCACCTGTGCTGTGCTTCAGATATCTGGAAAACCTGGCGTGTCAGCGGGTCCTGAGGACCAGGATTGGGAAACATCGCTCTAGAATGCAATGTCTTATGAGAAAAACCCTCTCCACTTCTTGTCTTAGGTTCCTAAGTTGGTCTGCAATTCTTTTTTGTAAAGCGCTGCGGAAACTGTGGCGCTACTTAACCCTTTCGCTGCTGAGCCATTTCACCCCTCTGTGCTGAGCTCATTTTTACCGGTTTCGCTCATCAGGTTTAAACGCGATTTGAAGTCACATTTTATTAGGCTAGGGACAGATGAGCGCATTTTCTGCGGCCACCGTCAAAATGTACGTCGATGCGTGCGCACGCATTTTTTCACGGAATACGCTTAAGTGGTCAGACGATGCGCAATTCTGGACGTATTTCATGACGATGGGGTGAAAAGTTTGAACGTTATGTTGGCCGCACACTAGCAGCGTCTGACATCTCCTAATCACGCACACACGCTGCTATGCGGCCGCAGCGCACTCTGTACGTCAGTACCAGCGGTTTAACGTTCTCGAAAAAATGCGTTCATTTTCCACTTGCGTTGTGCAGCCGGACTTTTGTGCGACCGTACTTCGTATATTGGCTGTCATTGCCCGGCATCTGCTGCTAGTGCGGCCGTGATTATGTGCGCCAGAACGCGCGTTCGCACTGCCTCAGTCTGACCCTAGCCTTACACGACCCAGACATATTATACAACGTTCTTTCTGGCAGACTCGGAAGATTCATAATATATCATTATTATATGTATACGTCATGTCCTGCCTGAATATTAAAACAAAAAATGCAATAAAATTAGAATTTTCAATAATCTACAGCTTGTGAAGTGTTTTTTTTTTTCTCATTTTATCATCCTAGCCTTTGTGGTTATATTTTCTATGGGCTGCGCTGGTTAAGAAAATTAGAAATGGGAACCTGTTACCTTTTTGGGGGGAAATTAGGGGATTTTTAGCAAACGCCCCCATAGAAAAAATCGTTAGTGCAGCATCATTGTTCACATTATAATTGAAATGGGAACAATATTGCTGCATTAATAAAACAAACAAAAAAAACACTTTTTAAATATTTTTTAAATTTTTTTTATTTATATTTTTATTTTTACACTTTTTTGTTTACATTTAACATAGTCATGTTTGGTATCAAACATGGCCGTTTCAACGATACCAAACATTAACCCCTATCTGCCACGGATCAGGAGATAGGGGGTTTCAATGAACCCACTATCTCCACCATAGGTGGCAGCTAGGGGTTAACTCTCATCGCTATGCGCGATGACGCCAGTCGTCAGGGGGAGATTTCTGGAAGCTTGGCAGACAAGATGTCAGCCAGCTCCGGAAGGGGACCACGATCCGGCTCCTGTTGGCGCCGAATCGCGATCCAGCCCCCAAGAGGTTAAAGGCAGCCACCGCTTGAAAGGGCAGGCTGTGCCCTTCAAAGCAGTGCCTGCCTTTTTTGCTGCCCCGTACGGATGGGGAGGGAGAGAGGTCCAAAGGACCTCCCCTTCAGGCACCTTCCCCGCAGTTGGCGGTGGGGTGCTTGTAATAGACGTCATCGCGCTGGCACGATGACGTCTATCATGCCAGCCAGGGTCCCAGAGGCTGGGCTGACATCCAAGATGTCAGCCCGCATTGGGGGGCTGCAGGGATCGGCCAAAATACCGGCCGATCAATGCCTCCTGTGCTAGGACGCGCTCAGCGCATCCATAGCCCAGGAGAACCATTTGGCTGGATGTGCTGAGCACGTCCTTAGCAGCCAAGTGGTTAAAAAGCAATATGGTATAGCAAGGTCATTGTTTAAAGGGACACCACCACTAACAGAAGCTGTAACTATAGACTACGTGTGCATTACAAACAAAAACACCTTATTAAACACATTATAAAACACAAGCTGCTGTTTTTTTTCTTTGCTTGAAGTAATTTCATGTAAAAGGCAAAAAAAAAAAAAATTATCTCCCGCTTCCATTTCGCGGATTTTTCCCCAAAAATTAAGTCTCACTTCTCAGCTGTGCTATAGCTTCTAAAGTAGTGCAGAAGCAATGGGTTGGAGGACGGAATGCTTAGACAAAGGCTGCAGGGGATCTATTGTGTTGTGTTTGCCAGGTCTCAAAATTTCCACTCGCCTGCTCGCATTTGGCGAGTGGAAATTACATGAGGGTGAGTGGAAATGCAGAGGCAGGCAGGGCAGGATAGGGGTTAGGTGGGGCAATTAGTGGCGAGTAACTCTTAAGGCTTTACTAGTAGCTTGGGACTTGAAATTTTGAGCCCTAGTCTATGCTACCCAAAATAAGAGATGGAAGCTGAATGAGCTCTGATAGTGGGAATCTGAATGAGCTCTGATAGTGGGCTAACAACAGTGAACGGAACCCCCTGGTGATGTCATTCACATACATCCCACACAATACAAGTCAACAGGTCGGTTTTTTGGACTTCTGACCCATTCACTCCATTCTGTGTCTAATCACCCAGAGTGAGGAGCACGAGCTGTAAAGACACTGTGTGTGTGGGGGCAGTTTACAACACAAAATATCACAAAAAATACTTTCTTAACTAAGCAAACATGAGATAAACAAAGTACATGTAAGATATCAGCAACATAAAATAAACACAATAAAAACATATACATGCGTTTAATGAGATGTTTCACTACAACTGTTTTTAAAATGCATGTCACGTACCCTAATTATCACAGGAGTTCCGCTCTACTTTGACTTGCACCTATGGTGTGTCCAGCGTCAGACTAAGTTGTAAAGTGTTTCCTGCGTCCTCACTAGATCACGCTTTGTACAAACAGCTTCACCTTCAAAAGTCTTGAAGTGCGACATGAATGAAGACGAGCAGAGCTCGCCCCGGCGTCCTTATCTTTGTTTATCAATAAGCAAGTGTTGCATTATTTTAAATAATAAGACTTGAAAATATATCAGTTTTTATGACAAACAAATCAAAAAAAAAAGATACTGTTGCTCAACAGGATGAGAGATCTTTATTTCTAAGTATAAAAATTGACATTTCTAAGAATAAGCATGTGTGCCAAACCACAAAAACGATAATTGCTGCATTTAACATTAAACACCTAAGGCAATATGGTTTTCTTGTGTACCTCAGCATATACATCCAGATCAAACGAATACACGGTAATTAAAAAGAATACATCAATGTTGCAATATTTACTCCAAGTACATGTCATTCTATACAATGATTAAAGGAAAAGTACAGGCTGGGGGTGACCTCATCCCTCAGCCTCGTCCCTCCTGCGTCTGGCTTCGAAGATGTTCTTCGAGGATACATTCTGTGCTCCCATCGGCTGTATCTCCATTTATTACAAGCAGTCGGGGAATCATGGAAGATGACTATGCTGCGGTCATCTGGATCAGTGGTTTCCAACCTTGGTCCTCAGGATCCGCGAACAGGCCAGGTTTTAAGGATAACTTTGGGGAAATGCAGACTGAATCCTGAATGAGCAGCGACTGAAATCCCTTGAATAGCACTTTAGATATCTTGTAAAACCTGACCTGTTGGTGGGTCCTGAGGACCAGGGTTGAGAAACATTGATCTAGATGGTTGATGATGTTCTCCTGATATTCAGTGATCGCCTTGTATAGTTATTGTTCGTTTGATGACCAACGCTACACATAACCATATCAGGGTGATCCCCCACTTACTTGTAGCACTACAATTCCAAAGGGCTCTATTCCAAACCTGGCGTAAACGTAACCAGAGCGGTTGTAAACGTTACAGAGCTATTAAAGGGCCCTATTGCATAGTTGTCGATAAAACGGAGATGGTAAATTAGAAAATCCACGCCGGCATATTCTCTGTACCTTTTTACCTGTTCCACCATACGTATGCCAGGGTAGGTGGTTTTTTTTAGCGCCTAGCCCCAGAACAAAGCGCAGGACAAGCTGATACTGATGCTCCTCCAGTTCCTGGAGTCCATAGGACGTCATTGAGATATGTGTTTCCTGGCCACCAGGAATCATGATAGGAGACTAGAGGAGTTATTCAGCGAGCACTGAAATGTCGGTGACATTTTCTCCTATTCGCCGCACTTCGGCGAGTTCGATTCACCGAGCATGCAGTGAATTTAGCAATCACCGCAGGGTCCCCGAAGTGCGGTGAATTGAAACGCCGAACGTATCTGAAAAACTGACGCAAATCCACCAAATCCATTAACCGCCACAAAACCGCCGAATGAATCGAAAAACCACTGCAAAACAGCCAACTCGATCAAAAAAACTGCTGAAAAACCTGTGAATGCATCCGAAAATCTGCGGAACAGACCGCCAAATCGATCCCAAAACAGCCGACGACCCACCAAACAAACCACCGACCAGCCACTGGGAAAAGCCGAAAAGCCGCCGAACAGGGTTAAAAAAAAACAACGCCACTTTTAAAAGGCGTGTTTTTTTTAAGAAAATACTGCAAGAAAATGCATGGAAATAATACATAAGGTCCTATAAATAATAATATAAAGGTCTGTTACAGAAAAAAAAAAATACCATTTTAACCCCATAGTGACCATGGCGATTTTACCATTGTCTGTCCGAAACAGTATCCAACACCTGTCTATCATTGTCTTCCTTGATTATCAATTGATGGTTAACAGGTGTCGGATACTATATAATGGAAAGCACATATCTAATATGCGAAGACCTGGTTAGGGTCGAAACGTTGTTTGCTTTTGCTGTGGCGAAAGAATAAACCCATTGACAAATCCCGCTATATGCTGGATTTATTTAATTTATTTTGTTGGTCCATTTCGCCACGGGATGGGAGGTGAGTATAGTTTTTCATGGAGGGGGTTCCAAGGGGTGTTGAGTAATTTTGCAAATGCAGTCACTTAACACCAGCTTTGAGGAGATGTTATTTCACAGTGAAATAACGACTCACGTGTGGAAGTGCAGGCTACATTGGAATGAAAGCCGCTAGAGTGGCGAAACGCGTCGAGTCATGCGTGGCAGGCTTTTTAACTGTTATATGTTGTAATTGTGGTGTCCCTTGTGGTCTTGAGTAGGGATGAGCTGTTCGGGTTCGGACGGTTCGGAGTTCGGCCCGAACTTTGGCAGTTCGAAAGTTCGCGAACTTCGAACTTTTTGGGTGTGTTCGGTTCGAGTTCGAAAAAAAAAAGAAATTTTGAAAAAAGTATAGAAAATGCTTAAAAGAATACTAAAAAATCTAGAAATAAAGAGACTCTTTACTGCAGAATATTATAAGCAACGGTTTATTAGATATTGAATTAAAACCTATTGTATACGTGTAAAGATTCTCATCTCTAAATGACCTCTGTTCACAAACGGGCATAACACCAGGTGTTTTTAGTCTGGTAATCAATTTGATACATTGCACACTATACTGAGGTACTGAGGGGGTGGGGTGGTGTCTGCTTTTGATTGAGATTTGAGAATTAATTTCCCTCCTAAAACTTCCTAATATGCTGCATTTAACTGGTGTTTGAAAAAAATTCAAAATAACATCTAAAGCAATGTTATTTTTCACCTCGGGATTAAACATTCACAGGGTTATTTAGAGAGCGGTGAAAAGCAGGAGAATAACTGGAGAAGTGAAAATTCTAGGTCAAAATAGCCAAACCAGAAAAATTCTCCCATTTATCTCACTTTCCAAATCGGCTATTTGGTCTACATTGTTCTCTTCTCTTGTCAGTTCTCCTGGCTTTCACCTCTCTCTCAGGGTTGTTCAGAGAAAGATGAAAACCAGGAGAATGGCAGGAAAAGAGAACAATCTGGACCAAATAGCCGATTTGGAAAGTGAGATAAGGCTAGGGTCAGACTAACGCATTTTTCGCAGCGACCGTCAAAAAGTGCGTCCGAACGCATTGCCTTATTTTTTCACGGAATGCGTGAAAACGGTCATACGATGCACATTTTTGTGCGTGAATTTTTACGGATCCAAACCAGGAAACTTTGTGTGTCTGGACGTTTTGTTGGTCGGACATGAGCAGGGTCTGACGTCTCCAAATCACGCACACACGCCGCTAGTGGACGCAGCGCACTCTGTACGTCTGTACTAGCGGTTCTGCGTTCTCGAAAAAATGCGTTCATTTTCCACTTGCGTTGCGCAGCCGGACTTAGAAACATAGAAACATAGAAAAATGTCGGCAGATAAGAACCTTTCGGCCCATCTAGTCTGCCCAATTACATGGATACTTTACCTGGATTTATCTTTTGTTTAGGATAGCCTTATGCCTATCCCATGCCTGCTTAAATTCAGTTACTGTTTTGGCCTCTACCACTTCAACTGGAAGACTGTTCCATGTATCCACCACCCTCTCAGTAAAATAATGCTTCCTGATGTTACTTTTAAACCTTTGCCCCTCTAATCTAAGACTATGTCCTCTTGTTTTGCGTGCGACCATACTTAGTATATTAGCTGTCATTGCCCGTCATTTGCTGCTAGTGCGGCCGTGATTAAGTGCGCCTAAACGCACGTTAAAAATTTGCTTAAAAATTCTGACCCTAGCCTAAATGGGAGAATTTTTCTGGTTTAGCTATTTTGACCTAGAATTTTCCATTCTCCAGTCATTCTCCTGCTCTTCACCGCTCTCTGAATAACCCTGACAGGGTTATTCAGAGAAAGGTGAAACTCAGGAGAATGACTGAAGAGAAAATTCTAGGTCAAAATAGCCAAACCAGAAAAATTCTCCCATTTATCTCACTTTCCAAATCGGCTATTTGGTCTAGAATTTTCCATTCTCCAGTCATTCTCCTGCTTTTCACTGCTAAAAAAAATCAGTAAACTTTTTCTGCGCGTCCTAAAATGTCTCCTCTTTTCATACAGGCTGCCGCCCCAAGCAGTTGTTTATGGATAGATTAAAGGAAAAGCATTTACCGTCATTTGAAATGTCATTTTTTGTCTTTAAATGCTTCTATACATTCTACAAATCCACCACTTCATGGGCAGGTTATGGGGACCTCCTAGGCACGATATTTGAAGGAATTTTTCGTTTTTATTTTTAACCCTTATTTCATGGAAAACTCACTGTCCCTTTAAAAACTTTTTTTTTTTTTTACTTTTTGTCCTTGTTTCCTGTCCCCCAGGGCACTACCCGGACCCCCATACACCTTTCATGGCAAATATCTAGCATATATGCCCTCTTGGAGGGCACTCTAAAAACCGAATTTTCAGCCCCATTGACTTGTATTGAGTTCGAGTTCGGATACGAACATTTGGAAAGTTCGGATTCGGCTCCGAACCGAACTCAGGGGTTGTTCGGCTCATCCCTAGTCTTGAGTACTGATGTGTGTGGCAACTTTTGGTATCTTGTCTTGATGCTGGTATGGCACAATTCACCTTACTTAGTAGTCAGGGTATAGTAGGCAGCTCGAACTGATGAGGTACTAGTCAGGTATTTGCACCATAAATATGTAAGTGAGTGGTGTTCGTCCTATATTTATGATTATCATACACTAATTGCTGCCTGCTAATACATTTAGACAGGCCCTTCATGTGACTCATTTATCGCCCTTATAGGAGGTTGTTCCAGCTACTGTATCAGTTATAGGGCCCCTTTATTTGGGCACGTTTTCCCCTATAGTTTCTTGTATTGCCAAGGGTCGGCACTTATGGTATGCAGTGATGATCATCATTAACTCTTTTTTGACCCAAGTGGGCAGATAGTGTCATTACACATTTTTTTTTGCGCACAGCAAAATGCGTTATTGCGTGAAAATTAACGGGGGTATTACAATCCTCGCACATTTTGTCATCCGTCAAAATAACGTTCGTAAAAGCGACGAGCAAAAATGCACGCAAAGTACGTTTGCACGCAGAAATCAGTGACCGCAATGTAATTTTTGATGCGAGTCCGTCATTTTTGACGCGAGTCCGTCATTTTTTGACGCGAGACTGTCATTTTTGTACGGACTGCGCGCAACAGAAGTACGTTCTGACGGAAGACAAGGTCATTTTTGACGGATCTAGTAAAAAAAACGTGCGCATCGACGTTCTCCGTTGTGAATCCGCAGTTTGGTACGGTCAGGTTGTGACAATTTGCCGTTACCATCAGCTTTTCAAAGATGTTAAAATTATGCGCACAAACGTTGTCCGTTAAATTTTGCGCTAAGATTGTAATACCATGCGCGCCCCAGCGCACAAACGCATTTGCGCTCACAATGTTAAGTATAGGATGCGCACAGTTCATCTCGCTCGCGCAGGTCCATCCGCGTTAAACGTTAACACGCATTTTTTGCGCGAACGTTGTATACAACGTTCAGCGCAAAGGGTTTTGCCCCTGGCGTTAATGCATTTTTGCGCACGCGCAAAATTGTGCGCGAAGAATGTAATAGTGCCCTAATTGTCTTTTTATAGTAGCCTTTTTTCATATTTTTTGGCTTGTATTAAAGTTATACACATGGGTGGACAGACCATTAGGGCAATAGGGCACTGCCCGAGGGCCCTGTCCTAAGAGGGGGACCCATGGGGGTCCTTCTATCAATTTGTTCCGGCATGTGGAAATCAGGCACAGGGCCCCCCGGAGTCCCATAAGGAGGGGCCCCATGATCTCCTTTTGCCCGGGGTCCCCAAGTCTTGTCAGTCTATCCTTGGTTATACTTTTTTTTTTCCAGGATCTGTGCTGTCGTTTTTTTTTTTATAATACAGGGTTCAATCCCACTTCTACAGTATCCTACCTCTAGAGTCCTTGGTGACTCGTATTTTTCTACATCGGAATAGCCTGCGCTTCTATGCGGAGGTATAAAAGTTTAAAAAGTACACAAAACGCTACTTTAGGCTAGGGTCAGACTGAGGCAGTGCGAACGCGCGTGCAGCCGCACATAATCACGGCCGTGCTAGCAGCAGATGCTGGGCAATGACGGCCAATATACGACGTACGGTCGCACAAAAGTGCGGCCGCGCAACGCAAGCGGCAAACAAACGCATTTTTTCGAGAACGTGAAACCACTAGTACTGACGTACAGAGTGCGCTGCGTCCGCTAGCGGCGTGTGTGCGTGATTAGGAGACGTCAGACGCTGCTAATGTCCGGCCAACATAACGTCCAGACACAAAAAGTGTTTTATTGATGATCCGTACAAAATCGCGGATGAAACTGCGCATCGTATGACCGCTATCGCGTATTCCGTGAAAAAATACGTCCATTCGTTCGAACGCACTTTTTCACGGACAACGTGAAAAATGCGTTAGTCTGACCCTAGCCTTATAGTAACCTCACGCAGGGTAACGCTACAGCCCAGCTAGTGGCAAGAGTGGAATAGCGATTCCCACCATTAAGATAACGAAAGAAAGGTATGCGTAACGTTTCGTGTAATTATCTTATCGACAACCTTCGGAATAAGGACCACAGTCTACAGAGTTGGCTGCTTTGGTTAAGGTTACACCACGGTTGGAATACAGCCCAAGATGTCTTATCATCCCGAAAGGTTTGAATACACGTTTTCTTGGCAAAGTGATACTTTCTGCAGAAGACACAAAAGGAATCATTCACAAAGCACCGATGTTCTCTGTTGTTGCTGCTATGGTGGACTTCGCTATCCAGAAGGAAAATCAAACAACGGCAGGCAAAGTTACTGCAAGAAATGGTGGACAATGCCGAACACCGGTATCACCATTATTCTTCCCTAAAAAATGTAAACTGTGGTTATTCTCCAATTCCTACAGCTGAAAATACTTTGGCAAATTTAGGGCCCTATTACATTCTTCACGCAAAAACGCACGCCCAACGTGAGAATTCTTGCGCGAAGCGTTAAACGTTAACGCGCGTAAATCACCGCTGGTATTACAATCCTCGCGCATTTTTTCCATCCGACGAGCAATAAAGCGCGTAAAACGGACATGCACAAAAACAGGCGCGCAGCAACGTTGCGCGCAGAAATCAGTGTGCAGACTGTTTTTTCCACGCGATTCAGCCAATCAGAATTAAGAACCACTATTGTCTCACGTTAAGCTTTTGCGCCTGTCAAAGTCAATCTGCGCATATATGCTGCATCAATAAAAAAAAATACACACAACTTCTCCATTTTATTGGTTTGGGTATGTGTAGAATGTGTAACTATACTTTGCTGTGTAATTTTTTTTTGGGCTGGTGTATTTGGTTTCGGCCGGTTGATAGAATTTGCCATAAACACCAGCTTTTAGGAGTTGCTAAAATTATGCGCGCAAAGGCTGTGCGTTACAAACTGCGCATAGATTGTAATACCATCCGCGTACCAGCGCACAAATGCATTTGCGCTCACAATGTTAAGTATAGGACGCGGGAAGTACAGTAAGCTCGCACAGCGTTCGCACAGGTTCACCCGCTGTAGACGTATACGCGCGTTTGTTGCGCTGACATTGTAATACGACGTTCAGCGCAAAGGGTTTTGCCCCTCACGTTAATGGGTTTTGCGCGGGCACAAACGTATGCGCGAAGATTGTAATAGGGCCCTTAGAGTGGTGATTTCCATGGACCTCACATACAGCAACGGGGAAAACAAAGAGCAAAAAGGACAAACACTGGAGAAGTTCGACTGAAACACTAGTGAAAACTACACTAAATTACTATGACAGAAAGAACATCGGAAAGTCCATTTAAACCTACGCTGAGGACTTCAGCAGAAAATATGGTGGAAAGAAAGGAGAAACGTCCGGAGAATTTTGGTGGAAGTTCCTTAAATGAACAATGGCTTCTCTAAACGGAGGGAGGGTTAAGGGTCTCTCTGGAGGGTCAAGGTTGCTGACACTTACAGCAGGGATCAGCAGCCTTGACCCGCCAGATGTTTTGGAGCTACATTTCCCGTGAGGCTCATTCAATCTAATAAGTACCCGAGAATCATTCAGGATGTACTTCCAAAACATCTGTTGGCCAAAGTTGCCGCTCCCTGCCCTACTGGTCCCCGCCGAGCTGTACCTTCCCTCCCGCGGCATCAAGGCCCGGCTGCTACAGGACAAATACTGAACACCGAGATGTGGCAAATATGGCAAGGGGTCACATCATTAAGGGAAGGTCAGGACAGAGCTCATAGCAGTGAGATCACGCAATGCATAATGCAAGATCAGTGTCTTCAGTATATGAGAATAAGGAAGTAATACTTGCAAATACACAGTCACATGACTGGTGGGGGCTTTCATAATGTCAGCAATTTCATAACATGACAGAGATAGAGACGACTTTGCCCTACAAGGCTGCAGGGTGAACTTCCTTGCACCATATCCACTGCAATGAGTTGCAATGCTACTGGTGCTCAAACATGCAGCGCTCAGCAGCCTTGGCCCATCAGATGATTTGGAACTACATGTCCCAGGATGCTCTGCCACTCATTAGATTGGCTGTGTTTGATGGGAAATATAATTCTAAAACATCTGGAGGGCCAAGGTTGCTGACCCCTGTATTAATCTTAGCATGCATCACCAGTTTTGTAGCTTTATAACATCGGGCAGCCTACCTTGACCAGCCCTAGATTATGACATATAGTAAACCTATTGTCGCTTAACAAACACCGCAACATAAACGCGCTGAAGGTATTGACTTTAATCCTTGTCATTCACAAAGCAATGTTAGATAAATAGACAAAATGTACAATCAGCTCTGTAAAGCTCAGTGGTGGTCAGTAAATAAGTGTAAATATTGAATAATTCCCAATCTAAGCAAGGCAATGGTTCGGTATCTTGTTGACCAGGATCATGTCATCAGTCTCATGCCGAGAAGATAACAGATGCCTCCAGCTATAGGATTTGTGAGTCTGGAAATTAAAAAACAAAGTTGTTTGGTTTTTTTTCTGGAACTGGTAATCACAGCATCATTATCAGTACCATTACTGTCTGCTTTTGATCTCTGATACAATGTGTATTGAAGTGGTGTAAGTGCTGAAAGTATAGCTCCCAGTATCTAGTGAAAAACTGAGATTACATTCCCTTCCCATCACTGCTCAGCATATTCTGAATGGTTGTCCCAGAGGCTCATAGGGCGGGCAGCGATGTGCCACATTTTTGCAGAATGCATTGCATTCTTGTTTATGGTCTTTATGCTATTTATGAAGTGAGTACAGAACCCAAACATGCCACTTATCTTCCCAGTGGTTTCTCTTGTGCATGGGTTGTAATCTCTGCTTCACTGTGACATCTTATTAAAATATATAGTATGTAAATTCCCCTCCTATTATGTCTGTGAAACTACTGCACTTACTGTATCTGGCGTTTCTGTGTTCTAAAGTGTTAGGAATTCCTCCAGGTGTTATTATATAAATCAATTATACATCTATTCACTGTTACACTACTTCCCGTGCTGTACCTCCCCAAGCTATAACATTGCCCTGGTAGGGTTTAGTTTATGAAGTAATTATATATAACTTTATAAACTACTGCACTGTTTCTTCACCCTTGAATATCATGTAATCTGCAAAGTGTTTGGTGTACAGCTAGTTCCAGGCATGTACTGGCCATCGGGACTACCGGGAGATTACCGTGGGCCGATGGCTCAGTGGGCCGGTGTGAAGGCTATGGAAGACGTGTGGGGGACATCATGGTGATTTCCTGCAGCATGTGGATGACATCCCCCACATGTCACAGGTTCCATGTAGCCTTTTGAGAGACCTCCAAGGGTCTGAGGGTAATCCCAGGTAGTCTGACTGCCAAGAAGCCTCTTTCAACTCTGCGAAACACGCCAATACCGCTCAGGCAACTACACACTCACATCCCATTCAGCCACACTCCAATCTTACTTAACCAACCATACGTTCACATACATTGCACTCAGCCACGCACTCCAATCCCACTTAACCACACGCGCACTCACTCAGCCATACTCCAATCCCACTCAACCGCACACTCACTCACTCAGCCATACTCCAATTCCACTCAACCAACCACCCATTCAAAACAATTGCACTCCGCTAACTACACACTCTCTCTCATCCCACTCTGCCACACTCCACTTCCATACATCCAACCACACGCTCATGTCTATTTCCATCTGTCTGGATGGAGTAGAGGCAACCTCACTGCTCTATAACCGTGGAGACCCAGGTTTGAATCCCGGCCAAAGCACCTCTCCAGTAAGTGTCCTTGGGCAAGACACCTAATGGTACATACTTGCTACCACACAATGGGCCATATTACATAGTTGGTGCTAACTTAACCAGAGCTGTTGTAAACTTAAAACCTCCATAGGCTATAATGGCTCTGGGAATTTTAAAACAGCTCTGGTTATGTTAGCACCAAGTATGTAATATGTAAATTTTACTTTATTTTATCCTGCCGACTTTTCGTCTGTGACATATCCTGGAGATCCAATATTTCATCTATGGACCAGGTTATCACCACGGATGGTTGCTGGTAGGACGGGCTGGTGAGATCATATCCACAGATATATGCCTATATAGTCCAGAGCCGACTTTATGGGGCTCAGAAAAAAGTGAGTTGAATACTTTCTCTCTGTAAACCAGGTGTCATAAGGATGTACTGCGCAATGTATGTCTCCTATTATGTTTTCTAGATTATCTTGAAGTATTACTCACTGGACACTTGGTGTAAGCGCGAGGGCTCTACCCATTATTTTAAGTATGTAATATGGCCAAATATCGGCTGTCGACTCCAGTGGTAACATCTCTGCCTTTCGACCGTGGAGAAGCAAGTCAAAATCCCATTCAACACATCCCTCCAAAACAGCTTTGGAGAAGCGGGTTCAACCTAACCACCAGGTCGCTGCTCTACGATCATGGAAAGCCGACTCAATCCCACTCAGCAGACGCCACCAGCGAGTGTCCTTGAGCAAGACACCTAACGATATGGATGCGCCTACCTCACAAAATACTTGCACTCCTCATAGATTGTAAACTCCCTTGGGAACAGGGTCCCCTGAATCAGGCCGTATCATCCATGTGTGGTATTCCAATGTATCAACCCCTTGCACACTGATCTTGTAAAGCGCTGCGGAATTTGTGGCGCTATATAAATAAAGGATAATAATTTCACTCAGCAACACACTCCAATCCCACTCAGCCAACCAATCACGTTCAGCCAACCAAACAATCACTGTCATCCCACTCAGCCAACTAAACGCACATTCTACCTGTACTCAGCCACACTGACTCACATGCCTCTTAACATACAGATGACCCACAATAAATCCATCCACACAGACAGGATCACCGACATATCTATCATCACACACATACAGGTCCCCACATACACATAGATGGCTTTGCCACATCATGTACCCTCACTGTGTGCCCTAAACTCTTGTACTGTCCCTGGATATATTGTTTAATTGTTTAACTACCGCACACAATGTTCATACCTCTATGGCAACATAAAATTAATGTTTTAACAATGGTTAAGTATTATATTCATAAAATAATGTGTCTCGTGTGATCGTCTCTAAAGGAGCTGCTGATACACTGAACAAAGAGAAGCAGAGCATCAAAAAGCCCTTTGAAAGTGGCAATGACGATGCCGCTGTTCCTCTGGAACGCTAATAGCACAGAAATAGATAAGGGCTCTGTGGATACCCTTCCAGTCATGCAACAGCTGTAGGTAACATCTGTCATAGTGGGAAAGCATACTCAATCACGGAAGCCACCAGGCATTCTCAGAATTTGGCAACGGTTCGTTTCGGATATTTAGCATTAGCATGGCTGGAAGTCCAGTGATGTTCATTCCATTCTAGCAATACTGGGTTGTAATCAAGAGAAGATGACGATGATGATGGAGTTCACAACTTGAAAGGAGCACATTATATGATGTGGGTTTTTAAACTCGGGAGTCTACAATGGGAGGATTTTATTCATTCTTTCGTATTCTTTCCGAAACTTGATAATGCTTTGCACTTGGTAGGTATGTCATGCCACCAATTCCAACTGCTCTCAGGTCAGCAACTGCTCCCTTCCTGTTCGAATTGCTTTCACTTCCTCCTTTCCGTGTCTTCCACACCAAAGCGGTCATGTCAGCCCCTTTCCTTTAATGTGTGATACTTTTGGACAAATGATCCAATGTTGCGTTCAACGTGGCCATGATCGATTCATTTGGCCAAAACAATATATAGAAAGATATAACCGCCTGTGGACTGGAATCTTGTGTTTGGAATGACATTGTGCCTTTATTAAAAGGTGTCATCCAAAGCAACAGTACAGACAAAAGTTTCATTGTGGTGCTAGTAATTTAACCCCAAGATGGGCAGGAGAGAGGAGATCAACGGTAGAGTAAAATACACAGCTAAGCTTGTTCATTAATACACACGCTGACATTCCATAATTTCATATAAACACAGCTGAACCCTTCACTGGCATGGTTGAGTATACTTCGGGCTCTATTACATTCTTTGCGCAAAAGAACTCGCACAGCGCTATGTTTTTTGCACGCAGCGGTAAACGTTAACCCACGTAAATTAACGCTGGCATTACAATCCGAGCGCATTTTTTCATACGTCAAAAAATACCGCGCGTAAAAAAGACACGCAAAAACAAGCGCAATGCTCCGTAGAGGATCACAGAGCCCCGTCGACGCACATCCTAGCGCAGACAGTGATGATGCGCTAGGATTCGCGTCGACAGGGCTCCGCGATCCTCCTATGGAGGGGGGGGGATGTGCAGGCGTCGAGTGCGACGCCGGTTTTCTTTAACGCACGTAATGTGCGTTAAAGAAAACGTCCCGTGTGCACCCGGCCATAGACTGCGTTTTTTTATAGAAACACGGAGCTCCAGCTGTATTATACATGTAGTAGCTATTTTTGGCCAGCAGGGAGCAGGAGCGTCTGTCAAATAAGCTGCCTCTAAAATGTATTTTATGTTTGGCACATTCATTTTTCAAATGTCTGCAATGGAAAGTTGTTTCCCATAAATCCACTAGGCCCTGGCAGTTTTTTTTTTAACGGAAAACAACTTGGTAGAGAAGAGTTTAATATAAAGGTGTAGCAATGCATCAAATTTTTTTTTTTTTTATAACCCACAGCTTATTGAAATAAACCATGGGATACAGAAAGAAGAACAACATGAAGAGTGTAAGAAAAAGCACAACAGAACACGTAAAAAATGTCTTATTGAACTGTAATTTTTTTTTTTTTTTGAGAAAGGATTTTACCAGGAAGGATACATTGAGATTTCTCTCGTTTTCAAGTATGTCCTGGGTGGCGAGTATGTACCGTTAGGTGTCTTGCCCAAGGACACTTATTGGAGAGGTGCTCGTCAGGATCGAACCCATGTCTCTACAGGCTCTCTCCACGCAGAGCAGTGATGCTACCTCTACTCTACCCATTCGGTAAATACAAGTAAAAAAAAAAAAAGAGGTGATAGGGATCTTAAAACCACCTGCCACCCATTTATATTATATGTTTGGTTCTTAGGCTGCAAGTTTGAATCAAAAAACCCAGAAAAAAATACTCCATATTTTAAATTCTGAGTCTCCAAGCACGTATGTAACTGCTGCTTCCAGAACATGACACACTGGATCATGCAGTTCGGGAAATCATTGCTCCCACAAAGTTCTGAAAACCATCACACATTTGCCGAAAGTTACAAAACATTGTGTCACATGGAAACGACATGTATTTTAGTTATAGCATCTGCAGTCCACACATGTAATCACACACCAAATATTATCTCCATGGCAAGCACATCCTATATTTGTTTCAATGCTCATCTGAGTCACTTCTGACTCACAGACAGCAGCACATCACCGGAGCCACCCATGACTTAAAAAAAACAGAAGCAACAATAAGTAATAATGGTAACAGTAACAAAAAATAAATGATTAAAAATGCAAAAAACATTGAACATACCTAAGAGTTGTTGTACGGGATTTGAAGGAGTTGATATTCTACCACGTGGATTAGTTTAATGTTTTGATGGCTTTTAATTTTTTCTTTTTCTATAAAACTTTAAGGGGCCACTAGCACCAAAACATGAAATGTCCTTATTGTGATTACCTTATTGCTGATAACTAAACATACAAGAGAAAATCAAATCACATGTAAGATAAGAAAATATTTTCCTCTATATGTGTCACTGGGTGCATCCATTGTGTGATATTTTCCTCAATATGTGTCACTGGGTGCATCTATTGTGTGATATTTTCCTCTATAGGTGTCGCTGGGGGCATCCATTGTGTGATATTTTGTGTTGTAAAGATAGAGCGGGGGGGCAGTTTACATCACTTGCTCCTCACTGCGTGGCAAAGGCCATAGAATGGGGTGCATGGGTTGCTCATTGACTCACATCATTGTATTGTGTGGGATGTATTCAAAGGACATCACCAGGGGGTAGAAGACTTTTAAGCTCCCTGTTTTATCTCATTCATCTGCCAACTCTTATCTCAACCTCAAGAACAGTAGCCCCCTGTAGTCTTATCTAAACATTTCCTCCTCCACCTCATTAACTGTTAATCTACAATATTTATGTAAACAACAGCAGTAAAGCTTTTGCACAGATTTTGGTAAATGTTACATCATGGGAAAGAGCCACAAAATTGAAACAGGAGATATATCTTAAAGAAAAAAAAACAGCAGCATGTGTTTTTAGAATGGAGTGAATGGTTTGATCACTGGCTCAAATCTCATTGTATTGTGTGGGATGTATTCAAAGAACATCAACAGGAGGGGGGGGTAGAAGTATTTTAAGCTACCGGTCATAGCTCATTCAGCTGCCATCTCTTATCTCAAGTAGCCTGGAGAATAATAGCCTTCTGCCATCTTATCTAAGCATCCCCTCCTCCACCTCATTAAAAGTTAAATACTGTATAAGATAAAGCACAGCCACAAAGTAAAACTCACCATACGATTTTGGTAAATGTTGCATCATGGGAATAAATGCACAAAATGGAATCAGGAGATGAAAACCTAACTTTATTTTTCCTTTTTACATGCAATTACTTCAGAAAACGAACACAGCAGCATGTGTTTTATAATGTGTTTTTATTTGTAATGCACAAGTAACCTAGTTACAGCTTGTTACAAGTTTTTATAGAGCGCCAACAGGTTCCGTAGCGCTGTACAATGGGAGGCAGAATAACAAATACAGGTTCAACACACAGTACAGTAGGAGAGAGGACCCTGCTCAAGAGCTAGTGGCCCTTTAACATTTTATGCATATACTTTCTCTCGGATTTGCAGCAACTTAAGGTTTAGTCATGTTTTCCTTAAACCACGGGAGTATTGGTATTAACCACTGGGACATAATTCTGTAATGAATAAAAGGCAAGAATAATCTAATATAAAGGAACATACTAAAAAATAAACTTTCCTCCAAATATGTGGCCTCCCTCCCTCCCTCCTCTCATAAAGAAACCACTTCACAAAACACATTGGATATTTGAGTACCCAGCCTGTTGATTCATTCTGAATCACTTTATTCTATATTTACCCCAGTCCAGATATTGGAAAATCAAGGTACTGCAATTTAAATTCATATTATCCACTGCCAACGTCTTTTCTTTCGTGAAGATATACGTTGCTTTGGCTAAAAGCATGTTAATTAGGGACCTACAGCAATCTAAGAAAATACAAGTTACTGTAATGCCAAAATTGCACTAATTAGAAGAGTTACAGAAGTTCCTGCAGCAGTAACGGAGTTTAAGACG
Source organism: Leptobrachium leishanense (assembly GCA_009667805.1). Taxonomy (NCBI): domain Eukaryota; kingdom Metazoa; phylum Chordata; class Amphibia; order Anura; family Megophryidae; genus Leptobrachium; species Leptobrachium leishanense. The sequence continues at coordinate 312,953,865 of CM019067.1, forward strand.
TGGAGACATCGCTTTGCCTGGTGTAAGCATTAGTCACCCAGTGTCGGTGTCAGAGTACAACAATGTATCTTGCAATGCAATGTGCATTCATAAAGTATCCCTTATCTCTTTTCTATTACAAGGTCCATCCTTGGATCTGCAGAGCAATGATGTGGGCGACACTATGTATCTCTGTCAATCATAATAAAAAATGTTATCAGGGAGAATGTTAATCTCTGCGAACCGTCCTAGCAAGCTCTAGGACTTGGAAACTGAACTCCTGTAGCCTGCACCCGTCAAACATAACACAGGATTTGGAAACATAGAAACTTAAAGGATGGTGAGCTGCGTGACCATCCTTCCCCAATACGTTACCCGGAAGCCTGTCAATCAGCTCAAAGTTTGCAAAAACAATGTTTAAGTGGGTCTTGAGAACAGGCAATGGCACTAATGGTCTGCCCTACGGCGGGCTGCCGCTCAGGTGTCACAAGGTTTTAGATTGATGGTGCCATTACAGAGAAGACTAAGCCATATGCAAATCAAGACTGCTAACACCCAGAAACGGTGGCCAGAATGGAATTGCCAAGGATGTCCTCTCTCCATGAGATGCAGCAACTCCACGATGATTGTTTCGGCCTTGTTAGGCCTCATCAGGAGGGTATAACGGATACCCCCTGGGCACCTCGAGCAAGGGGTTCACATGTGGATCACCTTAAATATTTACCGCAAGCAAAAAAATTAGGTTTGTGCGGGTCCTGAGAAAAGGCAAAAGCATTCAGCTCAAGGAGGGATAGCTTTCCAAGGTTCCCACCACCATTAGAGATGCTGTTCAGCAATGGCCAGCCAATGCCTTTCAATGCATTTTCCTGCAGAAGCAGGAAAACGGTCAATCCTAAAAGAGCACTGGGTCAGAACCCAGCACTAGAAAGATGGTAACTTTGTAAAGACACCTTATGCTAAGCCTAGAGTGGTGAACAGGGGAGGAAGGGTTAATTTAGCTTTTATATTTTTATTTTATCTTAGAGAAACCCTTAACCCAGAGTTGCCAACAGTTCTAGTATTCCAGGGACGGTTTGGGGTTTGTGCTCGGTGTATTGGGGGTTTATTGGTCCCAGGACTCTGCCCTGGGTTTGTGACTTGCAGCAGGTGCGTTAGAGTCCTGGAACAAATATCCCCATGGGATACTCAGCCTAAACCTGGAAAATTGGGATTGTTGGCACCTATGCTTAACCCCCTTCCTGACATATGAGGTAAGTCGCAGGCTAACTTGTGTCATCGACTTAACACCAAGTTTAAACCGTGCCGTGAAAAATGAGACTAGCTCGTTCTTCTTTGAGGAGTCACAAATTAACAGCTCCTATACAAAGTATGGATAGAGACGAAGGTGTATATATAGATATATATACAGTTCAGTGTAACCCCACGACAATTGAATACAGAACCAGTACACCCTATGAACCCCATTCGGAGAGACCCAGTGGGATACCAGTCTTCAAACTTTAGAAATCCCAGATCCAGACAAGGACCTTCTGAGAGTGGGAGAGAACATAGATTTAGATCCAAACAAGGGACGAAGCAATTGCAGTATAAAGACCGCTATCCCTCTCACGAATATGCTAAAGCCCCTTATAGGAAGCCTCAATATACTTCAGGCAGAGGCATAAGAAGAAGAGATCCCACACTCTATTATGGGAATCAGAACATCTATTCCTATAATAGATATCAACCACTAGCCCAAGAGAAGAAAGAGGAGGAGGTTTTTCAGTCATCCAATTACCGACTGCAAAGGAAAAACCTCTCCTTAAAAAGAGGATGGTCACCAGGGGAAGACGACTTCCTGGAAGAAGAGGATGCAGAGCTGGAAGACGGAGAACTAAACGGAAGGAGAAAGTACGGCCGAATGGAGGGCTATACAACCTAACCAATAAAGTACTCTCTACTTACCAAAACAAAATCCTTCAGAAAGGCATGAAGTTTGTTCCCACCAATAAACTAGATAAATTCTGTATGTTTATTGATCTACAGAAGTTTAAGAAAAACTTATGTCTGAAAAAGTATTTCTTGAAAAATCCGATCGAAAGGAATGATAATATTCATTTATATACACATATTAATCTGAAGGAGAAATCCACCTTTTTTCCAAAATCTATGGATTTCTTCAGAGATCACTACGTTCGAACAAATGGTTTTATCAGATTTAGAGAAAATGAAACATAAAAGGAAAAGATAATTTGACACATCAGGAACGGAAAGCCTTATGTGAACTTACGCAGGATGAGGACATCGTAATCAAACCTGCAGATAAAGGCACAGGAACAGTCCTTATGACGGCTGAATACTATAAGAATGAAGCCATGCATATTTTGGGTGATGAGACCACCTGAAGGATCCTTCCTTAGGTGCCTATAACAGATTTTAAAAATGCATTTCATGAATATTTGGATCAGGGACATGCATTAGGAATTTTAAATAACAATGAACTTAAGTATTTAAAAATTGACTATCCAAAGATCCCCACTTTCTACTTTCTACCCAAGATACATAAAAATTTGGAGAAACCACCAGGCAGACCGATCATCTCCGGTATAGGATCCATTTCTAGCAGGCTTTCAGAATACCTTGATAAACAGTTACAACCATATGTCACAACCACTGAAGCCTACTTAAAGGACACTATTGAGATAATTAATATTCTAGCAGATACAGAATGGAAGATGGGGACATATTAGTTACTAGTGATGTTCAGACACTCTATACCATCATTCCACACGACAAGGGGATAGAAGCCACCAAGTTCTTTCTAGAGAAAGACAACAAACTTCAGCAGGAACAAGTGGATTTCATTCTTAATGGCATACAATTGATATTGGAACATAATTATTTCTGGTTTCAGGAGGAATTTTATTTACAAATATATGGTATAGCGATGGGAACAAGGTTCGCCCCTAGTTTCGCCAATCTTTTCATGGCGTATTGGGAAAACTCCTTATCCAATTGGAGGACACATTTGGTCCTCTACAGTCGTTACATCGACGACATATTTTTTATATGGAGAGGAGATGAAGGGAATTTACAACTATTTTTAGATTTTTTAGCAATCAATGATAGAGGCATTATCCTAACTTCCGGTTGGAGTAAAACTGAAGTCACTTTTCTGGATCTGAAGGTATTCATTGAGAACGATAAGATAAAGGCTAAGACCTATTTCAAAAGAAGCAGATTGCAACAGCTTCAGAAGTTGTCATCTACCTCAATGGCTGAATGCTGTCCCTAAGGGACAGTTTTTACGAATGAAGAGGAATTGCACAGATGTATCCGATTTGGACATGCAGTCAATGGAATTATGTTCAGATTTCATTGATAAAAGGATACAATAAACAAACTTTGGAGGATACCAGAATGGAGGTCAGACAAATGGAGAGATTGGACCTATTAAAGAAGAAAAAAGAAAATCTACCACTAAAAACTATGGAGGATGTACCATTTGTTCTTGAACCCAGGACATACTTGAAAACGAGAGAAATCTCAATGTATCCTTCCTGGTAAAATCCTTTATAAATAAATAAATTTATATTCTCATAGAATCCCCTTAATAAAGATTAGGAAAAGCATTAAGAAACAATGGCCGATTCCACAGAGAGACCCCATGTTGGGAAACATTCTCCCTGCGGTACCACATATTATATGTAGAAGAGTTAGGAATTTGAAGATGGAACTCACACACCAAGTGGGTAAGAAGAAAATAACCAACCATTTTGGGGTACAAGCAGGTTTCCATCAATGCGGGAACTGCTTAAATTGTAGAAATACTAAGGGTAAAAAACAAATATTAACAGAAATTGAAAGAGATGGTGATAAAATCAAACTCAAAAAAGTAATGACGTGCTTCTCTAGAAATGTCATATATGTATTGACTTTCCCTTGTGGACCGCACTACAAGACCCCTCAATGTACGTATACAAGAGCACGTACGGAACATTAGAAAAGGGTTTGAAAAACATAGTGTATCATTGCACTTTAAATTAAAGCATGGACAGAATCCAGAAGACCTCATGTTAATGGCAGTCAGAAAATTAGAATAATTTTTGGAGAGGCGGCAGCTTGGAGAAACGATTAGGCAAAGAGGAAATGAGGTGAATCTTCTTAATGAATGCGTTACAACCATATGGATTGAACGCAGACTTTGAATTGTGCCACTTTCTTAACGACCAACTTCTCCCACTTGCAGCCATACTTTTGTTTACATCTACTTACATATAATCAGACCACTTCCTTTCCCCAACTTCCATATTAGATAACAATATTATTCCCCTTTCCTATTCTCCCATCCTCATTCTATCCATTCTTTGCATGTAACTCAGCATGTGGCAAATACATTTCATGCTATAATATCAAACATGGCCAAGTATTTTCATCCCTGATCTTAGCTGTTATCCATAACGTCTTATTATAATATCTTCTTCCCTGTATCATATATATCTGATTCCCATCTGTATTAGACATTATTTTATTTGAATATGCTACCTTGTTAGACTATTTAATCAATCAGACTCCCAGCATTTTGTATGGATTTTGTACCCCCATTTCCTAATGACTAATCCTATAAAAGAGCGGCAGTTTTACATTGGCAGGATGGGATGATGAAATTGAAACCAAAACTAGCTGTTAAGCCTTACTCGATATGATGATGAAATCGAAACCGAAACTAGCTACTATAAGCCTCACTGGGTAATCTCTTGTTTACAAAAAGCTATGCTATTGTGAAGCATAAGTGCCGCTTCACCTGATCCTTAGCATTTCCATATGCATTCCGTTTCCGCTTAATGTTTATTTATGATGGTCTTAATATTTGTGCAGTTTAAAGAGCCCTGCGTGAACGCGATCGGCAGCTCGCTGCGACTCTATGGCAAATGCAGGAATCAACCGCTAAGCACTACTGGGTAAAACCATCTGACCGGAAGCAGGAAGTGGATACCCTGCCAACGTGGCCAGGAGCATAACGACAACACAATATAAGAGAGGACGTTCGCTTTCATTTTCACTTTTATATTTTTGCTACTTGCAATATATATGGACATCATTGAGCATTTATACCGACTGAGGAAGGCTTTTAAAAGCCGAAACGCGTCTCGGTAGATCATTTGTCCGCTTTTTTATTATTGTTTATTATTTTAATAAATCTATTTGGTTTTTAACTTTTTATTGGCCAACTTCTATTTTATTCAACTCCACACACGGATTGTATGCTGCAGAGGTAAAGGGGTCTGGGTCTCCACCTTGAGTGCCCAACGCTATACCAATCAAGCCCATTATCGGGAGGCTCCTGAACTGGTGAGTGCGGCTCCTCTCTTTGCCTTTATTACCTTCTGCATACAATATTATGCTATGGGAGTGCCGTCTCCCGATTCTTTGATTCATTTAGTGCCCACCACAGACAAAAGAAGGGGAGTGCCACCCTGTATATGGCCAGAGGCTTTTTTTTCCTAGAGCCGGGACCCTTGTAGGCTCTTATAAATGTGAGTGGTCTATACTCTTATTACATCATTTCGACCAACTCTGCTACGACTATCTGCACTATCATTGTTTTTTTATGTTCCTTGTCTTTCTGAGAAACACTGATGAACAAACAGACTTTATACCAGCACTTCAGAGAAGATCAGCCTTTTTTTCCTTGAGTATTGGACAATTACGCACTCAAGAACTTTATGGTTTATTTTATATTGGACTTTTTTCTTGGGGATAATTCTATACATATGCACTTTGAAATAATGATGAAATGATATTAAGCACTGTTGCACTTTTCTGCATTATCGACACGAATATATGCATGTTCACTTATTAGCTAATTCACCATTGATGCGCCATATGGTTCTGTCTACTATATTTTCACCTATACAAAGTATGAGCTGTTAACTTACAGTCAGTAGTAGGAATGTCCGAGCCACAAGCAAAACTTGCGCCTCGGTTGTGAGAGCAGCTGGAGCCGTTAATGGGTCGAGAGGTTATATATAATGGCTTAGGTGAAATGAGGCTCCGCTCAATGTACGTGTGATGGTATGACTAACAAACACAAAAGATGAACACTGGAAAAGACTCATGGATATAAACATAGAGGTCATAGAAAAAGGGGGGGATGTTTGCAGGACACTTAGTACGTTTTATCATAAACATGGCCTTTGAGGGAAGATAGGTTTCTGGTGGGAAGGGTTAGAGGGAGCACGGCTGTCAAACGCCGGCCTCTCCAGTTGTTTTTTGCCTACAACGCCAGGACATTCTCGAATGCAACAAATGGCCAGAAAAATCAAGGAAGTTATATTTCAGAAACATCTGGGGGCCATGTTTTGAGACCCCTGGGTGAGAGTCTTCGCTCATGTGTTAGTCAGGTCTATATGGATGATGGAAGGATTTAGGAAACATTATGACCCGACTACATCTTTAAGATCAGCTCGAAAAAGCAGTGAAATATGGCAAACAATGTCTAGATTAGGTGAACGTTGTATGAATACTGCACGTACTATAATGATGTTCTTCTTTGCCGTATTTACGCAGAGCATCCAAGACTTGTGGTGATTTTGGAGAAGAGAGGTTTCATGCAGACTAAAGTGAGAAATCTATGAGAACGCAGGGCAGTTGGCTGACAGAAAAAAATATGAAGGATAATCAAATCAGAGTGAAGAACCCTTGTGTGATGCCAACAGTGACTTGGTCATCTCCTGAAGTGCAAAGGAGCCCTAAGAGAGATTGGAAACTCTTTGCTCCTAGTTTCCTTCTGCAAGCTACGAGAGGAGACAGCAGATCAAGTTGTGTTCCGCACCATGTGCTCGTGGACCCCACGCGTGAACGCTGAAGGCTCAGTCAGAATAGCGCCTCTGGAGCTAGATCTCAACTGGGCCTTCAGCTAATGACTCGAGTAGTTTGATATGACAGATCCAGGCATTACCTTGATAGTTCCTGACTCTATTACAACCGAGTGGGAAAAAAAAAAAAAAAAGCTTGTAGAGGGTCACACTGGGCTCCAGAGAGTCCTGTGGACTCCAAGAACCGATATCTGACATTAGCTGCAAAATATTCTGGATCGAGCCGCTGATGCTGCAGTTCTGCTGTTAATGACGAGCCGCAAATGGAAAAAGGCTTGCACAGCATCTTTCCAGTTACAGTTCCCCATCAACAACTGGCTGTGATCTGGCATCTGGTCAGGCTATTTTATTAGTTACATACGATATGCGTTTTCTATATAAATGTTATAAGACAACAGGGGTCATTTCCAGCCTGGAATATCCCCTTCAAGTGAATTGAATCCCTTTATAATCATTAAATACCTTTCAGAACTTGCATTTTCATATTCAAATACTGCAAGAACATGCAGAAGTTCAAAAGGTTCGGGTGTTCAGCCTGGAGGACATCCAAGGCCAAAACCATTTTCATATGCCTGTGTAGTAGTTTATATTAACCATAAAACGGAAAAGAGAAATTGGTCAGACATTACTATAACAATAAACAGGGTTTGATCCCTCTTTGTCGTTTTTGGGCAAACGCTTGTAAATGTGTCTTATTTCTTTTCTCGTTATAAAAATACATTTTGACTTAATTTGCGAAGCAGCGTTCGGAAAAGGAAACTTTCAACAAGACTTTAGACACAAACAGTATGGAAACAATTAACTTTGCATAAATCCTTTTTATTTTTTTCCTATTAGGCTTCATAATTCATCATGTTTCTATAAAAAAATTCTATCGAGCAAAATCCTTTAAAATCTACTTCGACTAGAGCCAACGCCGAGCGGAAGACTACAATAGTTTTTGTATACCCTATAATTTACCAAGTTTGCCCGAAACAAAAGTCTAATTATGCAGAAAAAAAAATAATATATCAGCTCCGAGAGCCAAAATTAGACATTTGATTTAATAACTCTCTCCCAGTAATTAGTTGTTAATTAGGAATGTCTCGGCTGCTTAGAATATCTTCATTTAAAACGAGCGTGGGCTCTACTGTAATCATTGAAGAACTTAATTTTCCTTTCCTCACAAGAACGTAATTGTTACTTTTCCAAATTAGGTCAAAACGACACATCTGCGGAATTTCAATTGATACATTAAAAGACATATTTTGTCTTTGAATAAAGAAAAGAATTCATTATCTTCCTCCAAAACTAATCAGTTTATTTGTATCTCTCCCTTGGCAACGGAGTCGAAAACACCATGTAAGAATTACATTTTGCTGGGGGACGGGGGGGTCGTGTAAGACGCGCCTGCCAAGAACCGTCCCTGAAAATACAAGAATATAAACACAAAAGAGAAAAAAAACTTATTTCGACCAGCTTTAACCCCTCCATTACACCCACGCAGTTCTCCGCGGACCAGAGAGCTGTTCCCCAGCTGATTGTAAAACAAATAGCATGTGAAATATGCAGTGATTACCCATTTTAGGTGAAGTTCTAACTACGGGTAAATGTTATGACTAAGCTTATCATACTTTGGCTGAAATACGTTTTTTTTTTTTTTATGAACGTCAAAGCTAGTTTCTCCATTCCTCATTTGGTGCTCAGAAATGCGATTTCAGCTTTGGTTTCAAAATATGAGTGGACCTGGTTGGCCCAGATAGAAGAGCATGACATCAGTCTCATGCAAAGCTTGGCAGAACAAATGGAGGGGATGTAACCGCACAGAATGAGGCCTTTGTGTTCGTAGCATTTCTCCGACGCTTCTGGTGTAAACAGGGCCCTCTACACCTCGTCTCTGTCCTCAAAAAATTTGCTTGCGATCTCTGCTGGTTTAATTCCCCGCTTTCTACTGTAAACAGCTGCAGGAAAAGATGAATAAATAACGCTGATAATAATGGAAGAGCCACTATACCAATATATATGAATGGGTTTTTCAGGAATTCTCAGTCTCTCAAAGTCCTGCTAATCCACCAAAACACTGTTAGTACCCTGCTGGAAGGGCCAGTCATTTGATACAGAGCAATAGAGAATCTCTGACTCAATATTACTGACCCATACATCATGTTCTGTCCCTGTGCAAGCCCCTTAATCCGTTTGCTACCAAAAAAAATGTGTATAAATGTTATTTCGTATTGATATACAATGAAAAAAGAATACTCGCATATAAAAAGTTCATTTTCATAACTATTTAATTCAAGATTACTGTCCCACACCCAAGGAGAAACAAAAAATATCTGAGATCTTGCTTCTGCTACACCATATTACTGTAAAGAAGTTGCAAGGCACAGCTCCCGCCCTCACTGTAACAAAAAAGCTTAAGAAACTTTGCTGCTGCATTACAATAACCAGGGATTTGGCAGAATATAGGGAGAGCTGTGGGGTCAGTCACTGCTGTACAGGAATACGATTCAGGGTGTTATAATAATGTGTAAACCCTGTACAGTACAGATACAAGGTGTTACTGTAATTGTCATACACAGGCATTATGCAGCACATACAGATACAAGGTGTTGCTGTAATTGCCATACACAGGCATTATGCAGCACATACAGATACAAGGGGTTGCTGTAATTGCCATACACAGGCATTATGCAGCACATACAGATACAAGGTATTGCTGTAATTGCCATACACAGGCATTATGCAGCACAGATACAAGTTGTTGCTGTAATTGCCATACACAGGCATTATGCAACACATACAGATATCGCATTGACAATAATCTCATTATGATCACCACAAACCCCCATAAAGCAGGAGATCATCATTTTATTTATCTTTAAACACAGTTACTGCATCGAACGCAAAGGCCATTTCTGCCTGTATGCTGATAATGCAGACCTAAAGTAGAACGAACAATTCAGACATCACCCGGTATAATACAGCAGCAATAAAAAGTATGTGAACCCTTAGGAATTAGTGTTTTTTCTGCATGAATTGGTCATAAAAATGCCCTTTAATTTTCAAAGTCACAAGTATAGACAAAGTGTGCATAAGTGAACAACCCAAGAACAATTATATTATTTCATATCTTTACTGAACAGATCCCATTACCTAGTCACAGAACGCATCCTTGCATGCCGTACCTATTTCATTAACCCTTTCACTAGTAAAATGCGTACACATAGATCGAGCAGGCTCCTCTTTCCTACTGTATGTACAGTATAGTTGTTATTCTGTCTCTCCCATAGTACAGCGCTACGGAACTTGTTGGCGCTTTATAAATAAATAACTGTACAAATGATTTTACATTGAAATGCAATAACACATTTAAAATTAGCATATAAAACACCATTTGAATACATTTTATAATACAAGATTTGGGGTCTCCTTGAGACTAAAATTCTATGCGAAATCTCACTCCTGTCACCCTGAGAAGAGCAGCTCACTCTGTAGTCATGCGCTACTCTACACGAGTTACACAAATGTGTTAACACGAAAAGTATAGTAACCACAAAGGAAAGTCTGGAAGAACAGGTCGAGAAGTAGCAAGGTAGCAAGGAGATAACTGTGCCTCCTACGATCTATATCACTCAACTTGGAATCGAGTCTATGAGCGGGAGAGGTTACTGATCCCTGCTTGCTCTTGTGAGCTTTTGATGTTTTGTAAGAATAACAGAGACGTGCGTCTGGCCCGGACGCATCAATCAGAGTCCAAGTCACTGCGCATTGTCAGATGGCTCTGGAGCCTGTCAAAATGTTCTATAAACTCTGCAAATAAATCGGTACACGGTGGATATAATGCGAAGACAGGGCTTGTTTGCTAAACGAGTCGAGTGAGTAATTTGCAAGAATTTCGCTAAAATAAGCAATATTCTTCAAGTTGGACGTTTAAGCAACATGGTGGCTGTTTCAGCCTGATGTTTATGGCTAAATTAATAACTCAATGCACCTGGGATGTTACAGGATCGCATCACGGAATTTGTGATCTGTATACGATAGCCTCATCTCTCTAACAAACAGAAGAGGTTTAGTGACTGCCCATATTCGACATTGTTGCAACTACAGTGAACATCGGCGACGCAGAGAAGGAAAATCTGTTTGTTAAATACATATTAGGCCAGCGTCGGACGAGCGCGCTATGTACGCCCGTACTGACATGCTTATTCGATGTCCGCCACAGTGTTTTGACGCTGCAACGGGGCTGGCCACACGCTTGTGCACGAAATGTGCGCGCAACAAGCATCCGTTATCCAAGCCTCTCCGGCAAAGTGCTAGGACGGACGTTGACGGATCTTCAAAGCCCGATTCTCCATAGGAGGATCGAGCCTTGCAGTGCTGAGCGCGAGGTGGCCAGACGGGCGCTGAGTGGAAGGAACGTCCACTCACACAGATGTTCCTTCCGCTCTCCAAAGACCCTCGTCTGACACTAGCCTAAATGTATGATATGAAAACATACACGTTGGGGTTGTAAAGAGATGCCGTTGCGCAGCACTCATGTTATGGGGGGGGGGAATAGGTGCAGATTAAAGAAGGAATCTGTTTGACATGGTCTGGGTGGGGGGGGCGGAAAAAAAATTGAATATATGGATGCCTAGTGTCCTCAAAGGGATCTCTCCCTGCCTCCGGGTTACTCATTACCAGCAGCCCTGTCTAAAATTTACAATCACTGCTAACCCTATGCCTGTTGGATTTTTTAATCAGACGCACAGCTTGGACGTCTGGACTCAACAAAAAACAAAAAAAAAATAATGTGCATCAGTGGAGACCTGGAATTTGTTTTCACCTAGAGCCAGCTATACTGAAATTTAAAAAACCCTGAATCAAGCTGGCACGTGGCTCTAATAAACCAAGCAAATTATATTTTTTTGAATTGTATACTAAAAGTAAAGGTTGGTACGAACTGGTTCTATGTCCTACCTCTCATGGCACCATTAGCGGCTCGAGTCGGAATATTTGTGTGCCGATGGTGGCAACGAACTGAGCGCCATCGCTGTTATCGGTTTCTGGAGTCCATAGTTCTTTATGGAGCCAGCCAGCCACGACCCTGTCTCGAGCTCACGTATGTGAAACCGTGAAGGGGCGGCAGAGAGAGACGCCTGAGTAACGTCGAGCCGTGAAGAACGAGCGACATTAGAATAACTCGTTCCCCATTGGCTAGACACAAACTAAAAGCTCCTATACAGTATAGAAGTCGCTAATTTACAGTAAGCAGGTGCAAAGCTTGCGGCTTGGATAGTATAGGGCCACATGTGTTCACCTTTTGGTGTGACCCTCCCGGTTTTTGTTATAATAAAAAAAGTTGGTCTTTTCTATCCTAAAAACCTCTCTTTTTTAGGGGCTGCTACATATATTCAGGGTGTGCGAGTGTATAACAGAGCTGCAAATAAATAAAACTCCCAGCAATGAGTCTCTAAACTGTAATAAATGTCATTACAAATTGCTTGATGGAAATAAAATACATGGCTCTCGTTCTAAAAGACATTTTAAATTTGCAGAAATTGCTCCAAAAGCGCATAAAGTCACTTTAAAGCCTGGGATTTATGGTTGCCAGATCGGCCATGTTTTCCAGGACATATAAGGCTAGGGTCAGACTGAGGCAGTGCGAACGCGCGTTCTGGCGCACTTAATCACGGCCGTGCTAGCAGCAGATGCCGGGCAATGACGGCCAATATACGAAGTACGGTCGCACAAAAGTCCGGCTGCGCAACGCGAGTGGAAAGTGAACGCATTTTTTCGAGAACGTTAAACCACTAGTACTGACGTACAGAGTGCGCTGCGTCCGCTAGCGGCGTGTGTGTGTGAATTGGAGACGTCAGACGCTGCTAATGTCCGGCCAACATAACCTCCAGATGCAAGAAGTGTTTTATTGATGATCCGTACAAAATCACGGATGAAACTGCGCATAGTATGACCGCTATTGCGTATTCCGTGAAAAAATACGTCCATTCTTCGAACGCACATTTTCACGGACAACGTGAAAAATGCGTTAGTCTGACCCTAGCCTAAAACCTCTACTTGCTATTGAGAGACACATAAAAGGTGCAATAGTATTCCTATGCGGAAGGAAGAAAAGCACATACCCATTAAACAGGGAACTGGTTTCCCTCCGGCAGCATATGGATTCTACATACTGACGGGAGACAACTGTATGTGCAAGTTATAGGTGTCCCGGAAAATCGATCCAGCTACACAAATTCCCAGACTGTAAAGTGACTTCTTGACCCATCAGGGTGATTTCTGTACATAGCAATGGAATTTAGAACAACAGCAAAGTGTCATTTACGATAGGAGGTCCAAAAGGAAGGTTAAAATCACTGTAGTGAAGTTGGTGGACTTCCCATCTTCGAACGTGAAGAGGAACTTTTTCGCAAACCCAACCGAAGCAGTTTTTGCTCTGCCTTCAACAAACGTGGAAACCGGCAGGAACGTTTCTTGGTGGAGTCCAACTAATCATGACAAATCCTCAACAGGCTTCTTTTGAAAATGGTTTGAGGTTCCTGAGCCAACATATTCCTTCACCTTGGTCTCCTCTATGGACTTGCAGGACCGTCTATCTCTAGGGTCACCTCAGACATCCAGATGGGTATTGTCTACACAACTTGTGGACATTCTGGAGACTTTGGTATTTCATCCCAAAATGGGTTTTGAAGTCTTTCAGACAAGCCACAATGAAATTGGTAAAGCATGATGGTCTGTTTTTGCGCACCACTTTTTGCGTCACCTCGCATCTCCATGATCATCTTTAGGGACAGATTTAATTTTTACAAGGATTAAAAATAAAACAATATTGGAGCTAGCATCGTTATTTCATTGATTTTAACCTTACCGTTGGACTTTCCCTCGTACATCGTAACGGTATGCAGCTCCTTCATATACCTGTTCACCCCTAAAAAGAAGCATATTAGGATAACCAACAAAATTGCCTTACATGAAAGCGTCCCTGATTGGTCATTTGACGGGTACGTTGTTGACTCTCTCCCCCCCCCCCCCCCTATTTCATGTTTCTGCAATAAGGATCATACTAGGGACTCGATGGCCAAAAATTGGCACTTTTTTCAGCAGCATTTTGGACATGTTTTCAGTTCGGGAGTTTCGATTGCAGATTTTACCGGCATTGTGATTCCCGATTAAAATTCTAAAACCGAATTTTGGTACTTAATGCTATTCTTTTTCATGGATAAAAATCATCAAAATCAATTTAGTGATTCAATTTATCCAAAAAAATTACAAATGCTGAAAAAATTGCTTATAAATTGATTTTCAAGCCGGGAAAGCAAGAGAATCAGAAGAAAAATCTGATGTTTAAAATAAAAAACCCACGTTTAACGGTTTACCGTACTATGCCATCCCCACGGCGAGTGGGCATAGCATCCCCGCTGGCTTCTATGGGACGTGACAGCCCCAACCACCAGTTGCCACTCGGAGCAGAGGACTGCCGCGGCAGCCTCCATGCCCCCACCCCTCGGGCACAACCCACCTGGCGATAAGGGGTTAAACCAGTGCCCAATCCTGTCCTCAGGACCCTCTAACAGGCCAGATTTTGCAGATCACCTTGGAGAAATGCAGACTGAATCTTGCAATCACTGAGCAGCAAATCATAGCACGTGCTCTGGTTCAGATACCTTGCAAACCTGACCGCTCAGCGGGTCCTGAGGACAGGTTTGGGAACGACTGGGATAAAAAAAAAAAAAAAAAAAAAAAAAGGCACAAATCTGCATAAGGCTGGACGGAAATAAACTTTTTTTCAGACCAGTGTAATTTTTCCTATAAAATCGGCTCCAGACAAATTTTTTCAGCCGATAATTTGAGAAAAAAAATAAAAAAAAATAATAATAGGCATTTTTTTTTCGCAACAACGGCCTATGGAATTAAATCGAGCAGAAAAGCCGTAGTACTATGTAAGCGTACCTACACCATGTGCGGGACGCAAAGCTGCATGTTTATTTTATTTATAAAAGGATTTTACCAGGAAGGATACATTGAGGATACATGTTGTCGACAAACAATTTTCAGCCTCTTCGTGTCCTTTTGCACAATTATGATTTCATAAACTCGCCTGGCCCAGTTTTTTTTTTTTTTTTTTTTTTTTACACAAAAGACAGAAAAGGTGTCGAAAGCCTAAATGTGCAAATCGCAATGTACAGAATGTGGCTGGACGCACTGCGCCCTTACGCGGCTGCGATCTGGAGGAACAGAGAGGAGGAGGGAGGGGGGACCGACCCGACCCGAGAGCTATGCTAGATATGTGCAAACTAGGAGATGTCAGATCCCAGCACTTCCAGCAATAAAACTCCAGTACATTTCCAGAGAGTAGGCCTGGAGACGTGGGAGGGATTTTGCACAGGGGCCTCCTCCTGCCTTCCCCGGAGTAAACAAGTCCACAAACTGCATTTAATATATACAAAAATATGGGAGAATTAACCCTGCAGTCACCAAAAAGGAGACGCATGACACCTTAAAAAAAAAAAAAAAAAGTAAAACATAGCACACATGCTTTTTGTCATGCCTGCCCATCAGCATGAAGAAATCATATGGGTCCAGGAAAACATGGCCGATCTGGCATCCCTATATGCGAATCAGTTCGGGTCAGCTGGGGTTCTCCTTTTTTCCTGCATTGCATGAATGCTACGTACTGGCAGGTAGCACTTTTCCAGCACTGCCCCTCGACACAGAATTATACGTACCCGAAAGATACGCAAACCCAGTCTATTTGCATTTTTTTTTTTTTACTGTGCAAGAAACTAGGGTTGCCAGATCAGCCAGGTTTACCCTGGACATATTTATTCATGCTGATGAGCAGTGCAGGAAAAGTGCCACCCTGCAGCATGTAGAATGCAGGTAAGAAGTCGAGGAATCCCAGGTGACCTGCCTTGAGGTCCTTCCTACAGCAAATGAATTAAACATATTGCAGGACAGCACTTTTCCCTCTGCTCCCTCTCTGCGTGAACTAGTAATGTGTCCAGGAAAACATGGCCAATCTAATCTGGCAACCCTACAGCAAACAACGGCTTGTTTGTACAGCGCTACAGAACGCGTTGGTGCTTTACGGATGCACACGAAGAGGAGATTGCAAACAAAGTGCTGCACTTTCAAATATTTCTGGCACCAAAAAGGACAAAGTGAGACAAGACAGAACCAAAAACAAGCAAAACAAGCAACGAGCCCAGCCAGACAGAGACAGGGTTTGCTGAGAGGATATTCAGTGAATGTCACTGGCTTAGTGGCTAAAGCACTCTGTGTTCAGTGTGCCAAAGGGCAGTCTGTGTCTGGGTGAGTGTCACCCCCCCCCTTCCCCTTTACAAACTGCCTGCAATCCTCTCATCTGTAAACAGAGCTCAAACTCTGGTGACAACTGTCTGCCATCATTACTGATGGCCTCTGCTGATAATGGCTGGGACACTCAGGGTTAACTGGCCTGATTCGTGCCAGAGGGACGAGGAACGGGATAAGCAGCTACTAAGGACGCTGAGGCAACACCCCCGTAGTTAACACTTAGGTGGTACATTCCAATGAGGCTCATTCAGCCATTTTTTTCGTGGTATGTATGCTAATCAGGACAATCTGTAGTAACAGGGAGGTGATAGGGGAGATCGGGAATCAGCCTGCCGAGCAAGCAGCACACAGCAGTAGAGGCTTTCAGTTCGAGTAGGCTAGCACCCCCTTACGTGCAGGGGGAAATGGTAGCGACCGCTGCTGGTCGAATGCTTGTGTCCCTCCGCACGCAAATGCCCCCCTCAGAAAACCCTACAAAAGAGTCCAGCAGGCGCATGAATATAGAGGAGGAAAACAACACATTCTTTTAGTCACATCTGCACTTTTTTTTTCCCTCGTCCTTCTTGGTGTTGTTTTTCGGTTTCTCCCTCCCTCCCTCCAATGGCGGCCGCACCGGCTGACTAGCGCTCGCAGCGGCCACTGCCGACCGCACGACCGAACTGCTCGCACCGAAGACGACGAGCGGTCTCTTATATATACCCGACTAAAAATAGCCGGCGCCCGCCCCTCGGCCTCTCGTCGCGACGTGGGCCAGGCCCTCGAGTTTTCGAATCGGACCAATCGGCGGCCGCCTTACGGAAAGGTTTTCTCACGCCAGCGCCGACCCCCCGAGCGTCGCGCCCTGCCATTGGCCGCAGCTTACATCATAGGAACGGTGCGGCCGCTGCCGCCACCCTATTGGCTGCCCTACTGAGCCGGCGTAATGGGGGTCACGTGGGGGAGGGAGGGAGGAGGAGGCTCCCTGAGGTTTGAATAGGGAAGTTTTTGCAGAGGGTTTGCATCGCAGCCACTTCAGTGTTTGCAAATATTGTCAGCGCCTGGCGAGCCAGTCCTGCAGGACTTCTCCTCCCTTACAGAGCTCTGCAAACCCTCCAGCACTATGCAGTGACACTGGCATCAACACTGGCATCAACACTGGCCTGCAATCCACATATTTCTTTTTTCAGTCCCTGGGAATTATTAGTTTTTTTTTTCCTAATTCTTTTTGCAGGAGCATATATACACATTCACCCCGGATTATATCTGCAGGATCTCTTGCTGCGCTTTGTTTTGCAGCTCTATATGGTCTCCTCCTCCTCTGTGCTTTTCTAGCATCTCTTGGAAGAAGACCTAACCCGCACAGCCCTGTGTGCAGAGCTTTTCCTGTCCTCCCCGGCCATCATGGATGTTCTCCCCATGTGCGGCATCTTCCAGGAGCTGCAGATCGTGCACGACACGGGCTATTTCTCAGCTCTGCCCTCCCTGGAGGAATACTGGCAACAGGTAAAGGGCACTTTGATTTCATGAGATTGTCACAGGCTGGGGGCCAGTGTCTGCAAACCCTGCAAACCTCACACTATGCTGCTGCTGCTACACAGCATTGCTATGCGCTCCTGCACCTATATCTATTACATTTATTACTAGCTTTTAATAACCATTTCTAAAATTTTCACTACTTTTTTTTCCTCCAATTTTAATATAGGGCTCAAATCCATGCAGTGTGTGTGTGTGTGTGTGTGTGTGTGTGTGTGTGTGTGTGTGTGACAAATGTATCACTGTTACATCCTGCAGTGCTCAGGATTTTTTTTTGAATGTGTGTGTGATGTCAATTGGATATCCCTACGTGCTGATCTTATATTGTTGCACACCTATATACATAAAAAAAATAACATATATATATATATCTATATAATATTATTTTTTGTGTGTATATACATCATATATATTTATTTTTTTCCAAAAAGTGTGTGTGTGTGTGTATATATTTATTTATTTAATTTCTCAATATCCGGACACCCTCCAGGGACTTGAATAAAATAAATTTTATTGAGACATAAAATCAGCTGACGTTTCGGCCCCGCACTGGGCCTTCATCAAGGACAAGTGATACAAAAAAATAAGCACGTATAGTTTAACACATATATATTATTCCACCCGATCTATCCGGACATTCAATATTTTTTATTACTTTTGTAAACATGGGCTTCTTGTCTACAGAATCAATGATTTATTTTTTATTTTTTTGCCATATTTAACGTGTGTATATAATCTATTTCGGCAGCAAACCTATTGATTTCGGAGTGCTCTTCTCTATATATTTGTCTTGGATGCACCCGCCAGTGTTGCATGCTTAGTTTGATTGCAACCTTTCTGTGGGTGTTCTGTATCTTTTTATATATTGTGTATGTATGTCCGCACACTCAGGTCTTTGCTTGTTTTTTATGTCTCCAGTTCCCCTTTTCCCCCTTTAGTGCTCTCGCCTGTTCACCTTCTGCAGCAGGGGTGGTGCACTTTAGTGCCTGGCGCACAAGAGCTTGCAATCCATAAGACTTTCAGGGTGACTTTTGCGAAAAGGGGACACCACTTGCCCAAATCCAGGTCCAAATGAGGGCTGGGAGATGCTTGTACACATTTACATGTGTTTTCAGACCCCCCCCCCTCCTCCCCACAGCTCCCTGTCAGTGACAGCTAAAGGCAGCTTCAATCAGGCGCAGCTTGGGTTTCACTGGTAACTACAGCCATTTGGCAAAACTTTCAGCTTGCAGTGGGTCCAAATTACACAGCTGGGGCTTGTCATGTAGGACGCAGCCATGCCAAGAGTTATTCCTGTCATTGCTGCTGGTGGAAGCCCTATATAATAAAATATATATATATATATATATATATTTTTTTTGCATCTGCTTTTTACAGTTTAGCAGCTTTACAGGCATTAACTAATCCGTGAAACAATGGCCAATTCTTCAGACGTCCCATTGTATTGGGAGACTATTGTTTGCCTTGATTTACCCAAATTAAACACTTTATTTTTTTCCTTCTTTTTACAATCCTGTCATTGGGTTCAGACTGGAAGTGGTGACATTGTCTTTGTGTTGTTTGCGGCCCCCTTTCCCATTGTACCCAGCATTGGAGATTGCATTTGTCCTTGTCTCCTTTTAATGGTGTTTACTCTGTTTTTGTGAGTGAATTAAGAGATCAGATATCTTGTCTGTCTGAGGAGGGGAGGGAACCTTCCACTAAAGTGTTACAATCTTTACATTCCTGCTTAATTGTACCCACCTCCTCCATCCTTCAAAGAGGCAGATCTTCAGCCTGTGATTGAAATTGATCTAAGTAGCTTCCTTCAGGCATTTTTAGATCCTGGCGAGGAGCCAAGCTCTGCTCCCAGAAGCCTTTTAGAGGGATTGTAAATATCAGAGCTCCATCTCTGCCATCACAAGATCATCTGTGCCTCGAATGGCGGGGGGGGGGGGGGGGGGGGGGTGGTTACCATGGCATTCTAAATTATTAAACTTTAGCTACCTCTCACATTCCTCCCCATCTGACAGTTTATCCCTGCGATCGATACTACGTATCATGTCCCTTTTTTTTTTAAATACTTTTTTATTTGAAAAGCCTGATTGCTAAGTAAATGCTAAAAATAATATACAATTTTTTTTTTCCCTGTATTTGTTTACCATTGTAGGTGTGTGTAGATATGATATAATTTTTTTCTTGTCCTGTCCAGGAGATGGGACTGTAGATTTTTGTGCAGTAAACTGTTAATTCTGCATTCGCTCAAGGCAAACAGTGAAATATGTGCGGTATTTTGATTGCCCGTGTCTGAGGGCCGTGGGGGGGGCCTCCTCCGCTCCAGAGTCCCTTGTCTCTGCAAAAGTATCTTGATGTGGACGAGCTGTGAATTCCTTCCAGCCCCAGGCAGGAATAAAGCACCCCAAAAAACCTGCAAAATGCAATGGCAAAACATGAACTGTGGCGGACGACGTGCTAGTATTTCTCAGGCGTTAGGACGTCCATTTAATATATATATATATATTCTTTTATCGCTTTTTGCAACATGTATTTTCTGCACTGTTACCATGCAGAATGGGGTGTTAAAGCCACACGCAACCCCACGAAGACGGGGGTGTAGAAAGCCCTGTTCAGATGGGCTCACGGCCTGAAGACATGTACAGATATCACGTGTGTGTGTGTGTGTGTGTGTGTGTTAACCCGGTTAGTTTCGTGTTTGTTAAAAAGGAAGTCTCGGTTGGCATAGAGCGAGGAGAATGTCTGACTCATCCGGTTGTACTGTTGGCCAGAAGAGGATCAAATTCCTGTCCGCTTTTTGTGTGTTTTCAGAACCGTCCGACCATAATAAAGAGGATTTCAGTGCGTTATCTATATTTAGGATTCTGAAAAATAACCACTTCTGCAGTTTACAGGGTTTCCTTTCTTCTATCTCGGCGTGTTTGTTCTTGTAAATTAGATTTTGCTGCTTCACTTCTTTCTGTATTGATTTTTTTTCGACGGAAATAAGTTACTCTGAGTGTATCCTGTGTAGATTGTTACTCTTTAACGGCGGTGCGGTGGTAACGTGGCTCAGTCATTCATTTTAAATGTCTGACTCGAGCGCGGCTTTTACAGTCCGGATATTTCAGATCTTTTTAAGTAACCCAGATATGTGATTTACGAATGAGAAGTGCTGCCCTCCTGCCTTTTATTTTAATCCATGTTTTAATGTGGGTAAACTGTTTTTTTTTGTTTGTCTCATGTTTGTTTTTGGTTTTGTTTTTTTCCAGACTTGCCTTGAACTGGAAAGGTATCTACAAAGCGAACCGTACGTGACGGCATCGGACTTCAAATTCGACAGGGAAGAGGATCTCTGGACCAAATTTATCCTGGCCTGCGAGAAGAAAGACGAGCCAGAGCTTGACATGACTTGTATTAAGACTGAGGACATCAGCGACAGCCAGGCTTTAGAGACCAACAGCTTGAATTCAGACGGCGGCAGCGAGTCTTCTGACGGTTCAGAAGAGCTCTCGCCGACCTTAAAATTTACCTCCGACCCCATAAGCGGCGCTTTGGCCATTTCCGGAACTTTTAGTTCGTCTGTCACCTCTACTCCCCCATCCTCCCCGGAGCAGAGCAAGGAGTCTCCTTCCCACATATGGAGTGGTATAAGTGGAGAGTTGCACTCACCGGGGAAAATCCGATCTGGGTCTGTTGGAAAGACAGTTGACCAAGGCAGCCCAGTCAATGGAGAGACCTCACCCGATGGAAGGAAACGTGTCCACAAGTGTCATTTCAACGGCTGCAAGAAAGTTTACACCAAGAGTTCCCACCTGAAAGCACATCAGCGCACGCACACAGGTCAGTCCTTGGTCGGGCAACAAGATGCTTGACAGTAGGGAATCCCGTGTTATGCCGGAATACAACCACAGGGTGGAAACCCCGGCCTCCTAGGTGATGATGTAATGCATCCTCAGGAGGGTATGCTTCCTCATTCTTCAATGAATTTTGGGATCTGGACAAGAGCTTGTTCAGGAAATTGACAATCAGGAAGCCAGCATTATTATTAATGTTATTTTCTCAGTAATGGGTTTATGTCTAATGACAGTTTAGACATATGAATTTTTTTTTTTTTTATTATTTATTTTTTAGGAAACGACTAACCATGCACACGGCTTTATTTAATAGAAAGAAAAAAACAATCGTGGATTTTAACAGATTGTTCTAGAGGACACAAAGTGTTTTGATACAAATATATATATTTGTAAGTCCGGTGCTCACTCAGCCTTGGGCCACCAGATATCTTAAAGATTTACTGCAATAAACCAGTGGTTCCCAACCGCGTTCCTCGGGTCCCTCTAACAGGCCAGGTTTTAAGGATTGCCTTGGGGAAAAGCAGACTGAATCCTGCAATCACTGAGCAGCAAATCATATCACCTGTGCTGTGCTTCAGATATCCTGCAAACCTGGCCTGTTAGGGGGACTTGATGACCGCGATTGGGAACCACTGCAATAAACGAAACCATTGCATTTTAAGACATTGAAAATTGGACATGGAGCAGGCTAAATTCCTTCACCACCCCCCCCCCCCCCCTCCAAACAAAGAGTCATGGGACACTTTTTTTTTTTTTTTTTCCCCAGAAGCACGTGTGTTTGCTTTCAAACGTGCAGCTATGGTCCCCCCCCCCTTTTTTTTTTTTTTTTTCCTCCTCATTCCTAAATCTGCATAAATGAACTTTGCCGGGCCCCTACGCTTTCTTGGTCTCCTAAATTTGCCAGTCTCTACACCGTAAATGGTTTCTAGGCAACATTCCTAGTGGATGCAGGCTAGCTGCCTTCCATTAGTTTATATTGGGCAGTTTGATGGTCAACTTGGTGTTTTAGTGGCTAGAAGTTGAGAGGGGGGTGGGGCTGCTTTGAAACGATGCACTTTTTGGTTCGATTTCATTCTGTGTTTAAAATATCCCCAGTATTCTCCTTTTCATGGTTGAATAGTACGACTCTAAAGTGGATTCCACTAGCGGCTACTTTTCTCAAACCTGGATCCAGTGTTTGCACCTTTTCGGAGATGCTAGCGTTTGTTTTCCCTCCTTTTATCCTGTAGGAATGTTGTTCTAGAAGCTTTATTATATATTTATTTATTTAAGGGCGATCTTTCTTTGCTAGTTGCGCAATAGATACCATTGTTACATCCTCGCTTACCCAGTTTGTCCACCTACAGGAGAAAAGCCGTACCGATGTTCCTGGGAGGGCTGCGAGTGGCGCTTTGCTAGAAGTGATGAGCTCACCAGACACTTCCGAAAACACACCGGTGCCAGACCGTTTAAGTGCCCGAACTGTGACAGGTACGTAAAGGATTCCTCCGTAAAAATACATTATTTTTGTTTGTTTTTAATAGTAAAACGGGCAAAGTGCGTGTTGACTTCAACACCCGGTAAAGTTGCAATGTGTTTTTATTTTGAAAGCAATACACATTGAATGTCTCTTTGGCATCCTTCTCTTTGTGGAAGATGTTGCATAAAATAAGGCTGTCATGGCGGGGTTTTTTTTTGTTTTTTTTGGGACAGGGTGGTCTCCTGGTATTATTTGCTCTAGTGTGTGACTCATTCTGTCCATAATCCTTGAGCTGGCAGGCTTCATTCCAGAAGGATGAGTCGATGCCTGGTTTGAGGAGGTCTCTTGTTTCACAGGTGTTGCTATAAAAACCTCTGTCAAACAAGAATAGCTTAATATGTGCACTCAGCTTTATTACGGCATTTGGTGCGACACCTGTGCCATTGATCATAATGAGTAAACAAATCCCATCCTCCTCCAACCAGAAGCCTTCAAGACCTCCATTACTTTTCAAGGGTCTTCGTTGGGCTAAATCCGTTGCCAGATGCAGCATAGCAATCCATCCCCTGCAACACCATATCTCCCCCAAAACATGCTAGTGGCAACAGTACTGCTCTGAAATCTGCAAAGAACACATGGGCATCAGTGGTGAATGGACTACTGGATAAAAGATGTGGTGTATGATCAGAGATAGAAACCAGCTAATGCAACTGAATTCAATTCCCAAACAAGCCCCTCCACCACCACCATCGCCGTCCTGCCTTGTCAAAAAAATCAGTCTCCTCGGGTAAAATAGTGTATTGGCCACTTTAACCCAGCCCCTCCCCCTTTTTTTTATGTTTTTTTGGAAATGTGCAGGTATGCTGTTGACCCCCAGGCGGTGCTATATAGCATAATTATCAGGGTGGTAAAATACGAGCAATCAGAAGGCACGGTTGATTGAGTACGCCATTCAATGCCAGAGGAAACCCAAGCCCTTTGCTTTACATTGTCTGTTGTTGTTTTTATCTCCGTTTCACATTGCTTCCAGGCTTCGGGGAGTTAATTGCCGGCGGCACTCTAAGCCTGGACTTGCCTGCCTTTTAGCCTCTGCCCGAGTTTCGTATTTACTCGCCTCCTCGTTTATGTTTACTTCAGTTTCTCCTGGGTACAATGCCTATGGTGAAACCGAAACGTGACGCTCACCCTTGTGCGTACGGTTGTATCCAGATTTGATTTTTATTAAACGTTTAATGTATTTTTTTTTTTTTTCTTTTTCTTTCCAAAGGTGTTTCTCTAGGTCCGATCACCTGGCCCTTCACATGAAGCGGCACCTCTGAATGGATCAAGGTGGGAAGTCGTGAGAAAGGAGGAGGAACATAAAAAAACGACTTCATGGTCGATCTGCCTTGTGCGAGGGATGCGTGTTCCAGCCAAAGCATGCCAATTTGCACCCTAACCAGATGCCTTCAAGACCTCCTTTTCTTTTCGAGAGTCTTCGTTGGACTGAATCAATCGTGTCAGATGCGGCATAGCAAAACCACCCCAGTGCTACACCTGGAGTCTGCTGGACTTCCCCCGGCACTAGCAGTGGTGCTTTATCTTCTGAACGGCTCGTCTACGCCTTCGCCGTGAGCATGTGCACTGAGAATGTTAATGATTGGGTGACTGAATGGTGACGAGGAGCCGTCGTCTGTATGTGGAGGAATCTTTATTTTAAGGTTGAGTTCACTTTTTTGAGAGGGTTTAGAAAATAAATGGCAGAGAAAATGGTTTGAATGTTTATATAATTTTTTTTTGTATGCTATGGCATACAGTGTTTGGGACTCATCATTTTTCACCATGGGGGTCCGTGGAAGATGCAAGAGCAGGCCCCCGCCAATGGAGGTGATTCCTGTTCCTGTACGAGAGGAGCTTTTGTTGTCTGGTGCAGCTATTAATGTGCAATGTGTCAAGTAGCTTGGTTTTTTTTTGTTTTTTTTCCACATGCTACAAAGATGATTTGTAATCCATTGTATAAGCTGTGTATCTACAAATATAACAACCTATAACTTTTCGATTTATAGTAGAAAGGTATTGCATGGTTCAGGGGAAAACTGTACGCTTTCTGTTTTGTTTTTTTCCCATTCTTTAAAATCAGGACTGCAATTTATTATTCCAGATGAGAGCAGCTAAATACAATTGGTCTGATGTTGCATTACTATTGTATGGAACCTAAAAAAAGTGTGGGGGGGGGGGGAACCACTAAAGCTTAAAAATGTTTTTTTTTGTTTTTCCCATGCAGCTAATTTTTTCTATTTATGCCTTGAGGACTAATTTCTGGTTTTCTAGCTGTTTAATGCACTGTTGACCTTTTTAAAAATGGTGCCTTATGGAAGTGACCTTTTTTCTATTAAAAGGTCTGATACAGGGGTTTACACTTCGTAAGCTTACTTAAGGCTCTGTTGTCACCCAGGAGTGTACTTTTTTTTTTTTTATATATCTTGATTTATAAATGTACGTAAGATAAATGTACGTAAGTTACCGTCGCATAAAACAAAGTATGGAAATACTCTAGCATTTTTGGTTAAATTCCTGTTTTCTGTCCATGTCTTCTCGTGATCTAGAACCTGTCACTTCTGTAAATTTTTCTTTTACTTTTGAACTCTCACAACTTTATCCATACATGCACTTAAATACATAAACGCCCACACACTCACAGGTACCGAGTAATGTGTCTTGAATTGGAGATTTTATCTAAACATCAGCCAAAGCAAACTTCAGAAGACTGTTTTTTTTTTCCACTAGGAGGGAGTCCAGTCCACAAGTGCCTAGTGAGTGAAGAAAATTTTAAAAAAAAAAATATATAATTATTCGTAACAATGTTGGGTTGGATTGAAAAAATGTAAACTTTTGGGTGAAGGGGGGATACGCTCCCCACTTTGCTATTGCAACTTCTAGAGCAAGGCTGTCAAACTCTGCCCCACCCCAAGATGGTAATAAACTACAACTCCCATGACTCCCTAGACCATCGGAAGAATTGTAGGCCTCGCCATCTGGAGGGAGGGAGTTTGACGGCCCTGCTCTAGAGTGTAGTTGTCAATCCTCCACCCCATTCACTGGTTGGTTGTGAGAAGTTAGTAAAGAGACAGGCAATCAAAAACACCTTCGTCTTCTCCCTTCCCCTTTGACACTCCAACTTCTAGTTTATGTGCACTCAATGGCTGAAAGCAGATGTCTTATGATTTTATTTTTTTATTTAGGAGGGATTTAGTTTCTATTTGATTTGGGTGCAAGCCTTTGTAGTCTTAGGTCACTGAGTGTTATAAAAAGTTGTATAAAAAGGTTAAAATCTATTTTTGTAATACTTTATTTAATGTTAAAAGAAGTTTTTTTGTTTTCTTGTAATCGTAAAAATTAAAAAAAAACACAAACTGCTATTATAAGCAGTATTTACATTTTTAACTAGGTTCTTTTTCTTTTTTTTTTTTCTTAAATTACTTCCCCCCCCCCCCCCCTCTTCTCACCATAAAGACAGATTTAACAAAAGAGAAATATAGGCTACTAGTTGACTTGCCACGCAGTAACCGAATACCAACATCGGTGTTCTCTTCCCTTTTTTTGTTCTAGAAATAAATATATAATTATTTTTTTTGTATAGCTTAAATACTACCTGGGGCAAAACTTATTGGCTGGAGCAGGAAAATAGTTTCCCCAAGATGTTCTATCAGGTTCATGGTGGAACATTTCAGGGAATAACCGTCTAACAGCTGAGCTAGTATATATTTTTATTTTTTTAATTATTCTTGGGTTTCTTTTTTTTTCTCTCAAGGGGAATATACCTAGGTTAATAACTATATAAATATAGAGCTTTTTCTAGTGTGAAATAGTCTGTTTTACTTACTATGTAAGTAAATCTCTGCTTTCATATTTGGTTTTGAGACAAAACCAGTTCTACAGGTGCCACATTTTTTTTTTCTCTCCCCACCCCTTAAAAAAAAATATATAAAAAAAAAAACTATAGTTATGTGGATGTTACTGCATTTTTTTTTTCTTGTGATTCCACAGAGCGCCGCGCTAAGGTTGCAAATACTTTATTTTGAAATGACTTTAGCCATAATAGTCACATCTAGATAAACAAACCCCAAAAAAAAGAGAAAAAATACATATATAAAAAAAAACGTGCACTGGCTTGTCTTGCTTGTGAAGCACCATCAGCATTATTTAATTGTGGTGCGGCTGTGTGTGAACTTTGTCCCAGTGCCTGTAATTTTCTTAATGATATATTACACTCTGTTCAGGTGAGAACCGAGCCTCAGTCAAGCTAATGGAAAGAAGAAAAAAAAAAATATAAAAAAAAAACTATAGTTATGTGGATGTTACTGCATTTTTTTTTTCTTGTGATTCCACAGAGCGCCGCGCTAAGGTTGCAAATACTTTATTTTGAAATGACTTTAGCCATAATAGTCACATCTAGATAAACAAACCCCAAAAAAAAGAGAAAAAATACATATATAAAAAAAAACGTGCACTGGCTTGTCTTGCTTGTGAAGCACCATCAGCATTATTTAATTGTGGTGCGGCTGTGTGTGAACTTTGTCCCAGTGCCTGTAATTTTCTTAATGATATATTACACTCTGTTCAGGTGAGAACCGAGCCTCAGTCAAGCTAATGGAAAGAAGAAAAAAAAAAATAATATAAAAAAAAAAAAAACCTTTTTGCTTGAAAAAAGAAAAAAAATTGAAAGAGAATTTCTATTAGTGAATTTTTTTATTTTTTTTATGTTTTTGGTTTGGTTCAGAAACTCCCTGTTATCTGAATAATCTTTGTAAGATTTTTGTATAAGTTTTTGTTTTACAAGATTTTATTTGAAATTGTTTTTTGCAAAATTGTTATATTTCTGTATGAATGTATTTTTTATTGGAATAACATAAAAAGAATCCTATCAATTTTTTTTGTCTGTTTTTATTTGGTTATAGTGCGTGTATATCATGGTCTCAATATGTTCATACGATAAACACAAATTTTTACTCCCTCTATCAGTGTTCCCAAAGAACCGGCCCGCAGGTCATTTTTGGGGTTACAAATGACCCGCAGACGGGGACAGA
Source organism: Leptobrachium leishanense (assembly GCA_009667805.1). Lineage (NCBI taxonomy): Eukaryota > Metazoa > Chordata > Amphibia > Anura > Megophryidae > Leptobrachium > Leptobrachium leishanense. The sequence goes on from CM019067.1 coordinate 312,981,865, forward strand.
CTGACCCATCGGGCACTTCCTGGATGGGGGGGGGGTACAGATTGGCTTTGCTGCCTCTGCAGTTCAGGAGGTGCATGGAGCATCATTAGGACCCCCCCAGCTCATAGGACGCTCCATGCCTGTCCTGTTCACCCCTGCACGTTGTCAAACAGGGGGCTTCAGCCACAGCGGACTGACTTTCAGCCCTTGTTGTAAAACGGGCCCCCCCCCCCCGGGCCATGGAAATCAATTTGCAAGTTCTCCCCTCCCCAGCAAGATCCCATTGCAGGGGTCCTTTAGACCCCTGTATCTCTGGATCCATAAGGGCTACAAGGACAGTTGATGTGTCATTGGAAAGGCCAGACTCTATGTAATTGTGTAAAAATGACAAGATATTTTAAAAATATTTTTTTTCCCCATTGCTAAAATTAACCATGCCACTGCGTTAATTTTTTTTCATATATATTTAATTTTAACATGGCATTATTTTAGTTTAAATATGGTTTTCAAACGAGTTTGAAACATCCCCCCATGGGATATGAAAACTTGTCTAGTGGCCCTTGGGTAATTTGAGTTTGTACCCCTGCTCTATAGGATCATAAAGCGTCTCCTTACTTCCAAGCTAGTAGGTCATGCAATTTCTATTGAAATGGTAAGAGGATGTTGGGCTTCTACCTATACAAACCTGCACTGTCATTCCTCTGACCATCAGCCAATCCGTGAGCGAGTCAGCTGTATGATAACGGCACGGTAAGATCGGCTCGGGCCATAGTTGTTGACTTCCACTCACTGGGTTAAACAATGATTAAGGTGGAGTCCCAAGTGTGCGCTGTCCCTGACCACTACAGAGCCGCTTGTAAGCAACAGAGGGTTGTCTTTGTTCTCGCTCATTGAGCGCATGCAATGATGGCAGGCTTGGTTGTGCAAAACAGGAGCAAAATCATCAATAAAATGGTAAAGTCACATTTGATTGGTATAAAAGGAGGCAAAAATGTAATGGGCTTAAAAAAATCATAATGTAGCGTAATAAAATGACTGGTGTACCTTCAGTTTTGGCCCCTTGCCAGTCTGCCCAGGAAAAATTGAATACGGAATCCCTAAATCGTGTTGCTATATTTGCATTCTCTTCTATCGCCCAGCTCTTATTTTTAAAATACATTCGTGTAGGCTTGTTGGGTCAGCCAGGTTTGTCTTGACGCGTACATGTTTCATGTAGAGCGAGAGCATGGGCGTTGTGCTGCCCTGCAGCATGCTTTAGTTTCCTACCTGACTCTACATACTTCAGGGCTTCTTCCGTGCACTGCATCAAATGTGTCCAGGAAGATGACGAGAGTCTTGCAGTCTATCGATCTATCCCAGTGACCTGCTCCGTTGACGTACAGTAGAGCAGAGGTTGGCAAACATGGCCCTCCATAGGTTTTGGAAGTACACCCACCATGATTCTCAGCCGCTCATTAGGTAGGTGGCGACTCATGGGAATTGTCTCAAAACATCGGGAGGGGCGAGGTCGCTGCTCCATGCATGTTGTTTCCCTACTGGAATGTCCATTGAACTCTGGTCTATTGTACACGCTGCATTCACTTCCTACATTTGTTCGTGGCGGAATACCACGGCCCAGAGCTTCATACCCTGAATATTGAAATGCTGCAATGAGAGTCTCCCCCGATTAAGGAGCTGTACGTTGCAGCTGTCTGTCCACATGAATCCAATGTATACAAACACATTCTATCGCGAGCGCAATGTACGCATGAAACTGTATTGTCAGATGTATGTGACAGGTGGACTTTGAAGAACTCCGATCCATCCTGCTCTACACTTTGCCGCTTACCATTTGCTCACGAGCAATCGCGCCTGTTGCGTTTTCTCCACACCTGTGACATGACTAATCGTTTGTGCTACTTAACGTGCTAAATTTGGTGTACGCGTTCTGGCGGTGCTGTCTGCCGCGTGCTATAAATATCTGTCTATGGGGGAGTATGAGGAGTTCGATCCTAATGTTTCACTTAATTCCTTCGTTTTGTCGTTGCTTTAGAGCTCCACACGTGTCCCTTGGTGATCTGTCATGACCAAACTGGGACAAACTGTATTCTCCATATTTACCAGGCTAAAAAAAAATCCCACTTCCTCTTCACGTGCCATAAATAAATTCTTTTTTTTCTAACTCACTTTGTGCGTTAATTATAACTAGGGCCATTTAATAAAATAGTTCTATTTAATATCTGCATATTCGTATTAGGAAGGGTTCCTCCCTCAATGTTACCGTTTCTCTGTGCTCCTGCACTGCGCGTGCAGACGTCTTCATGTCAATTCTTCCTCTTATTAAAGGGATCAATATTTCAGTCCTAAAATAGGGCTTTTATCAAGATAACGATAATGGAAATCGCAGCGTTCATCTAGACAAACTGTGATGAAAACAGAAGTGTGAGCGGTGTCATCACAACCTCCTGACATTCTGACAATAAGTGGTGCTCGTCCATTGTAATCGAGGAGGACCTCGACATCCATTATGTTTTGAGACAAAATTCAGAGTGTCCAAAGAGGACTTCTCAAGCTAATATGGACACAAAATGTCCTGGCACACGTTCGGCAAATGTGTAGGGGCTACCATTGTTTCACATGTGGCTGCTTTGGACTTGCACAATACGTGCTTGTGTTTTGCTCCTGAAGCGCGCTTGGCTCCAGGCAGAGAGTAAAGGGGTTATTCAGAAAGCACTGAAATTTCAGTGCTTTCTCGTTTGTTGCGCTTCGGCAATTCCAGTTCGCCGACCCTGTGGTGAATTCACTCCTGACAAGCCGTCTCAGGCGAAACGCACCACGCTGGGTGCGAGTTATAGGGACCAATATAAAAACGGAAATTTATTATGGAGCATCAGGCGAGAATGTACCACTATCTCCAGTGGCAAGAAAAAGTATGTGAACCCTTTGGGATTACGTGGAGTTTTGCATGAATTGGTCATAAAATGTGCTCTGATCTTCATCTAAGTCACAACAATTTTGAAAAATACAAACATATGTTTTCATGTTTTTATTGAATATAACATGTAAACATTCACAGTGCAGGGTGGAAAAAGTATGTGAACCCCTAGCCTAATGACTTCTCCAAGAGCTAATTGGAGCCAGGAGTGAGCCAACCTTGAGTCCAATCAGTGTGATATTATTGGATGTGTTGCTGAAAGATGTCCTGCCCTTTAAAAACATACACCAGTTTTGGGTTTACTGGTTTCAAGAAGCACTGCCTGATGTGAACCATGCCTCGCAGAAAAGAGCTCTCAGAAGACCTACGATCAAGAATTGTTGACTTGCATGAAGCTGGAAAGGGTTCCAAAAGTATCTCCAAAAGACTTGATGTTCATGTGTCCACGGTAAGATAGACTGTCTACAAATGGAGAACGTTCAGCACTGTTGCTTCTCTCCCTAGGCGTGGTCGTCCTGTAAAGATGACTGCAAGAGCACAGCGCAGAATGCTTAATGAGGTAAAGAAGAATCCTAGAGTGTCAGCTAAAGACTTACAGACTTACAGAGGCACATGCTAACATTTTTGTTGACACATCTACAATAAGGAAAACATTAAACAAGAATGGAGTACATGGGAGGACACCACGGAGGAAGCCATTGCTGTCCAAAAAGAATATTGCAGCACGTTTGAAGTTTGCAAAAGAGCACCTGGATGTTCCACAGCACTACTGGCAAAATATTCTGTGGACAGATGAAACCAAAATTGAGTTGTTTGGAAAAAATACACAAAACTATGTGTGGAGAAAAAAAGGCACAGCACACCAACATCAAAACCTCATCCCCACTGTAAAACCTGGCGGAGGGAGCATCATGGTTTGGGGCTGCTTTGCTGCCTCAGGGCCTGGACGGATTGTTGTCATTGATGGAAAAATGAATTCCAGAGTTTATCAAGACATTTTGCAGGAAAACGTAAGACCATCTGTCCTCCAACTGAAGCTCCGCAGAGGATGGGTGATGCAACAGGACAATGACCCAAAGCATACAAGTAATTCAACAAAAGAATGGCTTCAACAAAACAAAATATGCCTTCTGGAGTGGCCCAGTCAGAGTCCTGACCTCAACCCGATTGAAATGCTGTGGCATGACCTTAAGAGAGCGATTCACACCAGACATCCCAAGAATATTGCTACACTGAAACAGTTTTGTGAAGAGGAGTGGTCCAAAATTACTCCAGATCGTTGTGCAGGTCTGATCTGCAACTACAGGAAATGTTTGGTTGAGGTTATTGCTGCCAAAGGAGGGTCAACCAGTTATTAACTCCAAAGGTTCACATACTTTTTCCACCCTGCACTGCGAATGTTTACATATTATGTTCAATAAACACATCAAAACATATAATGTTTGTGTTGTATTATTTTAAGCAGAGTGTGTGTTTCAAATTGTTGTGACTTAGATGAAGATCAGAGCACATTTTATGACCAATTCATGCAAAAGTCCACGTAATCCCAAAGGGTTCACATACTTTTTCTTGCCACTGTACTTGTTATTGAGGCAGTCTGTATTTGTGCGCTTGAAAATAAATCATTGTTGATTTGAAATATCTACCACGGGTACTGAGCGCATGGTGCTACTGGATTTATGCGCACGGTGGTATACACTACATGGATATACATCCTTGGTCTATGCTTTCAACCCAGGATATGGGTTGATTAGTTGCACACTACCGTTTTTTGGTGTATGGATCTGTAATGTAGCCTGAAGGCTATAATGTATACAATCTATTTGATGGAATTGGATGACTCCGGCACACAGGTCATACACTTATTAAAATTTTTAAACTCTTCGTTATATATATACTTTTCCTTATTATATATTTTTTTCTTTTTCTATGTTTTTTTTGTGTTGTGGCTATGGTTTCACATACAGATATGGTGTTTTTTTAAAATTTTATTTTACAGTAAAGGTTATGTTTTATTAGTCACAGGGGAGCAGGAGAAGAAGAAGGATCCACACAGTGGACTCACTCTTAGACTTGTTCTTAGATTGGACCAATTGTTGTTAGGGCAGTTTTTGCGTTGGCTGCTGTGAGTATTTTCAGTAAACAGAGATCAGCAACTATTCACCTTCAGGTCTTTATTAAAATTAGGATTTCTTTACATTAGGAAAATCTTATAAATATGTGACGCTCCGTGGAATGATTTACCAGCGTTGCTACACATCACCACTGCTGGTATAAGTGGCTTCTGTCCTTTCTATTACGAGCACCACATGCATTGCTGCTAATTTGTAATTGAACCATTCTACTTCACTTGCAATGATGTAACATGCCCCTAGTTAACGCAACCTGGGTGGCCCATTCACCTGGCATCGCCACACAGCAATAATACAACCAAATCCCATTCTAGAGAATCCTACGACAAGCGTCCGCAGCTGAATGTTGGGAGACGCAAAGCAATAGAACAACCCGAACTGGCAGAAATTCTGGGTGAAGTGGAGGAGTTTCCTCTACCCCACCCATCGTCACTAGCAGCCTGGATTTTTTAATTACCCGGCTGCTGGTCAGTCACTATTGACATCAGCACGCAGGGAACATGCCGACGTCACCCTCTCTCAGACCAATCGCTGTAGCGAACGGTTTTAGAGAAGTAGCCGATCGATCGGATCTGCACATGCGTGCTGCTCTGATCCATCATTCTGCTCAGGTGCTATGGAACCTGCCCACGTAAAGTGCGGAAGTCCCGTTGCGGTACGCAATTTGTGTTGGAGCGCAAATTGTGCAGGAAAGCTTCCGGGTTCGGGAGCTCTTGAGCCAAAGAGGAGGAGCAATGCACACCGAGGAACAAAGGGTGAGTGAAATCAGCCAAAAATGGAGCAAAAATAGTTGAGCAGAGGCTGTCAGCAAACTCTATTTTTCAGTAGCGTATGCCTTTAAAAGAAACAAGTATTTTGCTGCTGACAGCCTCTGCCCAATTATTTTTTATTTATTTATTTTAGGTGAAGTTACTCACCTTTTGTTCCTCGCCAAGCGCAACTCCTCCTGTTCAGCTCCGAGACTCCCGAACCAGGATGTCCCTGTAGCTTTACTATTCAATTTGCACTACTATGCACCTTACGTAGCGTACGAACCGTCAATTGCGCACCGACGAGGTGGACGGAAAAGACTTTGGGCCTCTGTGTAATAGGAGCTCGTGGGGACCCTATGGTGGGGTTCTGGCATTCAAGGTGACCCTCCACTGCCATACCTTTACATACAGGAGCTCATTGATCTCTCTGGGCCCCTACATCTCTATCCCCTGTTAAACTGCAGCCAGCGTTAAAGCCGGCTTCTGATACTCGTTCCCCATGATTTTATCTGAGTGTCATTGGTGCGATGAAACAAACGACCTGACCAAGCCTTAGGGGGGCCCCCTTCTATGCCATGGCTCTCTGACACTGCCCCATTGTCCTAATGGTCAGTCCGCCCTGACCGCTACGGGACTTGCGCAATTTACCTACGCAAAGTCCTTAGCGCCTGCACAGTACGATGGATTGGAGCTGCGTGCGCATGCGCAGACCACAGCTGCTGGTGACATTGAGACGGGCTGGAGAAAACTCCTCTACTTCTCTCTAAGTTTCTGCCAGATCGGGACAGCTGAGAAGGGGAGGGGACTCTACACATCCTGACCACTTTTTAAAAAAATGAGGTGGTCAGGGCGAGTAGAGTGTCCCTTTATTCTGTTTTTTACGTGATGGCACCGGGAGCTGCTCCATATTTTTTGCTTAACTCTTTTAAAGGGCCCTTTAATTAAACTAGCAAAAGAATATGACACCTTCTAGGGGTTGACCCCCCAAACGGACACACGTGATGTTTTTCATTATCTCGCTTTGTTCTGCTCTAAATCTACAATCAAAGATCTCTGTGTTAACATGAAACACATGTTTTCTATTTTGGTAGCCGTGCACATGTTTTCCTGAACTCGATAATCTATGGCTACCTTCCTTTTTTTCCCTCTTTCTGGGTGGATAAAGTATATTTTTCTTGTTCTCTTTTGAACTCTATCGGAATCTGTTGGTGCCACCAGTCGAGGCATAAGAACAGGGATGTCAACTTCAGACCTCCCAGATGTGTTGATGGGCTACAGTTCCCAGAAGTCTTTGAGTGGTGCAACAGATGACCAGAGAATCATGGGAGTCGTGGTCCAGTAACAACTTGGGGAAGCTGGAGTTTGACATCTCTGATCTAAAAGATCTGTCACAATTGTTGCGAGGGTATACAATTAAACTTGTTGAAAAGAAATGCACAATTACAAAGAGAATTGAGTCTCATCTGGACAATAAAGCTTATTGAAACCTACGGTGCTACGGAACTTGTTAGCGCTTTATAAAAACATGAATACAGTAACTGTGGTACGAATAAAAGATAGTAGATGCTAGAGGTGTGCACGGCTGAAAAATTTGTTTTGTTTAGTTTCCTTTTAAAATAGTTTCATTTTCGGAATTTAATTTCGTATTTTGGAGCTTATTTCGTTTCTTATTTTGTGTTGTTCTCTTTCGGATCGATTCGAAATCGATTTGATATTTGATATCGACTAGATAGTTGATATATCAATTTGAATTTCGGATCACTAAATAAAACCCCAATTAATCCAATTTTTCAGTTAAAAGGCAAGTTAGGGTTAAATATTATGAAAAACGTCACCCTACACGCACTACTAGTCAAACTGGTGGACGCACCAGTCTCTTGATTTACAACAACAATTTTGCTAATTATTATCTATCTTGTTGTCACCTGATATCACTTTCATTGATGTGGGTCTTAATGTTTAATTTAAATAAAATAAATAATCAATTTGGTCAAATTTTTGACAACTGTATCTAATTTAATTGCATTTAATAAAATTAATCGTTTTAATTAATAGGACTTTTCCTCGCAAGGGGATTTGATAGTATAAGGGTTAAATATTAAGCTGTCTCACAGATTTAGCATCTGAGGCCAATTAACAGGGACAGAGGGTACTTGTGAAACAGTAAAACGACACTGATTCAGTTCATAAAGTCATTTGCTGACTGTAGTATGTATTGTAAGTCAAGATCAATTCGATAGTTGATATATATGCGATATCGATTCGATAGTTGATATATTTCAGATCACTAGATAAAACCCCAATTTATCAAATTTTTCTTTTATGATGAAACAGTATAACGAATTAAATGCGTTACATACAGTTTCGTTTCGAATTCGGATCTAATCGATTCGTTATTTCGGAAGTACTTCCAAAATAAGAATTAACAAAATTTGTTACGAATTTCACTTCATTAAGAAACTAATGCACACCTCTAGTAGATGCTCCTAGGTAGGATTGCAGACAGGAAGACAATGTCATTATTCATAATGGTATAAAGCTTTTTTATACTGACATGTGACACATGTAACTGTAACATGCGGTGAGCTCAGGATCTAAATATTGATGGATGAACATTAAAAAAAATAATTTCTAAACATACAGGATGCTCCTAGACTACAATTTTGTTCCCTGTGTGATCAGTAACCCAGTATGGAGTTTGGGAAGTCAACATTCACTAAGACACTTCACTTTATAGGGTCTATTCACAAGGCAGCACCAAAATGTTTGCAAAATGTTTGTTCAGTTCGGGGCACTTTGATGATTCCATTTCGCCAACAGTGCGGTGAATTCACTATTCGCCGGATGGTCACCTTCCGTAAAGATGGAGTTGCCGAAGCCTGTCGGTAAATTTAGAAGACGTCGCCAAAGAGCACCGAAGAGCGCCAAAGAGCACCAAAAAGCACTGAAGAGTACCAATTCTTCCGGACTGCAAAAAAAACCCCAAGCTCTCCTATTCTCCTAATATGTGTTTACACCAATAAAAATAAATTCTAATTTTTGTAAATAATAAAAAAAGGTCATTTAAAAAATAATAAAAAGGTCTGTTACAGAATAAAAAAAGGCTTATAAAAAATTTGCGAAACAAAAATTTTGTCTAAAAAATGCAAGAAGGTGTTCTAAAAAAAATAAAAAGGCTTTTTGCTGAAAATGAAAAGAATAAACGTGTTTTAAAAAAAAATTAAAAATGATATTACCTTTTTACATTGAATCCTATGGGATTCGCCTGTTTATACCTGTCGAACTGAAACATTGAAAATCAGGGCATTTTGGTGCAGTTCAGCGTTCTCTGACTAGACGAACCATTACTTCTGTATGGGACAATTTCGACGCCGCCGAAGATCGCCGATCTGCGGCGAACTGCACCGTATTTCGCCAATCAATTCGCCAGTTTTTGGCGAATTGACAATTTAGTAAATAGACGAACTGCCATAAAATTGCACTATTCAGTGCGATTCAGTGGCAAGTTCGGTGCTTAGTGAATAGGCCCTTATGTCAGTTTGAAGTTACTGCTATAGGTTCTATTCTTTTGTATCCTCGATCAGATTGTTGCAAATCACAGTTGACGTCATAGGTCGGATATACTCCCTTTGTGTAGAGCACACGATTGTATTTCATATCCAGGATGTACAGAGTGCAGGCGATATTACTTCCTGCGTGTTAACTATCGACAGCGTCAATACTTGATTGTACTTCTTGGTCTTGGTTAGTTTGACATCCGGTAGGGAGGAAGTGAAACATCTGCCTCTCTGATCATCCTGGAGGAAGAGAAAACAGCTAAAACAGCAATCGGAGCAGAAATAGTAACATTATACGTACAAATATTTTCGCAAGGACCATTATCAGCTGACGTTATTGCTTATCTGCCAAACTGTACCATAATAATCATTAGTATAATGGAATATTGAGAGAATGTAAAGCCATTTGCTATGGGAACGGAGCACTATGGCACGGTGGTTTTTTGGAGCAGTGTGAAGCAGGGCATTCTGCTAAATGGCTTTTCGGCACAGCTGCAAATGTTGCCACATACATGAGATAATGTTACCAAGAGGATAACACGTAATGGGTTTATAGTACAAAGAAAAAATAGAGTGATAAAAGTTCTCACACACTAGCGAGCGACAGTGGGGGTTATTCGAAGAGAGGTGAAAAGTCGCCGAAATGTTACCCAATGCTGAATTTCAACGAACGGTGACATTTTGGGGCCATTCGGCTATTCAGAGAGCAGGCAATTCGTCAAATTGTGACAAATTGCCTGCACGTATGTTGCCTGTTCGACGGCAGTGAAATCCCCCATAGAGAAGCAAAGCTATGTTTATTCAGAAAACACCGAACAGCAGGGAAAAGTTGCTGAATTGCCCTGCCGTTCGGTGATTTAATTCGACAGGTTTGAGAATCCCATAGGCTACAATGTTAAAAATATTCCAGTTTTAATTCAATATCTAATAAAGCGTTTTATTATTTTAATCTGCAGCAAAAAGTCTCTTTATTTTTCGAATCTTTTAGGCATTTTTTTGGAATTTATTTTGCAAACTTTTTTCTGTTTTTTTTTTCTAATAGTTTTTCTTTTTTTTCTGTAACAGCCCTTTTTATTATCATTCATTGGATCTTATATGTAAATTTCAGACATTTTCATTCAGTAGTTTCTTTGCAAACAGCGTTTCACTTTTCAAACATTCAAGCGTACTGTTTGTTTTTTTTGTTCACTCCATTCGTCTGTGTGTAGGGTTTTTCCGGCGGCTGCTCTGCGCTGTGATAGGCGGCTAGTCGGGTTTCTCCAGTGGGGTTAATCCAGCTGTTTTCTGCGGGTTTCGGTGAGTGTTCGGTGAGTGCTCGGCGGGTTTGCGGCGAGTGTTCAGCAGGTTTTCGGTGGGTTTTCCCTGCACTACGGGGACCCTGCGGTGCTTGCTGAATACACCACAGGGTCGGCGAAATAGGACCGCCAAATCGCCCCGAAGTGCAGGGAACGAAAAGTCACCGAATGTACGGTGACTTTTCGATTCTCTTTGAATAACCCTGTATGTGCAACTCGAACATGAGCCCTGGGGAGGATCAGACGGACCCCTAGTGAACATAGGATCCCCACGATATGCTTGGACAGCAAATGTAGAGCTGAAAGTTTGGACATCTATTTTTAACAGTTTTCAATAAAAGTTATATTTTATCTACTGGTATATTTCACCCATAAGAATAACGGTTAATAACGGGTTACCCCAATGAGTAGGTGAAGAATCTACCTATTCAGGTCATTTGTAACATTGTCTATTGATACAATACACCGTGTCTAATAACAGTTCTTAGAGCTGAAAGTTTGCATGCACATTCTTCAGAAAATCACTAAAAGCATCTATTAAGCATAAAATTAATAATATCATAATTTTAGTATCAGGATCCGTGCCTGCACCTGTCTAGATCTGTGTCTGCTGCAGCTATCTGTAAGGCCCCGCTCACACTGTGCGATTTTCATACTCGCGACGTCGCGCAATAATATCGCCCGATGTCGCGACTTTGCAAAACACCACCAATGGAAATCGCAAAATTGCGAAACGCAAATCGCATTGACTACTGACTGCCGCCCTCTACTAGCCCTTGACCACGGATCGCCCCCTGACAATGCTCTGTGGAATACCCTTTTGTACCTTGCTTGGATTTCCCCCTGTGTCGGTCTGTTTACCAAAGGTACCCTCTGGCTATCCCATCCGGTGTGTCCCTGCACACTGGGCTCATACCCCCCTAACCCTGAACTTGGGTCCCACCATGGCACACGCCAGATGCCACGCTGTCATTTAGAAGTGTACGGAAAGTCCCAGAAATCCCCTCAACGAGCAAAATCCTCAGCTATCTCCTCACTTTGTTACATTTACAAGTATTTATAAAGCGCCAACAAGTTCCATAGCGCTGTATAATTGGTGAGCCCGAACAACAAAAATACATACAAGTTCAACAAACAAAAAGGTAGTTGGGAGGACCCTGCTCGAGAGCTTACAATCTAAGAGGAGGGGGGAGACATGCTAGGTGAGGGTAAATAGTGAACATGAAGTAGAGGGGGTGCAAGTTGGCAGTGTGGGAAGATGGGTCAAGATATGAACAATGGGGGATCATGGAAGGAGTCGATAGGCTTATCTAAAGTAATGTGGTTTTAGCGACTTCTTGAAGGACTGGAGAGATGAGGAGGAGGAGGAGGATGGAGTTCGATAGAAAAGGGGCAGCTTGGGAGAAGTCCTGAAGGCAAGAGTTGGGCCTGACGATAACCTCAGATCATTGGCAGAGCGAAGTGGTCGAGACAGGATGTACCTGCTGAGATGTAGGCAGGGGCGCCGTTTTGGAGAGCTTTGTATGTGAGCACCAGTATTTTGAATTGGATTCTAAAGGAAACAGGGAGCCAGTGTAGAGATTGGCAAAGTGGTAAAGTGTGAGAGGTGTGGGAGGTGAGGTGTGTGAGCTTGGCACAGGCATTCATTACAGACTGCAGAGGGAGAATCTGGGATCTCTTAAGGCCAGTGAGAAGGAGGGTTACAGCAGTCAAGGCGGGAGATAATAAGCGCTTGGAAGAGCAATTTAGTGGAGTCCTGATTAAGAAATGGGCGGACCCATGCTATGTTTTTTAGGTAGAAAAAGCAAGATTTGTGATCTGTATGCCATTGTGCTTTTTCAATCTGTACTCCTCTTAAACATGGGTCGAAGAAATCACATTACCTAGACATGTTTAGTTATTTACACAGACCTTTCACGTACATTAGTTAGAGACATTGTTACAGCTTGGTCAAGTTAAAGGGACACTTTCACTGTCGTGACTGTTTAAATGGTCATGGTGAGATGAATGTCCCCCTCAGCCCCATTCAGATGTTCCAGTGGGCTGCAAGAGACTGCCAAAGCTGATGGCTTCCCTCCACCATGAAGACTGTCAATCACCACCTGCTGGATAGCTTTCTGGTCTTGCAACCAGCATTGCATTGGATATGCAAGACTGTTCTGCCAATGCCTCTCAAAGAGTAATGGGTATTAGAGGCAACGGTACATACCACTTAACCCCAAGTCACCATTAACCCTAGGGCCCATCTTGACCGCCTGAGCCATGGGTTGGCATCCTTGGCCCTCCAGCTATTTTTGAGCTACATTATTCTCAGTCATGCATCAAGTTGGTGAAGACTCATGGGGATGTTCCAAAACATCTGGAAGACCGAAGTTGCTGTCCCCTGGCCCAAGCTCTAGATCCTTCACGTTAGGGTTAGAAGCTTTCTTGGGAAGAATTGGTTCCGAAGCATTAGATATTGTTGAGTTGAGTTGGGAGCTGATTAGACTCATTGGCGTATTTTGAGCTAAAATGATGGTTATGGTGATGGACATTAGTTAGTATTAAGGTGTTACAGTTAGGGAAACATGTTATAGAGGAATTAGTGCTACTTTCTATTCTTTTTCTAGAAAACCATTTGATCGCAGCACTGGCAATATGTGAGTCCCGGTAACACCACATTGACGTAAATGCTATCGATGTCAATGAGGTACAACTGATGGTGTTGAAATACATTGTGATTGTTTCTGCTGACATTACAGGACAGGACAGCTCATTGTGGGTTGGGTTTTCTAATTATTTTACAAAACTAGTCTGTTCATCTTGTCAGAAAACCGGTCGTGCAAGTTGGGCAGCCCATTGACTGTTTGACTTTGGGAAGGTCATGCATTTCTGACAGGTCATCAACAAACACTTTCTAAAACAACACGTCATTAGTTACATCTCAGCAGGTGCTACCCTGACATAAACACCCATAAAGGATGTAAACCAACGCTAGCCATGGTAGCTGATAAAAAGCGTGTAAAATTTTAAAAAAAATCCTTATATAGTTCAAGTGATCCTGTATCCCTTGGATAAATCACCATAAATCTCTGCAAATCGACGCAACATTGTGCACTGGGAAACGGATCATCGACTCTGTTTAACAAATACTGCGGGTTGAGGGCCCCTTATCCAAAATGCATGAGACCAGAAGCGTTTTGGATTTCAGATTTTTAGAAATATTTGCATATAATAATGAGATATTTTGTGGATGGGACCCGAGTCTAACATAATTCATTAATGTTTCAAACACACCTTATAATGTCGGAAAAAAAAGAATATTACTTTATTTTTATAAGGGATAAAAGACATTCTTGGGCAAAAGCTCAAAAAATCAAGATAAAAACATCATCACACAATATAGGTAAAGAAAAATTGTCATCATTGACATGAGGCAAGGGTCAAAATGTAATCACCATAGGACTAGACTGTAGACTGAAAGCATTCTATGAATAAGATATCAGGGGTTCAAATCACTCCCCATGGTAGCTGCAATATAGCCACAAATATATCCATGTGAAAAAAAAGTGTAGTCTATAGACAAAACACTGACCCTATCCGTCTCCAGATTTCTATACTTTCCCTCACATAAAAACGCCGCTATCTCCCAATTTGATCTAATCTGTCTCCTTAATAATTTAGCAATTTTATTTCCCTTGGTTCGAAAGTCTTGGGAGATATCGGCGTTTCTATGTGAGGGAAAGTATAGAAATCTGGAGACGGATAGGGTCAGTGTTTTGTCTATAGACTCAGGGCCGGCCCGTCCATGGAGCCGGGTGGTGCAGCCGCTCCAGGCAGCCCTTTGTCAGGGGCAGCATTTTGCCACCCTGGCAAAGGCCATGGCATGGAGAGCGCTCGGCCTGAACAAGGCACGGCCCACCAGCAGGTTGTTGTTTCGTGGAGAAAGTCAGCCGCGCCCGCCCCTCTAGCAAGCTATGCCCACCCCTTTCAGCAGGCCTCGACCACCCCTTATTAGGGAGATAGTGGCCACTTCATCTGCCCAATGAGTGATACACCGGATCTTGGATTAGAGATAAGGGGGAGCTCCAGACCTGTCTGACCCCCTGGATAATATTGGTGCCCGTCTGTTTGTATCCAGGGGGCTCTGTTTAATGTTTTGGTTGTTTCTGGGAGAACAGGTTTTGAGCTAGACCTGTTTCCGGGGGAGGGACTTAATGTCTGGTCCCTGCAGGGAATGGCCAGGATCCGGGATGCTGCAGGCTCAGGGCTCCATGGCTGAGTCTTTTCGATGGAGACGAGCTGGGGAGTGATGACGGGTTCCAGGGAGAGAGGCCCTGTCGCATCTACTACTGCCTTTACCTGTACCAAGCAGGGAGGTCAGAGCTGTGTATAACACTCACACTGTCTGGGGGGAGGGGTCATTTACCAGACTGAGACACCTGACCCCTGTATTACACACAGCTATCAATATCCAGACTGACAGGTCAAATCTCTATATAACACTCACTGTGCATGTTGTTATTTTGCAGCCTATCACAGGCGTTTGCAGCCAGTGAGTTTTATTGCTGTGGAGCTCTGTTACGCTCACACACACACCGCACATTATTGAGGTTTATTGCTGTGGAACTCTGTTACGCTCACACACACACCGCACATTATTAAGTTTTATTGCTGTGGAGCTCTGTTACGCTCACACACACACACCGCACATTATTGAGATTTATTTCTGTGGAGCTCTGTTACGCTCACACACACACCGCACATTATTGAGTTTTATTGCTGTGGAGCTTTGTAATAAGTTCATACACGTTGTATGTTTCTTTTGGGGGGGGGGGCAGCAATTCATCCATCGCTCCAGGCAGCACAGTGGCTTGGGCCGGCCCTGTATAGACTACACCTTTGTGTTCACATGGATATACAGTTGTGTTCAAAATTACTCAACCCCCACTGAAATTGAGTGTTTTGGCCAGTTTAGGTCAGACAAATATAACATAACATAACATTTATAATGAAATAACCACAAATGTCTTTTCTGTGCTCACATCATTATCAGTTTTATTCAACCCCCAAGTGACATTCAATCTTAGTACTTAGTACAACATACTTTTACAGTTATAACAGCTTTTAAACGTGAAGCATAGCTTGACACAAGTGTCTTGCAGCGATCTACGGGTATCTTCGCCCATTCGTCATGGGCAAAAGCCTCCAGTTCAGTCACATTCTTAGGCTTGCGCACTGCAACTGCTTTCTTTTAGTCCCACCAGAGGTTCTCAATCAGATTTAAGTCAGGTGACTGCGATGGCCACTCCAAAATGTTCCAGCCTTTAATCTGCAACCATGCTCTAGTGGACTTGGAGGTATGCTTGGGATCATTGTCCTGTTGAAAGGTCCAACGTCTCCAAGCCTCAGGTTTGTGACGGACTGCATCACATTGTCATCCAATATCTCCTGGTACTGAAGAGAATTCATGGTACCGTGCACACGCTGAAGCTTCCCCGTACCTGCAGAAGCAAAACAGCCCCAAAGCATGATTGACCCCCCGCCATGCTTCACAGTATGCAAGGTGTTCTTTTCTTCATAGCCCTTGTTCTTCCTCCTCCAAACATAGCGTTGATCCATGGGCCCAAACAGTTCTAATTTTGTTTCATCAGTCCACAGAACACTATCCCAAAACTTCTGTGGTTTGTTCACATGACTTTTGGCATACTGCAGTCGACTCTTCTTATTCTTTGGAGACAGCAAGGGGGTGCGCCTGGGAGTTCTGGCATGGAGGCCTTCATTACGTAGTGTGCGCCGTATTGTCTGAGCTGAAACTTCAGTACCCACATCTAACAAATCTTTTCTCAGTTCCTCAGCAGTCACACGGGGACTTTTCTCCACTCTACGCTTCAGGTAGCGCACAGCAGTCAAAGTCAGCATCTTCTTTCTGCCACGACCAGGTAGCGTTTCAACAGTGCCCTTTGCCTTGAATTTGCGAATGATGCTTCCTATGGTCTCTCTTGGTATGTTTAACATCTCTGCAATCTTCTTATAGCCGTTGCCCTTCCTGTGAAGAATAATCACCTCTTCTCTTGTCTTCCTGGACCATTCTCTTGACTTCACCATGTTTGTAACCACACCAGTAAATGTCTAGAAGGAGCTGAGTATCACAGTCATTTTAAAGCTGCCTAATTGGTGCTTATTATGCTTTATTGCTGCTCCGTGACATCCACAGGTGTTTTCAATACCTGATTGAAAACACTTGAATGAACCTCTGTTCTTCAGAGTGGTAGTCTTTAAGGGGTTGAATAATTGTGTCAATGAAGAATTCACAAAAGAAACATTTACTACTGTATTACAAAACCAATTGATGTCATTTTAGTTGCATATGGTTCTTTAAATAGTCCTTGTAGGATTTCATTCTGAATACAATTACAAATGTGCACTAAATTCCCTAAAACCCTTTACAGCATTGGGGGTTGAATAATTTTGAACACAACTGTATTTGTGGCTATATTGCAGCTACCATGGGGAGTGATTTGAACCCCTGATATCTTATTCATAGAATGCTTTCAGTCTACAGTCTAGTCCTATGGTGATTACATTTTGACCCTTGCCTCATGTCAATGATGACAATTTTTCTTTTTCTATATTGTGTGATGATGTTTTTATCTTGATTTTTTGAGCTTTTGCCCAAGAATATCTTTTATCCCTTATAAAAATAAAGTAATATTCGTTTTTTTTTCTGACATTCCTGGTGAGTGGGGTGAATCCGTGGTTTTTGAGTCACTTCATGGTGGTAGTTTGTGTTTTGTACAAAGTGTATATAGGTTTAATCCTTTTGAATACCAGGGTGCTCTCACTGACCTCCCCTTGAAGTGATAGGTGACTGCTATTCTTCTCGTCGTTTTCTTGTTTAAACACACCTTATACACACAGCCGGAAGGGCATTATATACATTATTTTTAATAATTTTGTCCCCTGTCACATGAGGCCAGGGGTGGGTATTTTCCACTTTTGGTGTAATGTCTGCACTCAAAAAATGTTGTATTTTGGAGCATTTTGACTTTTTTAATTTTGGACAAGGCATTCTAAACCTGTATTACAAACAGGGTTATTCAAAGAGATCCGAATGGCTGCCGAAAGGTAACCGAACCCGCGTTTGGTTACCTTACTTGGCCATTCGGCTATCCAGAGAGCAGGCATTTCACCAAATGTTGGCGAATTGCCTGCACATACGGTGCCTGTTCGAGGGCAGTGAAATCCCCATAGCTTCGTCTATTCAGAGAACAAAAACCAGCAGGGAAAAGTTGCCAAATTGCCCTGCCATTCGGTGGTTTCATTCGACAGTTTTATTCAGGCGAATCCCATAGGCTTCAATGTTAAAAATATTCCCGTTTTAATTCAATATCTAATAAACCGTTCATTATAAAATTCTGCAGTAAAAAGTCTCTTTATTTATAGATTTTTTAGGATCTGTTAAGCATTTTTTCGGGATTTTTTCAGCAAACAAATTTTTTTTTTTTTTTTGTCGTTTTTTTCTTTTTTATATAACAGCCCTTTTTATTATCATTCACTGGATCTTATATGTAAATTCCAGGCATTTTCACTCAGTAGTTTGTTTGCAAGCAGCGTTTCACTTTTCAAACATTCAAGCGTACTTTTTTTTTCACTCCATTCGTCTGCGGTGTCCGGTTTTTCCGGCGGCCGCTCTGCGCTCTGATCGGCTCCTGCTCGGGTTTCTCCCGCGTGTTCGGCGGGGTTAATCCAGATGTTTTTGTGGGTTTCTGTGAGCCTTCGCCAGGTTTTTGCGGTGAGTTTTCGGCAGGTTTTCGGCGGCTTTTCACTGCATTTACGACGGCCCTGTGGTGCTTGCTGAATACACCGCAGGGTCGCCGAAATGGGATCGCCAAATCGCGCCGAATTGAAAAGAACGAAAAGTCACCGAACGTGCGGTGACTTTTCGATTCTCTTTGAATAACCCAGAGCAGAAAATGTTTATAAAGGACATAAGAACCTGAAGCAATGAGGCTATTAGGCGAATAGGCACGCACAAGGAATTCCTGATTTACGTAAAACAGGCACATTCTAGTTTGCAATTAATGATACATGTTTTCTGCACACAGCGTTGAAAAGTCTCTATACGGGTATTTTATTTTTGAAATTTCCAGTACATACATTTTTAAAAGGAATTTTATAGAAAATAGATATTTTTGCACAAGTGAACAAAATATATGGAATGTCTGGACTAAACTGGACGAATAGTAAAAACAGCATGAAAAAAATGTATTAAAAAGCCACTGCATGCGACTTGCAAATTAAGGTAATGATAATGACAAACAGGAGGCATGTAGGGGCTCTGCTTGAAGGCCGCTGGCAGATTCAATGTAGTGGATTGTGGCAGATTAAAGGGCGCGGGCATCCAGAAGCTCTGGCAGGTAAGTAGCTCTATTTGATGTTTTTCCAGCAGATTAACCAGCAGCTGATAAAGGTACCAGAGATGCCTTGAGGAGCAGTTCAACGAAGGGAGCTGGAGATGCCACCGATATATCCCTCCCTTTAAATTATCCTAGTATTCACATTATCCTGCGTCTTGAAGGACCAACGGGGTAATTCAAAGAGATTCGAAAAGTCACCGCACGTTCGGTGACTTTTCGTTCTCTTCAATTCGGTTCGTTTTGCCGATCCCATTTCGGCGACCCCGCGGTGTATTCAGCAAAAGCTGCCGCAGGGAAAAGCTGCCGCAAACCCGACGAAAACTCACCGCAAAACCCAGCGAATGCACGCCGAAACCCGCAAAAACATCTGGATTAACCTGCCGAAAACCACAGAAAAACCCGAGCAGGAGCCGATCACACGCAGCGCAGTCACCGGAAAAAGCCGACACCGCAGACAGAGTGAAGTGAATAAATTAGGAAAACAGTTTGCATGAATGATTGAAAAGGGAAACGCTGTTTGAAACTACTGAGCGAAAATGTCTGAAATTTGCATATGAGGTCCAGGGAATGATAATAAAAAGGGCTGTTACAGAAAAAATAAGTAAAGTTAATAAAAATCAAAAATAAAAATCAAAAAACAAATCGGACTTTTAAAAAAAAAAAAATAATCTGAAAAATGCTTAAAATATCCTAAAAAATCTATAAATAAAGAGACTTTTTACTGCAGAATTTTATAATGAACAGTTTATTAGATATTGAATTAAAATGGGAATATTTTTAACATTGAAGCCTATGGGATTCTCCTGAATAAACTTGCCGAATTAAACCACCGAATGGCAGGACATTAGGGGAACCTGTCACTGCTGGTTTGTGTTCTCTGAATAGCCGAAGCATTGCTTTTTCATGGGGATTTCACTGCCCTCGAACAGGCACCAAACAGGCACCATATGTTCAGGCAATTCGCCAGGATTTGGCGTATTGCCTGCTCTCTGAATAGCCGAATGGCCTAGAAAGGTAACCGAACGCTGATTTTCAGCGTTCGGTTACCTTTCTCAAGCAATTCGGATCTCTTTGAATTACCCTGCAAGTGTCCCAATGGTCTGTTATTATATTCCCACATGCCAGGACACGATACATCCCAAAATGTCAAATTACCAAAGAGGGGTATTTGCATTTCTTGGAATGTCAAAGGGAATGTGACCAGAAATTAGAGTATTTCTAGATTCTATATGGGACTTCATGACCTTATTGGGTCTTTTATGGAAATAAAGGTAATGTAAAACAAGAGAAGCGTGTGTTATTTCATTTTTTTTTACACAAACAGGGTTATTCAAAGAGAATCAAAAAGTCGCCGCACGTCCAGTGACTTTTCGTTCTCTTCAATTCGGCACAATTTGGTGATCCCATTTCGGTGACCATGCGGTGTATTCAGCAAGCACCACAGGGCCGCCGAAATGCAGGGGAAAGCTGCCAAAAACTCACCGCGAAACCCTGCAAAGGCACACCGAAAACCCGCAAAAACAACATTTGGCGAATTGCCTGCTCTCTGAATAGCCGAATGGCCAAGAAAGGTAACTGAACCCTGATTTTCAACGTTCGGTTAACTTTCGGCAGCCATTTGGATCTCTTTTAATAACCCTGTAAGTGATTCCTAGCATTGTTTTTTGGTAGATTTGGGTAGTGATGTCCAACAGCTGTACTGCGACTGGCCCTCAAGTGTGCCGCAACTGTTCCACACGTGTGCCGCGACTGGTCCTGAGGTTTGCCACTATGAGTCCTCAGGTGTGCTGCGACGGGTACTCAGATGTGCTGTGACTGGTCCTCCGCTGTGACGAGACTGGTCCTCAGCTGTCCTGTGAATGGTTCTCAAGTGTTGCATGAATGGTTCTCAGAAGTGCCATTACGGGTTCTCGGGTTTCGGATATGCTGTGAATGGTACTCAGCTGTGCCAAGTCCGGTTCTTGGGTCTTAGGTGTGCTGTGAATGGTACTCAGCTGTGCCAAGTCCGGTTCTTGGGTCTTAGGTATGCTGTGAATGGTGCTCAGCTGTGCCGAGACCGGTTCTTGGGTCTTAGGTGTGCTGTGAATGGTCTTTAGATGGGCCACCACGGGTTCTTGGGTCTTAGGTATGCTGTGAATGGTCCTCAGATGTGCCGCTACTGGTTCTCAGATCTTAAGTGTGTTGTGATTGGTCCTCAGATGGGCCGCCACTGGTTCTCCAGTCTCAGGTGTGTCGTGACTGGTCTCACGTGACGTGTGCCATATGGATTTGCTGTGCAATGAAAGAATGAGGTGTGTAACAGAAAAGTGACACCATGTGGATGTAGAGGAGTAATAACACAAAAGGGGAGATGGATAATTGAATAGAAGAATATTAAAGACAATCTTAGTACTTTTTCGGCAATGATAAAATATATCCTTATATACACCTTTCTGTCTGGGAATAGCAGCTTTGCTTGAAAAATCTATTGCCCTCATAGCTTGCATTGTTGATTCCTGTCGAGGCCTAACAAGGCCAAATCGAATATCAGGGGTTGCTGTATCTGTCATGCAAAAGAAGCTTCCTTAGCATTTTAGTTCTGGTCACCCTTTTTGGTTGGTACAAGTTGCTTGTGGTAACTTCTCTGCAATGGCACCATCGAGCTAAAACCTTGTGAGACCTGAACGGGGACCCACTGTAGGGGAGGACACGAGTGCTGTTGCCCGTTCTCAGCAATCTCATAAACCTTGTTTTTACTCACATTGATGATTCACCTTCAGTTCGCCGTCCCCAACCCACTCACTCCATAGTTTCCTTATATACAGTAGCTAAATATTGTTATATAGTTTCCTTATAGTTTGCTTCTTATCAGTGTGCCAGGAAATGAAATGGTGCTTCCATCCAACAAAACGTTAAATCACCCGAAATTGTGATGTCATATGGAATGAATGCACACGTTTAATAATTCTGAACTTCAAGTGTGCAGTAAAGTAAAAACTCATACTGTTGCGCTCTCCTGTGCTCCACACGGCATCTGGGCGTCCCTTTTCTGATGCATCCGGGCTCAAGGTCCTCCAGCTCCCACAACTTGGGCAGTCGCTCTTCCCGGCAGAACGTCAACTCACACTCTGTGAAGAGCGCTGCAGGCCTCAGCCCCAGGTGGTGCTGATTTGGGGAGGAGATCCAAGATGGCGCCAGGTGCTGGAGCCACCTATCAAGCCTCTGGGTCCTGTTGTGAGAGGACTGGAGGACTGTGGTGACTTGGATGTTGCTTCAGGTGCTTGTACCAATGTGGAATAGGGGGCAGCAGTCTGAATAGAGGTGTATCCACCTCCTTTGTGCTTATCCCTCTTGCTTATGGTAGACGAACTCAGAAGTTTCAGAATGCTCCAGTCCTCTTGTTCTGTCTTTCGCTCACAAAAGTTGCCGCTCCCACCTCAACCTTTCGACTTGTTCATCCACCGCGAATACTGGATTGTACCTTATGTACCTCGTCTTTGGATATCTCTAGCTGCCTGAAACATGATGGACGTTACATTGCTGGATTATTGGCCAAAGTCAATGAAACACTGTCTCCAGTAGTAAACGTGCCATTCCCACCCATTGATCTGAAATGATGGATTGCCGGTCCCTTGATCTGCTCATTCGATTTGCGTAACATGAGACAAAAAAATAGTGATTTTGAAATATCTTCACTCGAACTCAAGCCAGTTACAGATCATAAGAGGGAGTTTTGCAAAAATGCCAAATATTTCGACATGTGCTGGCTAAACAGCTGGGTCTTTCTTGACTATTATTTGGGAATGCGGGGAGGGAGTAGAGATATTGCTGGAACACAGCCTCCTCTTTTCTCCATGAATACATGTCTTTACCTGCGCGGAAAGGTATGCAGAATTTTACATTTTAAGTGATCTCAGAGAATTAGCTTGCTGGGTCCTAGCTGGACGGGAAAAACACGGACACTCTTTGCCTCGTATGCCCTTCTGAGACCAGTCTAGTTGCATAATGACCTTAGGGAACTAAATGTATAACTCATGATTGTTTCCGTTCTATATGGCTGTGAAAATAACATATCACTTAGCGAAATAATGAAGTATTGATCTTTACTGCTCTGCTGAAGGGCCGGGAAAGCTGCAAAAATAAATGATGGCTTAGTTTAATGATGTTATCAAGATATAAATATGGAAAGTTTATTTTCTTATGATCTTATTAAAATGTAATCCAGTCATTCCCTAGCCCTAGGGCAGGGGTCCGCAACCATGGTCCTTCAGATGTTTTGGAACTACATTTCCCATGAGTCTCTGCCAACCTAATGAGTGAGCAAGCTTCACGGGAGATGTCGGCCTAAACTATTTGGGGGGGCTAAGGTTGCTAACCCCTGCTCTAGGAGAAAAAGGGAACAACTTAGCGGGTTATTCATTTCCTGCTTTGTAAAGACCCACATTATTGTCAACACTGGGTTGCCCACTGACCTGTATTTTATAGTAGTATATTTGGGAGAAGTAGTTCTCTTGAGCTGGCGCTCCGTGCTGCACTGGCCGGCCATTAGGGGCTCCTCTGCATGCTCTGTTTACTGTATTCTATGTTAAATGAGGGTCAGAAGAATGGTTGACCCATCATGGCCATGGATCTTCACATCTGGCCTGAGCTGTGTAGGCCAGTCAGAAGACCAAATGATCCCACCATCTGGCCCTGTGTTGCTTTGCCGAATCTGCCGAATAGGAAAGCATTACCCACTTCTTCAATCCAGGTGTTTTAATGTGGTCATGAGAAGCTGAATGGAAGGAGAATGATCTTTTCGGTCACCTCTACTGCCCCCCCCTGCCCGGCCAATACACGGCTGTGAACTATACATGATAAAAGAGGACAATTACACCGCAATAAGTACAGTAATACCATCCCACTCGTTGCAGTGGTATCTGGAAGGAAAATGGGAAAGATGATACAGAGGCAACTTCTCATGTTGAGTGCTTCATCCTTGATGCCACCATCTTGCTTCTCAGAGTAAAGGCACTTTAGTGCAGACGTGTTCCTGCTTGGCAAACGTAGCTGTCAAAAGCTTGGTCATACTCATGACTCATTATTGTACACATACGAGGGTTCAACAAAGGGGTCTGTGGAAGCCCCTGTTAGAGGTCAAATGAAGTACTTATTGGTTCCCAGTGGGATACAACAGACATCTATTGCAAAGTGAGTGTGAGGCCTCCTAACGGCAAAGCAAGTACTGATATTATTTATTTACATCCACTATATTTTTAATAATACATTTTTATATCAACCTTTTGTTATTTATATACTTTTCATATACGGTAAGGTTATACGTCCTGGAGTTGTTGGAGGGTCCTTAAGGTCTGTAGGTGTGGCCATGATTTGTCACTCCATGGGGTGGTGGAATGGGATTCGCTAGGTTTATGTGTCTTTGATTCACAGTTGCGTCTTTTCGCCCTTCTTCATCTTTTTATTCCTTCTTTCACCCCTGGTGGTCCCTCTCTGCAGGCCTGCTGGCATGTTACAGATAGTGGCCCAACCACACATATATACAGTATATATATATATATATATATATACAGTAAGGACCACTACAACCAAAAAATGAAATGTCCTTTTTGTGTTTATTTTATGTTGCTGATATTTTACATGTGCTTTGTTTTTCTTTTGTATGTTTACTCAAATCATTGTATTGTGTGGGATGTATTCAAAGGACACCACCAGAGGGTAAATTAGAAGTCTTTGAAGCTCCCTGTTTTATCTCATTCAGCTGCCATCTCTTATCTCAGATAGCCTGAAGAATAATAGCCCACTTAGCCTTTTTTAAACATTCCCTCGTCCACCTCTTTAAACTGGTAAATACTGTAGATTAGATAAACCACAGAAGTATGGAACTAAGGCTAGGGACAGATGAACGCAGTCTGAGCACACTCTGTGTGCATGCATAACGGACAGACGTTCTGATGGAAGATACTGTAGACATCACACAGTGTTTTTTTCAACGGACGTAGAAAAAAAGGGAATTATGGGAAACAAAATTAATATGAAAAATGATACAAATTGGTACATGATATGAAAAGCCAGTTTGTGCGTCAAGGTGCTGGACGTCGCAAATGCGGTCCGTCTGACTTCGTGTCATCACGCACACAGAACACTATGCAGATGTGGCGCAATCTGCGTGTCCGTCCTAACGATTTTACGTTCTTGCCTAACTTGTGTCCATTTGTCACGTGCGTTGTGCGTGCGCAGTTCGGTGCGCACGTACTTCTTGTGTGGGTCTCCATTGCATGATTCTATGCTACGACGGACGTCAAACTGTGCGCCAACACGGACGTTAATCCTGCGTTCGTCTGACGCCGGCCTTAATGCTGCTTCGTGGGAAAAAGTCAACATTAATCTAGTTACAGCTTAGGTAAATGGTATTGTCGCTTTAATTGTAACTTTAGTCCAAAAAAAAGATATCACTGCGCACTGCTATATGCTGGCGATTTTGGCATCTGCACTAACACGGCTTATCCAACCTACATATATATATATAATTTTTTTTTCATAAACTTTTTTTATAAAGGCTCGAATGAGCCATAATGTTGATGAAATTGCAATAAAGATTGGACTTTTATGTGAAGACCCGTGAGAGGTTGCACTGGGGCTGAATCGCTTAATGGCTATTTGAGAAGCGGAGTGCATGCTTTTGGATACTTATATGTTTTTTTATCTACATTTTTATAGGGCCAATACGCTCAGCAGCAAGCTCATACTTATTACTATTTTTTTTTTTATAATTCTTTATTTTGAAAATGTTTTAAACACAAAAAACAGGTAAACAGCCACCTGTGACATCGCCTCGCAGGGCAGAGAGGGCAAGCCGAATAAAACATGGTCTGGCTCAACTCATAAAATCGAGGTGGAAACAAATAAGCATACTGGTTGAGTTCGGATGAAATGTAGCAGATCAGCCCCTATGCCAAACGCTTGGCATGCCACGTAGCCGACAGGACAGGACTAACATTAAGCCACGTACGACAGGAGAGAGAAAAGAAAAGGAAAGATAAGGACAGAGAAAAAAGAAAGATAGAAAGAAAGAAAGGGGGAACCTCCCACATCTAGCTCCCTTTAGGTATTAATCTGGCTTTAATTAGTTTCTTCCCAACGACTCCAGGTTTTGTAAAACGAGGGAAGAGAGTTGTGAATCACCGCTGACAGTTTATCCATGTGATGCGCCTCGGCTATATAAGCCCGGGCCACCTC
This sequence comes from Leptobrachium leishanense, assembly GCA_009667805.1. NCBI lineage: Eukaryota > Metazoa > Chordata > Amphibia > Anura > Megophryidae > Leptobrachium > Leptobrachium leishanense. The sequence continues at coordinate 313,008,108 of CM019067.1, forward strand.
AACGGAAGGCACCTCCCCAGCTCGCCAGTGTTTAGCGAGAGCTCTCCTAGCACCCAACACTATCCTGTGAAAGAGTTTGCAATCCGGCCCCTGAAGGGATGCCGGTGACCTATGGAGCAGGAAGGCCCAAGGATCAAGAGGGAAAGGTTGTTGAAATACCTCCTCTAATAAATCACCAATCCGGTCCCAGAAAGAGCGCACCTTCGGACACAGCCACCACATGTGAAACAGGGTACCCCGAGCCCCACAGCCCCTCCAACAAACATCAGGGGCACCCGGCTGCAGATGCGAGAGCAAGACCGGGGTGGTATACCATCGGTACATCGTTTTATATGCCTGTTCTTTCAGCGTAACACATATAGACACTTTTGCAATATTTTCCCACATATCTTGCCACTCCTCCCCCTCCAACTCCTCCCCGATATCCGCTTCCCAGCGGGCAATGAATCCAGGGGTCAGCCAGGAGACATCCTCGCATGAAAAATGATTATATAAGGTGGAAATCAGAGCTTTTGGAGCCCTTCCGGATTCACACAGGGATTCGAAAAACGTCAATTTTTGACTAGCTGCTCGTGAAATGTTATGTTGAGATAAAAAGTCCCGTATCTGTAGGAATCTGAAGTGGTCGAAGGTCCGAAGGTCACCCTTCGATTGTAGGTCCGAGAAAGAGAACCAGTCACCTCCTGAAGATCTGAAATGCTTAATCCTCTGCAGGTTGATATTTTCGAAAGCTGCAAAGGCGGAGGGGGACAATCCCGGAATAAAAGCTCTGTTGCGTAAATATGGCATTAGAGGCGAGTAGCAAGAGCAGAGGTGAAATTTGTCCCGGACGGAGTCCCAAACCCTCAGTGAGGTTAGAGTCACTGTACAGGTGGACCGCAATAGCGGGCGGAACTCTTTGGGTAGCCAAAAATAAAATTGCGGGAGGTCTGGTGCAAATAGTTCTGATTCCAAATCGGCCCAACGTTGGGAGTGTTGGGGCAGATGAAACATTACAAACTGAGCAACCTGAGCCGCTTGGAAATATTTATACAAGTGCGGAAGGCCCAGACCCCCTCGTTCTTTAGGGCGGTATAAGACATATTTAGAAACCCTTCTCCTGCCCCCCGCCCACACAAAACCCTCAATTTGGGACTGCAGCTGTCGAAGAGATCGGGGGCACACCCAGATCGGCAGGGCTTGAAATAGATATAATAATCTCGGAAGCAGGTTCATTTTTATGCAATTAATCCTGCCGATCCAGGAGACCCCCTCCCTCCCCCACCTCTCCAGGTCCTCGCCCAGAAGTTTAAACATTGCCTCATAGTTTAGGGAGTGCAATCCATTCACATCAGGTGTAAGCCACACTCCCAGGTATTTCAAAGAGGAGCGAGTAAAACGGAAGCCCGAAGATCTCTCAATTTCCTGACAGATCGAGTCCGACAGGGAAAAGGGCATAGCAACTGACTTTTCTAGGTTAACCTTATAACCCGAGACTGCTGAAAAGTCGCGCAGGAGGGAGAGCAGGTGAGGAATGGAGGCGGAGGGATGGCTAAGAGTGAGCAAGACATCATCGGCGTACGCCGATACCTTGTATTCCTCCCCTCCCACTGTTACTCCCGTAATATGGGGGGAGTGGCGAATGGCCGATAAGAGGGGTTCGAGAGATAGGGCAAAGAGGAGGGGGGACAAAGGGCATCCCTGTCGCGTCCCATTTCCTACAGAGAAACTCGTGGGAACAGTACCTGGTGTAATGACAGCTGAGGTAGGGGAATCATACAGAGATCGGAGGATCGAGATAAAGGACATCGGGAAGCCCCACGTGGCCAAAAGTCGAAATAAAAAGGGCCATTCCAGTCGATCGAATGCCTTCTCTGCATCTAAAGAGATGAGCAGAGAGGGCAGTTGGGTGTCAGTCATTCGCTCCATCAGCACCACAGCCCGTCTGGTATTAGCAAATGCATGCCTGCCCGGGATGAACCCCACCTGATCCGGATGAATGATAGAAGCTAAAAAGGAGTTCAGTCTATTTGCCAGTATTTTTGTGAATATTTTATAATCAACATTCAAAAGGGAAATGGGCCTGTTATTTTGCGGATAAGACGGGTCCTTTCCTTCCTTTGGAATTAAAATTATGTCTGAGCGGAGAAAATCTGCTGGGGCCGGGGCACCCTCCCACAGAGACAGATAGAATTTGTGTAAGTGTGGAGACAAAGTTTGTGCAAAGGTTTTATAGTAAAAGGCAGAGAACCCATCCGGGCCAGGAGCCTTGTGAGGTTTGAATGCCTTAATAACCTCAGCTATCTCTTCCTCAGATGGGGGGCGTCTAAGCGCCTGTCTCTGTGCCGGGGATAGCCGGGGGAGAGGAGCACTCGACAGGAAACGGTCAATCGATTGGCCCAATGGGATAGAGTCGGAAACGTGGGTCGGGGAGTGGTTGTATAATGTCTGAAAGTATGAGGTAAACAATTTATTAACTGTAGCTGGGGATGTGTGCAGGACTCCCTCCCCATCTCTGGCTCCCATTATATGTTTGGACCTAGTTTGGTTGCGAAGTTTAGACGCTAAAAGGGTGTGAGATTTGTTGGCAAATTCAAAATAGGTTCTCTTGGACCAAGCCAATGAGCGGGCCGCGTCCTCCCCGAGTAATTGACGTATGGCGGTCCTGATCGTTTTAATCTGGGCGGTCAGGACGTCTGAGGGTGAAAGTTTGTTCAGGGTTTCCCATTTAGACAGGTCCTTGGTCAAAGAAACCAGGGAAGCTAGTTTTTGTTTTTTGAGTCTACTACCTAATTGTATGAGATGGCCCCGGATCACCGTTTTATGGGCCAGCCACAGGGTGGTGGGGGAAAGGGTGGGTGAGTCATTTTCCAGAAAGTAGTCTCTAAGTTGTTGCTGCAGTTCTAAGATGTGTTCGGGTTTATGTAGTAAAGAGGAATTCAGACGCCACGACCACGCCGGTGTGTAAGACGGTATGGATAACGTCATGAAGATCGGAGCGTGGTCCGACCACGTAATATCGCCTATGCTTGAGGTCAGAATTAGAGGCATCGTCGACAGGGACACCAGGAAAAGGTCTATGCGGGAGTAAGAGTGATGGGGGTTGGAAAAAAAGGTGAAGTCCCTATCACCCGGGTGATGGAGGCGCCATGCATCCACCAGGGAGTGGTCAAGCATAAAGGACTCCAGGGAAGCATCCTGGGGGTATCCCGAAGGCGTCCCCGAGGAGTCCCCCGATGCCTTTCTGTCCAGAGATGGCTGAGGGACGGCATTAAAGTCCCCGCCAAAAATAACTCGACCTTCAGCTTTAGTTGTCAGTAAAGAAGATATTTCTGTCCAGAAGTCAGGGTCATAACCATTAGGAGCATAAATGTTAAATAAGGTTAGGGTGGTGGAGGCTATCTGTCCCACTAGCATCAAATAACGTCCAGCTGGGTCTGAAACTTGAAGGTGAATTTTAAAGGGACAGGAGGAGTGGATCAGAGTAGCCACTCCCTTTTTCTTTTGTGGAGATGATGCCATGTAGGCAACAGGGAAGGCTTTGTCTCTTAATGAAAATTGGCGGGATGAAGCAAAATGGGTCTCCTGAATCATTGCTATATGGCACGCGGATCGTTTAAGCTCCCTTAACAACAAACGCCTCTTTTGGGGTGTGTTTAATCCCTTAACATTAAGGGACAAAATCTTTAAACCGTTATCCCCCATACAGAGTCAACAGGAGGGAGGTGAAAAGGGAGCAGGGCACCACAGATGTCCCCCCCATCTCTATCTGAGGGCAAGAGAGGGAAACTGGAATCAGGGGCAAGAGAGGAGGTAGAGAGAGAGAGATGAGGAAAGACAGAATAGAAAGGAGAAAAGCAAAGGAGCGGGTGGCACGCCCAAGAAACAAAGATCCACCAACAACGTAAGACAAAAACACAACATAACACAGAAAGCGCCTGGATTTATGGAGTGCCAGGCCGACCTTGGAGGGGAGGACACGGAGACCAAAAACTCCCCAAACCCCCACACCCCCACACCCAACCAAGGTTGAGAGACACTAGCAATAACTGGATATGGCATTATAACCGATAGGGGGGAGAACCCCGGGAGGGAGGGTCCCCCAACCCGCCCTGGGTAGAACCGGCGGGGCGAACCCTCCCCCAGGGGGGGCCCCCGTCCGACAGTAGAAACTCAATTAGGCATACCAGAAGCTTTAAATCAAATAACAAGTGAACATCAGTGACATCAGTAAATGGCCCTGAGCCAAGGGCAGTTAAAACAAAAGAAAAAGAAAAAGCCGGAGAGCAACAGCACACAGACCTCCCGTGTGGATCATATGGTGACCCACCACCATCTGGACTCCTGAGCAACAACCCTCCAATGAGGGAGAAATTTGAAGGAGAAAAGAAGAAGAAGAAACGGGCCTCCAGGCCACAGAAACATCCTCAGCCATCCCCGCTCGTGATACCAACTCGAGTCCAGCGCTGCTGTAGACGAGGGAAGGAAGAAGGCGGGAGCACGGGGGTGACAAAATCTTCCAGAGGTGGGCACTTCACTGCGGCCCAGAAGGCGGCAAGATCTGAGGAGGGGGTGAGGGCCACCTGCCGGCCCGCCGCCGACACTTGTAAGCGAAAGGGAAATCCCCACGTGTATGGGATGTCGTGAGCAGATAAGTGTTCTGTAATGGGGCGCCAAGCCCTGCGTCGTCGGAGGGTTGCGGGATCCAAATCCTGGAACAGCTGTAGGGGTTTATCCTCAAAATCCAGCTGGAAGGTGCGTGCGGCTTGGAGGATCTGATGTTTCTCCGTGAAGTAATGCATGCGGAATATCACGTCGCGTGGAATAAGAGACGAAAGATTCGGGGGTCTTTGGGCTCTGTGAATCCGATCCATTAGCAGATGGGCTTCCGGTATGTCCGGTGCAAGGCGACGTAGTATACCCTGCACCGTCCCATTGAGATCCTTAGGTGACACAGTTTCGGGGAGACCTCTCAACCTTATATTATTTCTCCTGGAGCGATTAGACAGGTCCTCCATCTTGGACTCCAAAAATGAGACTCTTTTGGCTAGGTCCCCGGTGCCCTCCGCTAAGTCGTTATGGGCCTGTGTTATCTCTGCGGCCTGGTCCTCCAGTTCAGCCGTGCGTGCGCCCAGCGAATCAATCTCTCCCCGCAGTTCTGTCCCCAATTTCGCCACCTCACCCGCCAGAAAGGTCTGCATCTGGGACATCTTGGCAAAGAGGCGTTCCACGTCTCCCCTCGAGGCCGGAACCGCTAAGTCCGCTGAGGTGGGTAACTCGTCCTCCGGGTACAGCGTTTCACCGTGGCCGCCATCTTGGGAGGCTTCGGCCTGCTTTTTGGCTGGGACGAAATGCTGGGCTACGGATGGGTCCGGCGGCCGCGTTTTTTTTAGCGGTTTGGAGGCTGGCATGCTGCTGGAGCTATAGGAGGCTTTTTGATAAAGAAAGATCGGCTCAGGGGTGCTCAAACCAAAGGTCTTGGTGCTAGGTGTGCGGGAGCCCCGGGATCACGCGGCCATCTTGGTTGGGCGCTAGCTCCGCCCCCCATACTTATTACTATTTTAACAGTTTTAAAACTGCATCATCCAGTCATCGTAGGTAGGGTGACAGCCAGGTGAACATATAATGAAATTCTGATACAAAAGGACTAAAAAAACTCATCTGTTGGATACAAGCTAACTTTTGTATCTATTTAATACATAAACTGGGCCCGTAAGCTTACATTTTAATCTTCCAGCTTTCATAAGATTAGCCCCTACTTCTGTTTCAGCCTCATCTTTTTATGGTGATAGAAGTTTAGTAGAAATCCAACATAACATACCGACAGAGCAGGGGCCAGGCTTATTTTTTTCACTAGACGCACCTTGTGTACCTCCCCCCTCTGCCGGTCCCTCCATTGGCTTCCTGTACGTTTCAGGATACAGTTTAAAATACTGACAATCACATTCAAATCTCTCAATAACTCGACACCTCGTTACATGTCTTCGTTACTCTGCAAGCACATCCCGTCTAGACAACTCCGGTCTGCAGGCGATCTCCACCTGTCATCGGTCTACACGGCCAACTCTCGCCTCCAAGACTTCTCAAGAGCAGCTCCGGTCTTGTGGAATGACTTGCCTCGCCCTATCAAACTCTCCCCTGATCTTCAGGCCTTCAAGAAATCCCTCAAAACCCATCTCTTCAGATTAGTGTACCACATCACCGACGCAACTCATCCCTCTGCTCATCTACTCACACAGGATTGTAGCTGCTTCTATGGTCCCACCATTCCCAAACCCACGGCACTAATAATGCTGTCGTCCAGTAAAACTACCCTTGTCTTAGGCTGGGGTCAGACTAACGCACTTTTAACGTGCGTTTAGGCACACTTAATCACGGCCGCAGTAGCAGCAAATGACGGGCAATGACAGCCAATATACCATGTACGGTCGCACGAAAGACCGGCCGCGCAACGCAAGTGGAAATGAACGCATTTTTTCGAGAACGCAGAACCGCTAGTACTGAAGTACAGAGTGCGCTCCGGCGGCATAGCGGCGTGTGTGCGTGATTAGGAGATGTCAGACGCTGCTAATGTCCAGCCAACATAACGTCCAGATGCAAAAAGTGTTTTATTGACGATCCGTAAAAAAATCACGCACGAAAATGTGCATCGTATGACCGTTTTCGCGCATTCCGTGAAAAAATACGTCAATGCATTCGGACGCACTTTTTGACGGTCGCTGTGAATAACGCGTCCGTTTGATCCTAGCCTTAATCAACCCCAACCCTCTAGACTGTAAGCTTCTATGAGCAGGGCCCTCTACACCTCTTGTTTCCATCCTATGTCCGTTTACCTGTAACTCGTTCCTTTTGGTTATTGTAAAGCGCTGCGGAAACTGTTGGCGCTATATAAATGACGACAATAATAATAATAACAATCAAGCTATATGGATGCAAAGCGAACAAAAAGCCGTAAAATAAAAAAATACGGAAAATAATAGGAGAGGAAAAAAAAAGGTGCTGAGATTTCTGTTTTAACGCACCCCGCACTTAATAAACTATAGCTAATTATGCCTTGCTACCTTTAGATTTCTTTTATGACGACTCTCTAAAACAGGGCTGTCAAACTCCGGCCCACCAGAGGCGCGTTCAATACCTCAGCCGTTGCAAGTGCTAAGTTAGCATCTTGCCATTGAACGCCGTTCTGCCGCTCAGCGCTCAGCGCTCAGCACTGCTAACTTAGCACTTGCAGCGACCCGAGGAGATGCTGCGAGAAGCTGAGTGTGACATATTAAAGATGGCCGCCGCCATGAAGCAAGTAACAATTCCATACAGCAATGTTAATTTTGAGGTTTTTGTTCACCAAAGCACAAAATATTTATTTATTATTTGCCCCTGCACATAGACATATATTACAGCTCAATTATATTTTGTTTCAGAAGTAAACATAATGTTTATTCAATAAAAACTATCATTTGTGGTGTGTGCATACAAAACAGAATTGTGCTGACTGCTTTTCTTTATCATATTTTGTCCGAGTGATACGAAAAACAATCTGAATCTTTAATTGAAAAATCGTCGGCCATTTTGGATTCAAAATTCTCATCCAAAGCGTTCAATGACACTGCTGCAGCAAACTGAATTGCTGCGCTGCTGCAATTCAGCAGCTGCTGAGGTATTGAACGGGGCTCAGATGTTTCTGAACTACAACTCCCACGATTCCCTGGCCATGAGTTGCATTGAAGGAATTCTGGAAATGATAGGCATCAGCGTTTGAGGGGGGGGCGTGAGTTTGGCAGCCCTGCTCTGAACAGTAAGAAGACTTAAAATATCATATTCAGGAAATGTTTTCTTAAAAAAAAAAAAAATACTGGGGGGGCGTGGCCAGCTACTCATGAGAGAGGACGTGTCTCAACGGAGCTCCGCATGTCCTCTACTATACTAGGAATCTTAGCTGGCATTATCCGAGGAGATTGCCCTTTGCATGATCCCCGAGCGGCTGGCCATCGGTACCGTGCAGTCCGGAGCCCACTTGGTTCCCCCCTCCGGACCAGAGAGACCCCACTGAAGGCTGCGGCCTTGTGGTGGCCATCTTGCGGCCTGCTAAGCGGCTCTTGCTGGCGTCTGGCCTCCCTGGTCGCACCACCCTGTCCCGGCCAACGAATATAATGTTGGTTGGGGAGATGGAGGGCCACACCTCCTGGCCGACCCTGATGACTACCCTGTGGAAGGAATGGACAGACCTGTGGAGCGATGGAGAGCCGGATCGTCATCCCTGGTGGGAGGTGAGGATGTCCTGACTCGTGGCCTGGACGCCTGCCTGCACCTGATGGATGGGGAGGACGCAGAGGCCCCGCTTACAAGGGTGTTTTGGCGCCGGATGCTGGCTGCGCTGAGAGGCTGCCGTGAGACGGAGATTCTGGAGGCGAGAGAGCTGGAGGCTACATCGGAACTGGCTGCTGTTGGAGACATCGATGGCGGCGACTCGGGTGGGGAGCCGACTCAGGTGTCAGGACCACCTATGCTGTCCCGGGTTCTGAATGCTGGCGGTGAGGAGGAGACCTGCATGCAACGGCGGGTGGATGTGCTGGCGGTTCCTGCTCGAAGACCTGGGATAGATGGCTTCCCCCAGCAGGCAGTGAGGAAGACGCTGACGTGACCGAGGAGATCCCACGTGGCCCTACCGCATATTGATGGCGGTGGAGTTTGCGGAGCGGCATGTACCTTGCGGGACCCTGATGATCTTTATTGTGGCCAAAAGCTGGTGATTGCTGGATACCTCGGCCTGGTGGTATCATCGTGGACTGTGATACCTGGCCTGCCTTGCAGTGCCTTGCCTGCTATGGGAGAGGTCCCATTCCGGGACAATGGCTGATCTGGACACCCAAGTTATCAGATGCGGCAAGTGTGGTCCTGGAGATGATCCATGCCCCACGTTCTTGCTGGATATGGACTGCAGAGGCTCGTCCCAAATACCTGCTGCCTGCCCGCTGATGGTTGACCCTGGCTTGCCCTGATCCGCTGAGTTCCCCAATCTCGTATCCCTTTAGCTGTTATTGATTTCCCCCTCCTAGCTGAGTCGTCTCTCCCCCCTGACTATGAGGCTTTACTAAGTGTAATAACAAGCCTTTGTGACACTGTGTGAGGACTTTCTTTGAAGACAACCCCCAAAAAAATTTTTTTTATTTTATTTTTTTTATTATTTTTTTTAATTTATTTTTATTATTATTTTTTGTTTTGGCATTCATGGGTCTCATCGGGGTGCGCTGACGTGGCCTAATGCCAGTTTCAGCCCCCGCCCCGAGTCCCCGGGCCTCCTGCGGTTCTAGGGTTTGCGGGATTAAACCAGCGGAGGCACAGTCATGGCCACTGCCATTATCCCTTTTCCCTTCCCCCCCTTTTTACTCAATAAACTTGAAGTGTCCTGCTGATTATTGCCTTTTTTTTATTTTTTTTATTGCTGCCTCTCCATAGAAGAGACCCCCTTATTAGGGGATGTTTATACTTTTGCGCTGTTGACCTAGAATTTTAGAGTATTTTTCGCAGATGATCATAAAGTGCTTTTTTATTTTTTTTTCGTAGTGTAACAGCTGACTTACTTTGGCCCTGCGAGGTCATTTTCATTTATGTTGACTTTATGTGCTGAAGCAATCTTCAAAAATAAAGAATTAAGAAAAAAAAAAAAAAAAATACTAGTAATAATAATAATAAAAAATAAGGTGTTAAAGGATAAAAAAAAGTATGTGAACACATGTAAGAATATCCAAATACATGAGGTTCCAGCGGATTGATTTACAACGGTAATTAAGCATAAAATTCCACTAGACATGTAACAGTAGTACAGTAGTAATAAGAAGGTTTCCGGGGCCAAAGGTCACGTAGGGGGCTCCTGAGAAATGGCATGAGGGACTGCTGGGACATGGCTGGAGGCGCTGCGGTTTCCATGCATCTGGCCATCATTTGATTTAATCATGTCTTGTTGCTTGTTAAATGCCAGAACATGTAAACAATTTGCGCAATCTTTTCCCTCGCTCTGGTTTCAGTCACCCCGCTGTAAACTGGGGGGGGGGATGTTTAGGAGAAAAAGTCTGTAACGCTTCAATGTACGTAGATAAAACAACAAAAAGATGAGATAAAAAAGACGATAAAAATGCCAAGCAATGGAGTTACATGCGCCGCGGTGTCTCTGAGATATCGTTACGTGGAGATCTCAGTTCATCAATTTAAGCAACGTACATGCGGTTCCTTTCCCCCTTCTTGATTTTTTAATGATTTAAAGGGACGGTATCACTTTAACTAGATTACTTGTGCGTCACAAACGAAACCACCTTATGAAACAAATTATAAAGCACATTATAAAACACATGCTGCTGTTTTTTTCTGTGATTGAAGTAATTGCATGTAAAAAGGAAAAATAAAGTTAGGTTTGTTTATCTCCCGTTTCCATTTTCCAGATTATTCACACGAGGCAACATTTACCAAAACCTTATGGTGAGTTTTACTTTGTGGCTGTGCTTTATCTCAAACGGTATTTAACAGTTAATCAAGTGGAGCGGGGAATGTTGAGATAAAGCAGCAGGGAGTATATTGTGTTCTCCAGGTTACTCCAGATAAGAGATGGCAGCTGAATGAGAAAAAAAGGGAGCTTAAAAAGACTTTCAATCTACCCCCTGGTGGCGTCCTTTGAATACATCCCACATAATACAATGATTTGAATCGACGACTGACCCATAGACTCCATTATATGGCCAAAGCCACATGAGGGGTTATACAGAAAACGCCGAACTTGCCACCAAATTGCACTGAACGGTGCAATTTCTTGGCAGTTTGTTCACTAAGCTATCTAATTGCCAAATACAGGCGAATTGACAGCGAAACACAGTGCAGTTTGGCAATCATCGGCGGTCATCGTAGGTAGTGAAATTGTCCCATAGAGAAGTAATGGTTAATTTATTCAGAGAATGCCGAACTGCACCGAAGTGTCAGTGATTCAGTTTGACAGATTTAAACAGGCGAATCCCATAGGATTCAATGTAAAACAATATTATCCCTTTTTATATATCTGTTCAACCGTTTAGGCTACGGTCAGACGAACGCATTTTTCACGTCTACCGTCAAACAGTGCGTTGATGCGTCCTAACGCATTTTTTCACGGGAGACACGATAGCGGTCATACGATGCGCAATTTCGGCCGTATTTTTTGACGGAGCTATAAAAAACAAATGGACTTGATGTTGGCCGGACATGTGCAGTGTCTGACGTCTCCTAATCACGCACACACTCCGCTATGCAGACGCAGCGCGTCAGTACTAGCAGCGGATGCAGCGCGTCAATACTGGCGGTTCTACATACTCTAAAAAATGCGTTCGTTTGCCGCTTGCGTTGCGCGGCCGAACTTTTGTGCGGCCATATTTCGTATATTGGCCGTCATTGGACATCATTTGCTGCTACTACGGCCATAATAAAGTGCGGCTGCACGCACGTTCTCACTGCGTTCGTCTGACCCCAGCCTTATTCTTTTCTGTTTCTGTCCACCGTCTTTTTATTTATTAAATTTTTGGAACACCTTTTTGTATTATTTGTATTTTTAGACTAAATTATCGATTCCCATTTTTTTTTTACTTTTTTTATTCCGTAACAGACCCTTTTTTTTTTTAATGGACCATTTTTATTATTCACACGCATTTTAACGCATTTTTATTGGTTTAAACACCTATTAGAAGAATAGCAGGGTTCTGTTTTTTTTTCCCTACACTTCATCGGCGTTCGGCGGTCAGTTCGGCGGTCTTCGGACGCATTCAGCGACTCCATGTTCGGCTCATTTTGGGGACCCTGCATTGAACAGTGAAATGGCAACAGGGTCGGCGAACTGGAATCACTGAAGTGCGCCAAACCAGAAAGCACCGAAATTTCCCTGAAATTTTGGTGCTTTCTGATTAACTCCTTTTGTTTCACAAATGTCTTCTTCGGTGTGAAAAGCACAAAGGCTCCCTAAGAGTACCCTAACAGCAAAACATAAGAAATAACAAACAGCATAAGCTTCTTTTATCTTTTCTAAAGGTAGTGTTTTGTTTCTGTGTTCTATCTCCATGGTTTCACAATAAACCAGTTGGTCTTTGTGCTTAATTCTCAAATTTTTCTTCAAAGTCTATGAGCTCCTCAGTGAACACTACCTTGATTCCCATCAGAAAAGTATCAACACACAATGCTTGTATTTCCCTATTCCCGTTCTTTCTACCTATTTATTATGTTGCCAGTTTATTTTCTCTACTTATGATCCATCTTTGATTGTTGTTTCATATTTACCAATCGCTCTTTCCCTTGAACTTCATTGACGCTGTTATTATGCTATAAACACACTGACAGCGTCTTCTTATTTTACTTTCTTATGGGTAGAAATAAAACTGTTAAAGCAAAATCCAATGTTTTTTTTTTGCATTGTAGTGTACTATAAATGGTCTCCAAAAATGTGAGAAAAGCGATAGATTTCCGTTGGTTCTCCTCGCGATCAAAACAAAGATAATTATGAATAACAATAAAACTAGAGTTCTAATAATCAAAACAATAAAAACAATAACAAAAAAAAGTTGTTTTTTTCTGGTCCAGGCAACTGAGGTATTTCTGCATCTTTTAGAAATTTTCCATTATGACAGTTCCCAACCCTTGTCCTCAGGTCCCGTTAACAGGCCAGGTTTGCAGATATCTGAAGCAGAGCACAGGTGATATGATTTGCAGCTCAGTGATTGCAGGATTCAGTCTGCATTTCCCCAAGGTCATCCTTAAGGCCGGTGTCAGGCGAGCGCATACTAACGTGCCTACAGGCGTCTGTCGCAGCATTGAGACGCTGCGACGGACCGTTGATACGCTGTAGTGCATGCACGAATTGCGCGCACTGGAAGCGTCCGTGCACAAAGCCTCCCCGTCAAAATGCTAGACGCTAGACGGGGCTGCAAAGCGCGATCCTCCATAGGAGGATCGAGCCTTGCAGGGCTGAGCGCACCAACTGCGCTCAGCGAGGTGGCCAGACGGGCGTTGAGCGGAATGAATGTCCACTCTCAAGGACGTTCCTTACGCTCTCCAAAGACGCACGTCTGACCCCGCCCTAAAACCTGACCTGTAAGGGGTACTAGAAGACCGGGGTTGGGGAACATCGGCAATAAAAGATGGACAAGTGACCCCACAGCAATATTTGCTTCATTTACAATGCCATTGTTTGGCTTTTCGGCTATTTTAGGTTCACTGTAGTAATGACGCCAATGCTTTTTTTTGAGTGTCATATGTTGGCTGTGTAATACAGCGTGCCCCAAATAATCGAGTAGAAAACGTTGCACGTGTCATAAAATCAACTCGAGTGGCGTAGATGCCCAAGGAAATTATTCTTCTTGCCGCATTCAAGGCCATCGTTCATCTCTTGCTATTAGAAACTGTGATACTCTCTCCTGGTGGAGTGTTTGGACAATCTGTGAGAAACAACACAAGATCAATGGATGGAGGTATCAGCAATGGTGATCCTTTATGTACTCAACCACCTCCCACCATGCTGCAAAATAATAGCAGCGTGCTACCTTTCCATTGTATCATACTGCATTGTTTTACGAACCTCCTATGCCCTTTTTCTTTTATGACACCAATTTACCTTATTTGTTGTTACAAACTAATTGAGTCAGAACTGAATAGGCTATTGTTTCCATGCTGTGACCGTAAACATCTTTCTTTTGAAATGCCATATATCCTTACACTCCGGCGAGAGGACAATACATTTCTCCAGTATGATTCTGATTAGTGATTTCTTGTTTTGTGCCATTATAGACCCTGAACCAAGCATTCAAGCATTCTCCATCACAGAGTGACCTCCATTCCTTCCCTCTGCTGCCCTGAACCAAGCATTCAAGGTATCCACCATCTCAACAAAGGCGTACGACATCATACCCCAGGCTGCCATGATCTTGCAAATGTATTTTTATGTCTGCATTTATTATTTTCTGACTAGTCTTTTGAAATATTTTGAATCTCCCTCCATTTCAGATAGAAAAAATCTGTGTTTCCCTCCTCCCTCCTCATCCTCCTCCTCCTCCCCCTCATGTTTGTTTAATTGGGGCTATCTGCATTATCACAAACCTCATTCACTTTCCACAGCATTCTCCATCACAGAGTGACCTCCATTCCTTCCCTCTGCTGCCCCAACCCACCCTCCCCATCCACCGCCCTCCCAGAGCTGGTCCCTAATTTCAGGCATCCTTTCCAGCTGTCTCCACTTTTCTCCCTAATCACCCTTACTAAGCCCAAAAAAATCTGGTCCATTTCATGCAATCCCTCTGACCACCAGTTTCACCTTCCCTCTGCTCCCATTTGTTTCTGTTACCCTAGTCCCTTAGAGTGTAAGCTCATGGGATGTCTGCCTGAGCTTTTTGTTTAAAGTGATATATAACCTGGACAGTTATCTGATGTCCAGGGTTATTTCCTCATGTATCATGTAAGTCTGCTGTTTGTGCATCCCCATTGTAAAGCGCTATGGAATTTGTTGGCGCTGTATAAGTACTTGTAACTGTAACTTTTGTATTTCTGTAACCACTCAATGTTCTTGAACCCAGGACATACTTGAAAACGAGAGAAATCTCAATGTATCCTTCCTGGTAAAATCCTTTATAAATAAATGTGACACGGAGCCGAAACATCCTTTACATAGTTACATAGTTACATGGGCTGAAAAAAAGAGATGTGTCCATCGACTTCTGCCTTTCACAAATCAGCTATTGCTGTTGATCCAAAAGAAGGAAAAAACCCAATCTGAAGCGCTGGAAAAATTCCTTATTGACCCCCAGATAACGGTCAAATTTCTCCTTGGATTAAGCAGCTTTTACCCACATATTAAATCTTTTAACCCTTTATATTATGTTTATGTAGGAACACATCTAGTTATTGGATAAAAACCTGCACAGACCCAACTTCTTAAAAAGGCAGAGAATTCCACAGCTTTACCTAACTGATCAGTGCCAGAAAAACTCATAATTCAGTTGTATGTATTTTATGTCTGCTCTGAAGAATGTGAGTGACCTTCACAGGTATTTTATGTCTGCTCCAAAGAATGTGAGTGACCTTCACATGTAGATCAGCCAAATGACAAATGATTTAGGTAAACTAAAAAAATGGTCGGAGTTGTGGCAATTGAGTTTTAATGTGGATAAGTGCAAGATAATGCACCTGGGACGTAAAAACCCAAGGGCTGAATATAGAATATTTGATACAGTCCTAACCTCAACATCTGAGGAAAGGGATTTAGGGGTTATTATTTCAGAGGATCTAAGGGTAATGTAATAGAGCAGCAGGAAATTCTGGCAGAATGTTTGGTTGTGTAGGGAGAGGTATTAGCAGTAGGAAAAGGGAAGTACTCATGCCACTGTACAGAGCACTGGTGAGACCTCACTTGTAGTACTGTGTGCAGTACTGGACACCGTATCTCCAGAAGGATATAGACATCTTAGAGAGAGTTCAGAGAAGTGCTACTAAAATGGTGTACGGCTTGAAGGAGAAAAGTTACCAGGAAAGGCTTAATGATCTTAACATGTACAGCTTGGAAAAAAGACGAGACAGAGGAGATATGATAGAAACATTTAAATACGTAAAGGGAATCCACAAGGTAGAGGAAGGGAGTATATTTAAACGGAAACAAAGTAGCAAAACAAGAGGACATAGTCTTAGATTAGAGGGGCAAAGGTTTAAAAGTAACATCAGGAAG
Source organism: Leptobrachium leishanense (assembly GCA_009667805.1). Taxonomy (NCBI): domain Eukaryota; kingdom Metazoa; phylum Chordata; class Amphibia; order Anura; family Megophryidae; genus Leptobrachium; species Leptobrachium leishanense. Next base: position 313,023,802 of record CM019067.1, read on the forward strand.
CATTATTTTACTGAGAGGGTGGTGGATACATGGAACAGCCTTCCAGTTGAAGTGGTAGAGGCCAAAACAGTAATTGGATTTAAGCAGGCATGGGATAGGCATAAGGGTATCCTAAACAAAAGATAAATCCAGGTAAAGTATCCATGTAATTGGGCAGACTAGATGGGCCTAAAGGTTCTTATCTGCCGACATTTTTCTATGTTCTATGTTTCTATGTATTTTATGTATAATCCGACAACAATCCGTCCAGGCCCTGAGGCAGCAAAGCAGCCCCAAACCATGATGCTCCCTCCGCCATGTTTTACAGTGGGGATGAGGTTTTGATGTTGGTGTGCTGTGCCTTTTTTTCTCCACACATAGTGTTGTGTTTTTTCCAAACAACTCAATTTTGGTTTCATCCGTCCACAGAATATTTTGCCAGTAGTGCTGTGGAACATCCAGGTGCTCTTTTGCAAACTTCAAACGTGCTGCAATATTCTTTTTGGACAGCAATGGCTTCCTCCGTGGTGTCCTCCCATGTACTCCATTCTTGTTTAATGTTTTACTTATTGTAGATGTGTCAACAAAAATGTTAGCATGTGCCAGAGATTTCTGTAAGTCTTTAGCTGACACTCTAGGATTCTTCTTTACCTCATTAAGCATTCTGCGCTGTGCTCTTGCAGTCATCTTTACAGGACGACCATGCCTAGGGAGAGTAGCAACAGTGCTGAACTTTCTCCATTTGTAGACAGTCTGTTTTACCGTGGACACATGAACATCAAGGCTTTTGGAGATACGTTTGTAACCCTTTCCAGCTTCGTGCAAGTCAACAATTCTTGATCGTAGGTCTTCTGAGAGCTCTTTTCTGCGAGGCATGGTTCACATCAGGCAGTGAATCTTGAAACCAGTAAACCCAAAACTGGTGTGTGTTTTTAAAGGGCAGGACAGCTTTCAGCAACACATCCAATAATATCACACTGATTGGACTCAAGGTTGGCTCACTCCTGGCTCCAATTAGCTCTTGGAGAAGTTATTAGGCTAGGGGTTCACATACTTTTTCCACCCTGCACTGTGAATGTTTACATTTTATGTTCAATAAAAACATGAAAACATATAATGTTTGTGTTATATTATTTTAAGCAGACTGTGTTTTTCAAATTGTTGTGACTTAGATGAAGATCAGAGCACATTTTATGACCATTTCATGCAAAACTCCACGTAATCCCAAAGGGTTCACATACTTTTTCTTGCCACTGTATTTTCTAAAGATTGTGAACAACTGTCACAGGTATTTTTTATATGCTCTTAAGTATGATTGACCTTCACGTGTACTTTATGTATTCTCTAAAATATCTTCTTAGATTTTCCCTATCAGAATCACTGACGTTTATTGTGATTGCATTAACACTAAACAATGGCATTTAGTGAAAAATGCTTATAGGGTAATCAATCTAATTGTGTTACTTATGTGTCATTCCTATTTTATTTTTTTATATGCTGTGCCAATCTCTGTCACCAACCCCAATCACAACACATGGCAGGATACTGTAAACAGAGCAAATAATGATACCGGCTTCCTATTTACTGACGGATCCATGGGATGGAGATTTGCATTGAGACTTTCTCCTTTCATCCTGCTTAGATATTTGACTTGGTTTTATTTGTACTATTGTTCCTCTCACCCACCTGTGCAAACACATGTAGTTAAAAGCAACTACAGATTGTGGCTATATTAAACCTTTAGTAAATATTCTTAAACATTTCTGTATACAAAAAAAAAAGACTCTCCAGGAAAGAAAAATCACTCGACTATTATTACTTTTATTTGATGTTATGAGAAAAAAAAAATGTTTTAATATCATATAATATGGCATTATAAAGCATTGCTTTTTGTGGGGAAATGCGATTAAGTACTTATAAGCAGAATGAAATATTGATAGACAGAAATGATGATGGATGGATGGGTGATAGAAAGAAAGCAACAGATGTAAATGAAGATGGATTGATATATAGAGGAATAGATCTCAATATATAAATAGATGAATAGATCCAGATAGACATAAAGATAGACAGAGATGTACAGATAGACATAAAGATAGACAGAGATGTACAGATAGATATGAAGACAGACAGAGATATACAGATAGATATGAAGACAGACAGAGATATACAGATAGATATGGATAGGTTATAGAGATGGATAGACATGTAGATAGATACAGATTAAAATCTTTAAAAAAAGCCTCTAAAGGCCTTTTAAATGTTGTTACATTATCAATAAATGTATTATTTTTAATAAGTCCCTCAGTGCGTCCATTGGGATACCTGGATGTATCCATTTTTTTGGCTGCAGCATCGAGGCGTATCCAGTAGAGATTGAAATTAGGATGAAATTCACCATTTTCGTAATTTGGGAGCATTTCCGAAAACGAAATATCGACCATCCGAAGTTTTGAATCTGTTTGATTCCGTGATTCGGATCATTCGGCGATTCGGATCATTTCGGCGATACGGATTATTTCGGGTGATTTGGATAAGTTGGTTTTTCTCTTTTTAATAAAAAACGAAATAACACATTAAAAAGCGAAAACCAACTGATCTGAATCACCCGAAATTATCTGGATTGCCAAAAAGATCCGAATCGCCAAAATGATCCGAATTGCCGAAATGATCCGAATCACGGAATCGATCGGAATCAAAAAAGAAAACACCCGGAAAAAACCCAGAAACTAAACGAAAAAAAAAAGTCATGCACATCCCTAGTATCCAGCATCTTAGAAATTGTATTGTGGAAGAGAGAGTGCTGCCCTACTGATTGGATATATATAAAGTAGATGGACGCACTCAGGGACTTAGGCCGGGGTCAGACGAGCGCACTAGGTACGCCCGTACTGACGTGCCTTCCGGCGTCTGTCGCAGCGTTGTGACGCTTCGATGGGGCCCGTCACATGCTGTAGTGCGCGCACGAATTGCGCGTGCTACCAGCAGACGTGCAGAGAGCCTCCCTGTCAACAACTCATACATTCAACTCCGTTACCCTTTGCGCTCCATTAAACGTTCACTACGAGCGCCAGCAGATCTTATTTAATTTTAAAAAAGAAAACACACACATTTTAAGCTTTATATAACACTTAAAATTACTATTCTAAAACCCTATATGATGTTAGTCTTTATATTTTCTCATTATATGAAACTTTTTAACCCCTTCACTGCTGAGCCATTTCACCTCTGTGTGCTGAGCTCATTTTTACCGTTTTGTGCTTTTCATGTTTAAATGCGGTTTGAAGTCCAGTTTTATTGTACGACTCAGACAAACTATATATCCTTTTTTTCAGCAAACTCGACGGATTCATAATATGTCATTATTATATGTATACGTCATACTCTGCCAGAATGCTACAAAAAAATAAAAAAAATGTGAATTTCCATTAAAATTTCAATCATCTACAGCGTGTAAAGTAATTTTTTTCCCATTTTATCCTCCAAGCTTTTATGGTTACATATTCTATAGGGTACGCTTGTTAAACAAATTTGAAATGGGAACTCATTACCATATTTTGGTAAGAGAAAATACACGATTTTAGTTAAAACTGAAAAAACAATATTTTTCATTAGTGCAGGGTTGTCAGCCCTTTTCATACAAAATACAATATAAGGCATTGCTGGAAAGGTCACAGTCTGACCTTTCCAGCGATGCCCATCTCAACCCCTTACCTGCCAGTACCACAATCTGGCGCCGGAATGCGGACTTCTCCCGTTGGGGGGTGACATCTTAGATATCAGCCACGCATCCGGGGCCTCCCCTTGTCCACTGACATGGTTGCACATGGGCATGATGACGTCAGAAAGGGAATTCCCCCCTAGCCAGGCAGGGAATTCTCTATGGTAGAGAATGGTATGGCATGGTCTATGGTATGGTAGAGGTATGGTAGCCTCCTTTGGAGGCTAGAGGGTCATATTTGGTATCAATGGAAAGGCCAGAGCATGGAATGGCCAGGGCCAGAGTAAATACTGAATAGTGGAATAGTATGGTCAAGAAGAGTAAACAGAGAGAGGACAGATCATGGGCCCATAAAACAAAAGAGATAAGCATCTTGATGTTCATCTGATGATGGTGCCTAAAAAGGAAAAAGTCAATTACACAATGTAAAAAAAAACAAAGATGAAAAAAGAGGAAAAAAAACCACATAAACCAGGTACAGTTACAAGTATTTATAAAGCGCTAACATGTTCTGCAGCACTGTACAATGGGTGAGACAGCGTGACATATATACATACAGGTTAGACACACAGAACAGTAGGAGAGAGGACCCTGCTCGAGAGCTTCCAATCTAAGAGGAAAGGGGTGACACGCTAGGTGAGGGTAATAGCTGAGTATGTGAAGTAGTGGGGTGCACGGGACTGCGTGGGAGCAATAAATGTACAGTGGGGGATTATGGAGTGAGCTGACAGCTACAATGCTGAATGTTACGTGACATTATTGTAGCCAGAGTCTACATTGAGGCCCTCCTTTATGGTGTTAAAGTATATGAGCATTTTTATTTTGAATGTCCTACGTACAGGAGAGTCTTTAAAATTTCCTTTGAGGATTTTAATCTTGAGGTTGTGGATGGAGTGACCTGTCAGATTAAAGTGATGTCCGAGGTACAATATTTGCTTTCCTGAGGGTTCTTGACGGAGTGTCTGTGCAGGTTCATGTATACCACATTGGCAGACGTGCATGAGTACGAGCCCTGGATGTTGTATGTGGCGTTGTGCCAGGCAGTGCTGCTGTCACATATATGTTGTATGTAGCGTTATTGTGCCGGGCAGTGCTGCTGTCACATATATGTTGTATGTAGCATTATTGTGCCGGGCAGTGCTGCTGTCACATATATGTTGTATGTGGCGTTATTGTGCTGGGAAGTGCTGCTGTCACATATACAGTATGTTGGCACAGTTTGCAGTGGGGCTTTTTGCAGCGTTTGGTCCCATTCTGTATTTCATCCTGTTCCTGGGTGAGTTTGCTGCGGACCAGTCTTTGCCTCAGTTTTGGGGGTTGCTTGAATGCCAGTAAGGGGGTCTGTGGGAATATTTCTTTGAGCGCAGGGTCCTCTGTCACCAGTGGCTGCAGATCTTTATGATTTTATGGGAGTTGCCTCTAGAGTTGGATTATACGATACAACTAGAGGGTTCCGTGTGGTGTTTGTCTTTACTTTGTAGAGCAGCAGCTGTTCACGCGGTGTTTTCAGGGCTGATTTTGTAAGAAATTGTCCTTTCCTTATAGACCTTACGCCTAAATGATGCAGATAGACAGACTGTGATAGAACGATATATAGATAGATGGATAGATATATACAGTATATATTGTTATAGATATAAACTGAAGAAAATACATTTTATCTATAGTGGTAGATAGAGGGATAAATAGACAAAAAGATAGTGATAGATTAAATAGTAAATCCATTAGCCACTTAGACTGCCGAATGCATCCGCAAACCGCCAAACGCAGCCGACGATCTGCTGAACTGACCAAACGCCATCGAAAAAAGCCGATCAGTCGCCGAACGCCGCCGAAAAAGTCGATCACCCGCCAAACAGGGATAAATACCCCCTATAATTTTTAAAAGGCTTTTAAAACAAAAATAAAGTCTGAAAATGCATGAATATTATTAGATAAGGTCCTATAAATAAAAATAAAAAGGTCTATTACAGAATAAAAAAAACTGCCATTTAAAAAAAAAAGTGAAAATCAACAATTTTGCAGAACAAATCCAGAAATTTCCTAAAAAAATTTCTAAAAGATAAACTCTTAAACAGACTTTTTGACACAAATGAAAAGAATAAATGCTTGAATAAAATTTTTATAAAAACAGGAATTTTATTTTACATTGAAAACTATGGGATTCGCCTGGTTAAACCTGTCGAACGAAAGCACCGAAAATCAGGGCATTTCACTGACACTTTGATGCAGTTCGGTGGTCTCTGAATATTATCCATTACTTCTCTATGGGGAATTTCACTGCCGCTGTAGGTCGCCGAACTGCGCCAATCTGAGTTGAATTGCACCGTATTTCGCTGGCAATTCACCAATATTTGGCGAATTGCCAGCTTTTTGAATAGCCGAATTGGCACGAAATTGCACCGTTCAGTGCAATTTGGTGGCAAATTTGTCTCTCTTTGAATAACCCCTATAGATTAAATGATAGGTGGATAGATAGACATGTAGATAGATCTAACAGGGTTATTCAAAGAGATCCGAATTGCTTGAGAAAGGTAACCGAACGCTGAAAATCAGCGTTCGGTTACCTTTCTTGACCATTCGGCCATCCAGAGAGCAGGCAATTCACCAAATCCTGGCGAATTGCCTGAATATACGGTGCCTGTTTGGTGCCTGTTCGGCGCCTGTTCGAGGGCAGTGAAAACCCCATGAAAAAGCACTGCTTCGGCTATTCAGAGAACACAAACCAGCAGTGAAAGGTTCCCCTAATGCCCTGCCATTCGGTGGTTTAATTCGGCAAATTTATTCAGGCGAATCCCATAGGCTTCAATGTTAAAAATATTCCCGTTTTAATTCAATATCTAATAAACCGTTCATTATAAAATTCTGCAGTAAAGAGTCTCTTTATTTATAGATTTTTTAGGATATTTTAAGCATTTTTCAGATTCTTTTTTTTTCTTTTTTTTTTAAGTTTTCTTCTTTTTTCTGTAACAGCCTTTTTATTATCATTCCCTGGACCTCATATGTAAATTTCAGACATTTTCTTTGCAACCAGTGTTTCACTTTTCAATCATTCATACAAACTGTTTTGCTAATTTATTCACTGCCTCTTCTGCTGTGTCGAAGGCTGCGATCGGCTCCTGTTCGGGTTTTTCTGTGGTTTTCGGCAGGTAAGGCTAGGGTCAGACTGAGGCAGTGCGAACGCGCGTTCTGGCGTACATAATCACGGCCGCACTAGCAGCAGATGACAGGCAATGACAGCCAATATACGAAGTACGGTCGCACAAAAGTCCGGCCGCGCAACGCAAGTGGAAAATGAACGCATTTTTTCGAGAACGTTAAACCGCTGGTACTGACGTACAGAGTGCGCTGCGGCCGCTAGCGGCGTGTGTGTGTGATTAGGAGATGTCAGACGCTGCTAGTGTGCGGCCAACATAACGTTCAAACAGCCGGATTTCCCTAGACTTCTTTTCACCCCATCGTCATGAAATACGTCCAGAATTGCGCATCGTCTGACCACTTAAGCGTATTCCGTGAAAAAATGCGTGCGCACGCATCGACGTACATTTTGACGGTGGCCGCAGAAAATGCGCTCATCTGTCCCTAGCCTTAATCCAGATGTTTTTGAGGGTTTTCGGCGTGCATTCGGCAGGTTTTGCGGTTAGTTTTCGTCGGGTTTGCGGCAGCTTTTACCTGCAATTCGGGGACCCTGTGGTGCTTGCTGATTACACCGCAGGGTCGCCGAAATGGGATCGGCAAAACAAACCGAATTGAAGAGAACGAAAAGTCACCGAATGTGCGGTGACTTTTCGAATCTCTTTGAATTACCCTGAAAGTCAAATGGTAGCTAGAAATATATAAAGGGATAAATAGATAGATACTGAAGAACAGAAATATAATTTATAGAACGTCCTCAGTGTGAATTACTGTATATTACAGCTATAAATGATTTATTGTTTTGTTTGTTTTTTATCTGACAGGTGAGTAAATGTGTAATGTGACACTAGCGCCAGTGGCGGAAGTACCAGGGTCGCAGCGGTCGCAGTTGCGACCGGGCCCTGGCATTCCGCCACTGGAGGGGGGCCCAGCGCCGCCGCCAGATTCCGGCAAAAAGCGCCGGAATCTGGGAGCAGCGCCGCCAGCTGTTCCACTCCCTGTGAGTGGCCCGCTGGCTTGCAGCTTGGCCGCTCGCGTGGGATGGGAACTAGCTGACCAGCGCACGAGATCTCCCGAGAACTCGGCTGCGCTGGTCAGGTGGTTTCCGGTGAGCGGCCAGGCTGCATGATTTCAGCGGCCGCTCACCTCGGAGAGGAACGGCGGCAGCAGAGGAGCCTGAGGTGAGCTGGGGGGCCCTATATACCCATAAGAGCTGGGGGCAAATCTATCCATAAGCTGGGGCAGTATATCCATGAGCTGGGGCAGTATATCCATGAGCTGGGGCAGTATATCCATGTGCTGGGGCAGTATCTCCATGTGCTGGGGCAGTATCCATGTGCTGGGGCAGTATCCATGTGCTGGGGCAGTATATTCATGTGCTGGGGCAGTATATCCATGAGCTGGGGCAGTATATCCATGAGCTGGGGCAGTATATCCATGTGCTGGGGCAGTATCTCCATGTGCTGGGGCAGTATATTCATGTGCTGGGGCAGTATCCATGTGCTGGGGCATTATCCATGAGCTGGGGCAGTATATCCATGTGCTGGGGCAGTATCCATGTGCTGGGGCAGTATATTCATTTGCTGGGGCAGTATCCATGTGCTGGGCCAGTATATCCATGAGCTGGGGCAGTATCCATGAGCTGGGGCAGTATATCCATGTGCTGGGGCTGTATATCCATGTGCTGGGGCAGTATATTCATGTGCTGGGGCAGTATCCATGAGCTGGGGTAGTATATCCATGAGCTGGGGCAGTAGATCCATTAGCTGGGGCAATATATCCATGAGCTGGGGGCAAATATATCCATGAGCTGGGGCAATATATCCATGAGCTGGGGGCAAATATATCCATGAGCTGGGGCAATATATCCATGAGCTGGGGGCAAATATATCCATGAGCTGGGGCAATATATCCCTGAGCTGGGGGAAAATATATCCATGAGCTGGGGCAATATATCCATGAGAATATATCCATGAGCTGGGGCAATATATCCATGAGCTGGGGGCAAATATATCCATGAGCTGGGGGCAAATATATCCATGAGCTGGGGCAATATATCCATGAGCTGGGGGAAAATATATCCATGAGCTGGGGCAAATATATCCAGGAGCTGGGGGGCAAATATATCCATGACACTGGGGGCAAAAATATCCATGTGTGAGCTGGGGCAATATATCCATGTGTGGCCTGGGGGCAATATATGTCCATGTGAGCTGGGGCAATATATATATCCGTGTCAGCTGGAGGCAATACTATCTTTTTTATATTGCAGGAAAAAAAAAAGTAAAAATATAGATTTTTTGGGGGGTTGGGGGGGGCCTTCATGGATTCTTGCACAGGGGCCCTCAGGTTTCTAGTTACGCCACTGACTAGCGCCCTGTCTTTAGGCTCCAGCCCAAAAGGGCATATTGGCCAAATCTGCCCCCTGAGAAATCTTTTCTCTCCATATGTACATCAAAGTTATCCTAGGCCTTGTCATTGATGTATATAAATACACAACACCATTTCCAAAACACCTATTTCCATACAAAATACCAAATTTGAATATCACTTACAGGGTTATTCATTTTGGGTGCTCTTTTGTTCCCTTCACTTCGGGGAATCAAATCCCCCCGACCCTGCGGTGAATTCAGCATTCGCCGCAAAGTCCCCGAAGTGCAGAGAAAACCAGCCGACCGCATCCGAAAACCCGCTGCAAAACCGCCGGTAAAAAAATTAACGCACCCGACGATCCACCGCAAAACTGCCGACCGCATCTGAAAAAAGCCAACCATCCACCGAAGAGAGGTATAATAATAAAAAGGTCTGTTACAGAAAGAAAAAAAAAAACGCTATTTAAAAAAAAAATAACCAGAAGTATAAATTTCGTTGAAAAAAATCCCAAAAAATGCTTAAAAAATCCTAAAAAAATTATAAATAAAGGGACTTTTTGCTGCAAGTGAAAAGATTAAATGGTTGAATAAATATTTAATAAAAACGGGGAATTTTTTAAATTTTGAAACCTATGGGATTCGCCTGATTAAGGCTAGGGTCAGACGAACGCATTTTCACGTTGTCTGTGAAAAAGTGCGTTCGAACGAATGGACGCATTTTTTCACGGAGTACGCGATAGCGGTCATACGATGCGCATTTGCGTTCGTGATTTTGTACGGATCATCAATAAAACACTTTGTGCATCTGGACGTTATGTTGGCCGGACATTAGCAGTGTCTGACATCTCCAATTCACGCACACACGCCGCTAGCGGACGCAGCGCACTCTGTACAACCGTACTAGCGGTTTTACGTTCTCGACAAAATGCGTTCGTTTGCCACTTGCGTTGCGCAGCCGGACTTTTGTGCGACCGTACTTCGTATATTGGCCGTCATTGCCCGGCATTTGTTGCTACTACGGCCGCGATTAAGTGCGCCTGCACGTGCGTTCGCACTGCCTCAGTCTGACCCTAGCCTAAACCTGTCGAATGAAAGCAACGAAAATCAGGGTATTTCACAGGCACTTCTCTGCTGTTCGGTGTCTCTGAATAGATTAACCATTGCTTCTCTATGGGGATTGCTGCCGAAGATCATCGTATTTTGCTGGCAATTCGCCTATATTTGGCAAATTGCCAGCTTTTGAATAGCCCTGAAATTGCACCGTATGGGGAAATTCACTGTTCGGTGCATTTTCGGGGCTGGTTTGGCTCTCTTTGAATAACCCTGTTAGTTGTGTTCTTTTACTCAAACTATACCATGGTAACAAATCTATAAAGATATACACACAATTTACAATTTCACAAATCTATTATTTATGCAACGATTTAACAGTATTTTCTACACTTGGCCGGCATCTGAAAGGTGAAATCTTCTCTCAGTGAGCAGGATTAGGCAGGATTTACACATCCCACACAGCTAACATCAAGTCGTCCACTGTCAACACAAACCATAGGGGGGATTCTCTTAGAAGTTAGAAATGTAAGGGGGTGTACTCATCTAACAGCGAGCTGAAGAACTGGCTTCAAAACATTAAGTGGAAGAAGAAGATTCTCCAACTGAGCTGACTTTTTTAAAAATCTTTTTAATTTCCATTCCTGAAATCACAAGCAATAATCTAAATTAATACTTAGATACAAAAGGGTTAATTCTAGGGATGAGCATGGCTGAAAAATTTGTTTAGTTTAGATTTGTTTCGTTACGTTTTTAAATCATTTCGTTTTCGGAATTTCGTAACTAATTTCGTTTCGTACTTAGCTTCATTTCAGATCGATTTGAAATTTTGAATCGATTTGAATTTCATATATCAATTCGAATTTTGGATCACTAAATAAAACCCCAATTAATCAAATTTTGCTGTTAAAAGAAAAGCTAGGGTTAAATTTTAAGCTCTATTCACAGCATACATACAAGACAGACTGCATGGCTCCTTCCCCTCTGCGCCCCTAAAGCTGCATCAAGCATACACACAAGACCGACTGCATGGCTCCTTCCCCTCTGCGCCCCTAAACCTGCATCAAGGTATCCGGATCCATCACGACATCCCCTGCTCTCAACCCTATTTTCCTGACCGCCATATTTATGCAATTGTATTTTATGTTTGCCTTTATTTTAAAATCTCCCTCCATTTCTGTTAGAAAAAACCCTCTGTTCCTCCTCCCCTCCCCCATGCATGGTCACACAGTGTGCTTTTCTCATAACCTTATTCACTCTATTCACAGAATACACACAAGACAGACTGCATGGCTCCTTCCCCTCTGCTGTCCCACCCAACCCTCCCCATTCACCCTCCCACCCAACCCTCCCCATTCACCCTCCCACCCAACCCTCCCCATTCACCCTCCCACCTAGGGCAGGTCCATAACTTAAGATCTCTCTTCCAGCTGTCTCCACTTCTCTCTCTAATTACTCTCACTAAGCCCAGGCTTCTGTTTCTTCCTATGCTGCCCTGCTAACCATCTTTACATTGCCTCTGCTCCTATCTGTTTCACCTACCCCAGTCCCTTAGATTGTAAGCTCACGGGATGTCTGACTGAGCACTTAGTTAAGTACTGCACTACTTGGACAGTCATCCTATGGGCAGGGTCATCTTTTCATTATGTATCATGTGTGTCTCCTGTTTGTGCTCCCCTATTGTAAAGCGCTGCAGAATATGTTGGCGCTGTATAAATGGCTGTAATAATAATAATAATTTATTATTTGAGTCAAATTAAATAGTGAAACAAAATTAATTTTTTCCATTAAGTCCTTTGCTGACTATTACTTGTATTGTAAGTTAAGATCAATTCGATGGTTGATATGTATTCGATAGTTCATTTCAAATTCGATAGTTGATATCAATTATTCAGATTTTTCTTTTATGATGATGACACAGTGTAAAATGAAATAAATTAGTTATATACCATTCAGGCTGGGGTCAGACGAGCGTAGTGTTCATGTCTGTGATTGCGCCTAAACGTACGTCCGTGATAGCATGACAGAAAGCCCATCGGAGTCCGTTACACGAAGTACGACCGCACTGAACTGCAGACGCACAACGGCCGCGGCCCACAGACGCAAGGCAGGCAAGAACGTACAACCCCTAGAACGGCCGCACAAAGTGCGCTGCGTCCGCAACGTCCGCATAGCTTTGTGTGTGAGTGATGGAACGTGGTCAGACAGACTGCATTTATACGTCCAGCATTTTTCACGGACAAAATGGTTTTGCTTTTTATTTTATTTTCTCTCCTACATCCGTCAAAATATACGTCAGTGATAAACAGACTGTGTGGCCACTACTGCGTCTTCCGTACTGACGTACGTCCGTGTACACGGACGTACAGTCCGTAGAAATCACGCTCGTCTGACCCTAGCCTAAGTTTCGAATTCGTATCGTATCGATTCATTATTCGGAAGTACTTACGAAATGCGAATGATCAAATTTCGTTCCAAATTCCGATTTTTTCCGAAACGAATGCACATCTCTAGTTAATTCACTAAGCAACAATTTCACAATTGTTACAAATAACTGTAAAGATCGCCATTTGTTGCAACGGTGAACACTGGCTATACACATAAAGAAAATCCAACACTGGCAGGCGAAGCTCACGCAACAAATAGCCAACCGCGATGAACAATGGCACCACTGTTATTCTTCTGTAAAAGGTATAGACGTTCCGTCTGACTGCACTGTTTGCTGTCTGTTGTAGGTTTTCAAAGGAGTCAATAGAGAACAACACACAAAGCAAGTGGGCACTTTTGGAAGCACGGGCAACGCATGTTGCAATGGACGCCAAAATGACATCGACATCAGTCATAACTAACTGATAAAATGTAACCCCAATCTCCTCCGTTATAAAGTGCATCTGTTTCAACGGACGGACGCACTTTGCTCAATCAGGGCAGTCGTCTGACTGCAGCCTTAAACTGCAGCGATTACACACCTACTGAGGAAGCGAGAATATCGCGAAACACGTTTAGGTGCAACTTTGTTACATTTTACTTCTTTTATTTGTAAATTTTAATAAACAAGCTTTGATTTTAACAATCAAACAGTCTTTAGCAATTTTAAAGTGTCAGTCTACATAGACCTCCATTCAAACTACGGTGAAAATAACAGTAAGACCAACTATGGACAACTTGAACTGAAACACCAGTTGGAACTACTGTAATATCTAAGCTAAAATACTACGGTGGAAAAAATGGTGGAAGTTACAGTGCTGAGCTATGGTAACAGTTTCCTGTGCAGCGAATGCACCATAGTTTCACTGTACTCGCTCCACCGAAGTTCACTGAAGATAAACCACCATTCTTTTAATGCAGAAAACAGTGGTTAGTGAATAGCATCTGCAGTTTGTATTATAACTGGCATATACAATGCCTGGCCAAAAAAAGTCAATAAGTGTGAGCCTTCCATTGGATAATCACTGCAGTGATTAACATGTTTCAGCATAAAATGAGGTCATGTGACTCCCTGAATATACTGGATGAGCAGGTTTTTCCATCAATGGGGTTTTTCTCCCCTGATGGCACAGCGGGCATATTCCAAAATGGCAATGCCAGGATTCATGGTGCTCAAATTGTGCAAGAGTGGTTCAGGGAGCACGAGACATCATTTTCACACATGGATTGGCCACCGCACAGTCCAGACCTTAACCCCATTGCGAATCTTTGGGATAATGTGCTGGAGAAGACTTTACGCAGCGCTGCGACTCTCCCATCATCAATACAAGATCTTGGCCACAAATTAATGCCACTCTGGATGCAAATAAATGCTGTGACATTGCATGAGTTTATCGACACGATGCCGCGGCGAATGCGTGACGCAATCACAGCAAAAGGCGACACAACCAAATATTACAGCGTGTGTGACGTTTTTGGCCAAGCTGTGTAAATCTATTAATAAAAGAGGAAATGCTACTCCAGGAATCTTCTTTTTGAGCTGTTTTAAATGTTTTCATACATTTTTTAAAGCTTCATTTAGACCTTGACCTTCTCAAATGAATCTATTTTCCCCAACTTGGCCGGTTTCTCTTACTCATATATTAACTAACCACAACTCAGCATTTTTCTCCCTCCCTGAACTAACCCATGTGTGCTCTCCCACTAAAAAGCGATAAATAATGACTTTTCCTACATCTGGTCTCTCATTGGGGTATATCTTTCTTCATTATTATTTTTTTTTGGAGTAATTTTTTTTCTGCTTTGGAAAGTGATTTAGATGTCCCTCGATTGTCAGGGCAAGTCAGTAAAAAAAACACAGGCATTAAACTAAGTAACCTTTAAGGACCACAGATAAACAAAAAAAGCCATTGCGCGTCATCTTGATTACTACCAGACTCTTGGAAATGTGACAGTGGAAGCCCCCCCTTACCCCTGGATGACATAAGCAGGAGTCTCCCTTTCATGATGTTTTGAAAAGAAGGGCAATTGAGGTGCCTGGACTTTCCAACATTCTGAGAACATCATAGGGGGAGTGTGTGGCTTGATCAGAAACATCTGGATCCGCTCTTCCTTTGAACTTATGGAAGAGGGAAGACAATAAATGAATAAATAAGAGGCATTATTTCGCAGACGCGGGACCTCTTCACTCAGAGAGATTTAAGGGGGATTTACCGTTGAATTTTTAGGCTTTGTTTCAAGGCTCGTCATGTGTCAGAATAGTGTCAGATCAGAAAGGAAATAGAATCAGAGATTTGAGAGTGAATCGAGGTGTCCAAATACAAACCGGATTGTCCAAACTCAGGACCAGGTCCCCATGCATCAAGTCAAAGGAACACTCTGTTAAAAAGCAGAGATCAATTTTTTTGCCCTTAAATGATTGGGCAGAGGCTACTGACAGCTTCTACACAATTATTTTTTCTTTTTATTCTCTTTTTAGTTTTTTTTCTCACCTTTTGTCCCTCGTCACGTGCTGCTCCTCCTCTTCGGGTCAGGGACTCCCGAATGCCGAAGTCCGGAAGATGTTATGCGCAAATTACGCTCTCATGCTACTTACTTGCACGGCATAGTACACAAGTTGCGATACACTCCTCCGTAGTAGAGATGTGCATTCGTTTCAGAAAAATTCGGAATTTGGAATGAAATTTGATAATTCGTAGTTCGGAAGTGCTTCCGAATAACGAATCGATACGATACGAATTCGAAACGAAATGGAATATAACAAATTTATTTAGTTTTACACTGTGTCATCATCATAAAAGAAAAATTTGAATAATTGATATCAACTATCGAATTTGAAATGAACTATCAAATTGATATCAACCATCGAATTGATCTTAACTTACAATACAAGTAATAGTCAGCAAAGGACTTTATGAAACAAATTAATTTTGTTTCACTGTTTAATTTGACTCAAATACTAAATCTGTGACACAGCTTAAAATTTAACCCTAGCTTTTCTTTTAACAGCAAAATTGATTAATTGGGGTTTTATTTAGTGATCCAAAATGCGAATTGATATCAACTATCGAATTGATATTTGAAATTTCAAATCGATCCAAAACTAAACGAAATACAAAACGAAATATGTTACGAAAATCCGAAATTTTTTTTATTTAAAAACGTAACGAAACAAAACGAATTGAAAAAAATTTCAGCCATGCACATCCCTACTCCGTAGCGCCTGTGCAGGACGATGGATCAGAGCTGCACGCATGCACAGATCCAATCCATCGACAGCCTCTCTGAGACCACTCGCTACAGTGATTGGTCCCAGAGGGTGACGTTGGCACGTTCTCTGTGTGATGATGTCACTGGTGACCAGTAGCCGGGAAATTCAAAAATCCCAGCTGCAGGTGATGCTGGGTAGAAGAAACTCCTCAACTTTACCCTGCGATTTCACCAGATAGGGGGGTTGGGGCCACTCCTCACATCCTGTCTACTTTATAACTTCTATGGTTACTCTCTTTATGTTCTATTTAGAAAGCATACAAGAGCTAGAAAATGTTTAGAAAGCAAAAACATTAGGAAACACACACTCAAAACGCAAACACACCAACACACACACAAAAAAAATCAAACAGCCTAATCTACCCAAAACCCTAAACCCAGACTATATGGAAAGAATCTGTTGAAGCTTGATCATTTCACATTTATAATGTATTTTATATGGGAATAGACAGAGGACGTTCAGCAGTGAAGAACTGAGATATGTTAGGTCAAGTCTACATACAGGTCAGGAACCACTAATCCAGATTTGTAAAGTCTGAAAGACTCTAAAATCTGAAAGTTTTTAATGTCTTTCAGTTATAGGTAAAACTCACCATTCTGCTGCTCCTCCTAGCAGTGGGGTTGCTCCCAGGGCCCCATCATGTTCCTCAGTGCCAGTGAGGGACGGGCTGGGACACTCTACACACCACCATCGTGGGACCTGTGGCATAGTGCCAACGAGAAATACATATCCCATATGGCTCCTATGAGATTCCAGAGCTCTCCATACTTACGTTATCAACATCCACTAAAAATGCTCCTGCAGAATTAGAAAATTATGAAGGAGGTTGTTCGAGGATCTGGGGACTTGTATGGAATCCACCTTCTCTGTGATTGGTCCCCATAGCGTAGTGATACAAGCCTAGGAAGCAGTTTTCCAAAATCCTCCTTTTTACGAAAAATGTAACAAAGGAAGACAGAGATAAAGGGTTTACGATTATACGGATCATGGAATTTCTTTTTGCATCCAAACCATTGCATTTATGACCCAGAATCGTAATTTCTCCAGGACATGCATATTTTCATCTGTACGGTTACGTGCCAGAATGTCTAGACATGATTATTCAATAAGTATGGGGTTATGTCATGCAACAAAATCCAAGCAGAAAAATATTAGGGGTCTTCTAAAAATGCACTGTGTGTGTTTCCATGTTCGGATGGTTTCACTTTGCTTGTCTTGGCTTGCTGCCCTCACCTACTGCCGAATGAGATTTTCACTATCTGGTAACCAAGCTGAACAGAGCGTGAAGCCGACACATTTCCATTAAAGGTTTTGGGGAACAACGACCGACACACTGACATATCATTACGTGTCACCCCTCCCCCAATCCCATTTTCCTGCTTAGGTACAGGGGATCTGATTCCAACCCTGGTTGAAACTTAACTGGAGCTGTGGTAAACTTACAACTTTGGGCCAGATGACAACTGAGCCACCAATCAAACCGAGTCAGTCGATATGTCTATCGGCACCTTCCGTTTGCCTAACGGCTCACTCAGATATGACAACAGAAACCCAAGCTCTGCTTGCGACTCAAATGTCTTGTCAGGTTTCTGTAAATTAACAGCTCCTATATTTTGTATTGGAGCCATTAATTTGCACCTTGAAGGAGAAGAACCAGATATTCCAACATAGTTCGTTCTTCTCCCATAAAGCCAGTAGTAAAGGAAAAATATTGGCCTTCAAAAGCTGGAATTAAGTGATTTTGACTTTGCAAAATAACTTAACACGTCAACCTAAAGGAACGGGAAAATCTCTTAGTCACTTGAGGGAGGTCCCACAGCGCAGAGGCCACGAGAAGCAGAAGACTGGGAACATATAGTTCCAAGGGTTCTTCCATGGTTCCTTCCATGACTCCTGCACATTTCTGCTCAAGCAAGCTCTCACACAACACATGCAAGGACGGAGTGGGCTCCATGGAATCCTAGGGTCTCCAGGAGTCAATAACTCCAGCGGTGTGCAGCACTGCTGCCGGTATCAGCAGCTAAAAAATACTCCAAGTCGAGCTCCTAATGCAGCAGCTTGGCCAGAATAGGTCCGTTAATGATGAGATGGAAAGGGGAAAAGGCTTGCACAGCTCCCCATTAAGGAACCAGTTGGTTCACAAAAGTTCTGGTTAAGTTTTCACCAGGATTGGAATACAGCCCAGGGAGTTCACCAGTTTCCAGATATGGCTTGTATCGATCAAGCTGGACAAAGTTGGACACCATACTAGTCTTTCTGAGCAGTCACTTTCACTCTGCCAGCAGCTTTACACTCAACCCAATGGTAACAAAACCAGAACTTAAGGGGTTATTCAGTAAGGGCCGAACTTGCCACTGAATTGCACCGAATGGTGAATTTCTCGGTACGATGCAATTTCATGGCAGTTTGTCTATTCACTAAGCTGTCAATTCACCAAATACAGACGATTTGACAGTGAGATATGGTGCAGTTCAACACAGATCGCCGCAGATTGATGCCCTTCGATGATCTCCGGCGACAGCGAAATTGTCCAAAAGAGAAGTAATGGTTAATCTATTCAGAGAATGCTGAACTGCACCGAAATGTTGGCGAAAAGCCTTGATTTTCGGTAGTTCAGATCGACAGGTTTAACCCCTTAAGGACGGGAGTAATTTTACAACTTCGGCGCTGTTTCGAAGTAAAAGTTTGCTGAGCTCATTTTGACCGTTTTTAAACGCGGTTTTAAGTCACGTATTATTATACCACCCAGACAAATTATATATCGTTCTTTCCGACAGACTCGGCAGATTAATAATATATCATTATTATATGTATATGTCATGCCCTGCCAAAATGCTATAACAAAAAATTTCAAAACAAGATTTAAAAATGTGAATTTTCAATAAAATTTCAATCATCCACAGTGTGTAAAGTGTTTTTTTTTAATTTTATTATCCGAGCCTTTGCAGTCATATGCTATTGGGTAGACTTGTTAAAAAAATTTGAAAGGGGAACCCATTTTTTTTTTGGGGAGAAATTGCATGATTTTAGCTAAACCCCCCCAAAAAAATCATTAGTGAAGCATCATTGTTCACATTATAATTGTTCTTATTATAATTGAAATGTGAACAATAGTGCTGCATTAAAAAAAAAGGATTTATTTTTTTAATTAATTAAGTTTTTTATTATTTTTACTTTTACATTTTTTACACTTTCACCTTACTTTTAACATGTTTGATGTGATTGGAAAGGCCTTTGGCCTCTGGCCTTTCCAGCAATATCAGACATGACCCCCTAGCGGCCACGATCAGGAGATAGGGGGGTTTTTGAACCCCTATAACTTCTCTATGGGATTTCCTTAGGAAATCCCTTTACAGCTAGGGGGTTCCCCAGTTAACTGACATCATCGCACATGGCACGATGAGTTAGTTAACACGGGGGGACCCAGAGGTGGGGGATGCCATCCAAGATGGTGACCCCACTGGAAAAAGGCCACGGTCTTGTACCGATTGGTGCCAGGCCGAGACCTGGCAACTAAGGGGTTAACCCCCTACATCGCTGGAAAGGTCAGGCTGTGACCCTTCCAGCGATGCTGGCCACAGCCTCCTGGTCCCCGGCGATGGGGAGATCCAAAGGATCCACCCCCTCGCCTTCAGGCGCTTCCCCTGCTCCGGCGGGGGGGACGCCTGAAACTGACGTCATCGCGCGGGGAGGAGTGATACATGACTTCGCTGGAGTCAGAGCAGCATGGGAGCGACCGGAGGAGGTGAGTATGGCCGCCGGGGGCTGCAAACGCCCGGTGCGGCGCTGCGGCGTTAAAGCCCGCCTAATGCAGGACGTAATGGTACGTCCTGCGGTGCTAAGGGGTTAAACAGGCGAATCCCTTAGGATTATGAAAAAAGTTATCGGTTTTATTTTTTATTTACTAAACAGTTTTTTCTTTCCATTTTCAGCAAAAAGCCTTTGTATTTATTTATTTGTTAGAAAACCTTTTTCTATTTTTTAGACTAAATTTTTGATTCTCAATTTTTTTTAACCCTTTCACTGTGGAGGACGTGTGGGGAACGTCCTAATTGACTCCCGCTATGTGCGGGGGTCATTCCCCACACGTCCTCCGCAAGCGGGAGCCCCCACGGAGATACTCACCTCTCTGTCCGAGGTCCCACAGCATTCAGCCTTCAGCGTCTTCAGATGCTGAAGTTAAGCGCCTCCCGACGTCAATGACGTCATCGTGCCATGTGCGATGATGTCATTTCCAGGCGACCCCCCGGCAGTGCCGAGAGATCGCCTGAAAGGGAGGGGGGATCCGTTCAGATCCTTCTCCCTCCCGTTCAGGAAGGAGCAGTGCCACAAGCCAGGCACCGCTTAAAAGGGGAGAGTCTCCCCTTTTAAGCGGTGCCTGGCTTTAACCCAACTGGGTCACGATTCTGAGCCATGCGGCTAGCACCGGTGGGGGCCACCATCTTGGATGGCGGCTCCACCTCCGGGTCCCCCCTCGCTGCCGGACATCATCACGCATAGCGTGATGATGACAGTTAGCCGGGGAACCCCTAGCTGCCAGGGGATTTCCCAAGGAAATCCCCTGGTGGAGATAGGGGGTTCCTTTGAACTCCCATATCTCCAGAACCGTGGCAGCTAAGGGGTAATGGAGGGTGTCCAGGGGCGTACCTAGAACATTTGGCACCCGGGGCGGATCCTATATCTGGCACCCCCCCAAATTTTAAAATGTAAAAAAAGAAAAGGAAAAAAAAATCACACGCACTTTTTTAATGTTTTCAAAAATATTTTTAGTTCCAGCATTCTGGCAGGACATGATGTATACATACAATAATGATATATTATGAATCTGCTGATGGTGGATTATGTGTCCTCTGTGCTGTACAATAAGAGGCGAGTGTAGATTTGAATAATTGAATAATTGTTATTTTTAAGTGTTTTTGCAAACTCACAACATATCAATCCTCATGCTATGAACAAAAGTACACATGTGAGTGGTTTGCTGATGGGAGTAGTGTGTGTGTTGGGGTGGCTTGATTTGTGTGATAGGAGTTGTGTGTTGGTGGCTGGGTTGTGTGTTGGTGGCTGGTGTTGTGTGATGGGGTTGTGGGTCGGTTGGTTTTGTGTGATGGAGTTGTATGGGTGGCTGGTTTTGTGTGATAGGAGTTGTGTGTATGTGCTGGGTGGCTGGTTTTGTGGATTGGAGTTGTGTGTGTGTGCTGGGTGGCTGGTTTAGTGGATTGGAGTTGCTGAGCAGAGAATGGGTGTGTGTTTTGCAGGTATAAGATGCTGCTATGGTATTTTTTCTTTACTTTTCCAGTTTTTTAAGACTCCCTCTTCCCTGTCCCTGTTTACCCTGGGCTGCCTATTCACTGGTGATGCAGTGAATGCTGCCTAGCCCCCTCTATGCAGGACCTCACCAAGAGCCAGGCAGCTCAATGACAAATTTCTGATCACAGCAGTGCTGGATAAGGAAAGGTCCACTTTAAACAGCAGTAAGCAGACAGGGCTTCATATTCTGTGATACCCCCCTTTACCTGCCGTTTACTGTCATCTTCTCTCTCTGCACACAAATTGCATCCCCCTCCCCTCTCCTAGAGCTGCTGTGGGGCAGGGGAGGAGCTATGGAGGGAGTAGAGGGGGATTTTTATTCTATTCTATTTTATTCCTAATGCAAACGCCCTGCTCTGCTGCTCGTTTGTTTGAGAACACAGCTCAAAGCTGACACACAGTGACAGTGGCACCTCCTAGTACCCCTAATGACACCCCCAATAATCACTGGTACCTGGGGCGACCCGCCCCTGCCACTCCCCTAAGTACACCACTGCTCTGTGATAGGCTCACACACAAATTTTGGCGAACTGCCAGCAACTACGTTGCTGTTCGAAGGCAGTGCAAATCCCCATAGAGAAGTAATGGTTAATCTATTCAGAGAACACCGAACAGCAGAGAAATGTCAGTGAAATGTCCTGATATTCGTTGGTATCAATCAGCAGGTTTATTCAGGCGAACCCCATAGGTTTCAATGTTAAAAATAATCCCGTTTTTATGCAATATCTAATAAACCATTTATTATTTTAATCTGCAGTAAAAAGTCTTTATTTATTGATTTTTTTTTAGTACCTTTTAGTCATTTTTCAGAATTTTTTCCAGGCAAATTTTTTTCCCCCTTTTTTTTAGTTGTGGTTTTTCTTTTTTCTATAAATCATAGGAAAATTCCAGACATTTTCGTTCAGTAGTTTTTTGAAACCAGTAGGCCACGGGTTTGCGGTGGCGGCATTCAGCAGCCGACTCCCTGCACTTTGGGGACCCTTTGGTGAATGGTGAATTCACTGCAGGGTGGGGAAATTTTATTCCCCGAAAGTGCAGGGAACAACAGAACACCAAAATGTTTGCATCATTTAGGTGCTCTGTAAGTAACCCCTTTAGTGGTGAGTTTTTTTGCGGCCCCCTGGAAAGTGCCAGCCTAGGCCTTGCCTACCCAGGACATACTTAAAAATTAGGGAAATCTCAATGTACCCTTCCTGGTAAAATACTTTGCAAAAGTAAAAAAAAAAAAAAAATTTTTTTAGTGTCACCCTAGGGGGTGGTGCCACCCTGTGCGGGTCGCCCCCGCCCCCCCTAGGTACGCCCCTTAGGGTGTCATTCAAAAGGTCTGATACCCAACATGACCATGTTCAAAGTAAAAAATAAATAAAAAATAATAATAAAAAAAAGAAATTAAAATATTTTTTTTAAAATAAATAAAACCATGTTTTTTTTTGTGTTGTTTTTATTAATGCAGCAATATTGTTCACATTTCAATTATAAAGTGAACAATGATGCTGCACTAATGATTTTTTTCTATGGGGTGTGTTTGCTGAAAATCACGTAATTCACCCCAAAAAAATGGGAGTCCCCATTTCTAATTTTTGTACAAGTGCACCCCGTAGAAAATATAACCGCAGACGCTCATGTGATGAAATGTGAAAAAAAACACTTCACACGCTGTAGATGATTAAAAATTCTAATTTTATTGCATGTTTTGTTGTAATATACAGGCAGGACATGACATATACATTTAAAAATTATATATTATGAATCTGCCGAGTCTGCCAGAAAAAAATAAAATAATATTTCTGTGTCATATAATAAAACTTGGCTTCTAAACGCATTTAAACATGAAGAGCAAAAGTGGTAAAAACGAGCTCAGCACACAGGCGTGAAACGGCTCAGCAGGGAAGGGGTTAAAAGGTGTTTTTTAAAATCATTAACAGACCTTTCTATTATTTTTAAAGGACCTTTCATATTATATATTTACACACATTTTAATGCTTTTCTGTTGGATTAAACATTTAGTAGAAGAATAGCAGAGTTCCGGGTTTGTTTTTGCAGTTCGGTGGCGTTCGCTGGTCAGTTCAGCGTCTTTGGCGTTTTTTCTGGTCACTTCGGTGGTCATCGGCAGCATTCGTCAGTTGCAGGGTTATTCAAAGAGATTCGAAAAGTCACCGCATGTTCGGTGACTTTTCGTTCCCTGCACTTCGGGGCGATTCGGTGATCCTAGTTCGTTGACCCTGCGATGTATTCAGCAAGCACTGCAGGCCAGGAAAACCCGCCGTAAACCCGCCAAACACTTACCGCAAAACCTGCTGAACGCTCACCGAAAACTCAACGAAACCCACAGAAACAGCTGGATTAACCACCCCACACATGCTGGAGGAACCCGACTAGCCGCCGATCACAGCACAGAGCAGCCGCCAGAAAAAGCCGTCACCGCAGACGAACGAGTTAAACCAAAAAAAAACATTACGCTGCAAGCTTGAATATTGAAACGCTGTTTGGAAAAAAGCTACTGAACTAAAATGTCTGAAATTTACATATAAGATCCAATGAATGATGATAAAAAGGGCTGTTACAGAAAAAAGAAAAAAATATTTTAAAAAAAGAACAGAAAAAAAGTTTGCCAAAAAAATCCTGAAAAATGCCTAAAAGATCCTAAAAAATCTAAAAATAAAGAGACTTTTTACTGCAGAAGATAATAATAAACGGTTTATTAGATATTGATTTAAAACGGGAATATTTTTAACATTGAAGCCTATGGGATTCGCCTGAATAAACCTGCCGAATGAAACCACCTAATGGCAGGGCAATTCGGCAACTTTTCACTGCTGGTTTTTGTTCTCTGAACAGACGAAGCATTGCTTCTCTATGGGGATTTCACTGCCACCGAACAGGCACTGAAAAGGGAATGTGTGTGCAGGCAATTCGCTAACATTTGATGAACTGCCTGCTCTATGAATAGTCGAATGGCCAGGAAAGGTAAGTGTATGCTGAATTTCAGTGTCCGGTTACATTTTGTGGCCAGATCGGCTCTCTTTGAATAACCCTGTTTGTTTGGCGGTCTTTGGTGGAAATGGAATGCTTTCTGAAAAAAACCTTTTGTAAGTAGCCAAGTTGTAACTGACCAAAGGAACCCGTGCTGTAACGGCTGCTGCACGCACAGGGCTACATCTCAGCATTAAATGAATACATTTTACAGAAAAAAAATCAAACTGCTGAAAAAGCTACATAAAAATTAATTATCAGGATGGAGTATTTGTTTACAAAACATTCCATTAGTTAGATACAAACCGAGACAATAGAATGTTCAATTTAGTAAAAACCGGTGTTTTGATAAAATAAAAGTATTTTATAAAAGTATTCTTTATTAAAATATATATATATCTATATATCAATGATGTATTCCCGTGAAGATTATATATATAAATATATATATATATTATCGAAAGCTTCCTGTGGGTCCATTATAATTAGGCTTCATGAAGTAAATACCATCCATTCGAATCACACTGGCAGCTACAATATATATTTTGAAGTTCAGCAGGGGACACTTTTCTTCTACCATCAAAAGGACAAACACTTTTTGATGTAGAAGCACAAAGACTACCTAAAGCAATAATACTCCTTTCAACAATCTAGGTTTTTTTTCCATTTCTGTCACAAATAGCAAAGATTGTAAAATTGAATACTACAAAAGCCGGCGGAATCATTAAGGGCTTGTTCGCTGTTATTACCGCTTGCTCCGCATTGTCTAGTATTATGCTGTTAAACTTTATGTGATATTATTCAGTAGGATACCTGACCTCAAAAAAAATAAAGGAATGGGAAACCAAAGGCAAGAGAACAAGAGAATAATGCTTGTGTTCACTTATATCATCCGGAACGTTATAAAAGAGAAAAAAGGATTGGCCTTCCTTTAATGTAGCAGAGCGAGCTCTATAAATATTTTCAAATGAAGCAGTTATTATATTCAGTAGTGAGCTATCATTCTCTCTATCCATCTTCTATCTATCTATCTATCTATCTATCTATCTCTATCCATATCTATCTATCTATCTATATATCTATATATCTATCTATCTCTATCCATAGCTATATATCCATGCTATCAGGGTTATTCAAAGAGATCCGAATTGCTTGAGAAAGGTCGGTTGAAAATCTGCGTTCGGCTACCTCTCTTGGCCATTCGGGTATCCAGAGAGCAGGCAATTCGCCAAATCCTGGCGAATTGCCTGAACATACGGTGCCTGTTCGGTGCCTGTTCGAGGGCAGTGAAATCCCCATAAAAAAGCACTGCTTCGTCTATTCAGAGAACACAAACCAGCAGTGAAAGGTTCCCCTAATGCCCTGCCATTTGGTGGTTTAATTCGGCAAGTTTATTCAGGCGAATCCCATAGGCTTCAATGTTAAAAATATTCCCGTTTTAATTCAATATCTAATAAACCGTTCATTATAAAATTCTGCAGTAAAGAGTCTCTATTTATAGATTTTTTAGGATATTTTAAGCATTTTTCTGTTTTGTTTTTTTTAATAAAAGTCCTATTTGTTTTTTTTTGTTTTCTTTTTAAGTTTGCTTCTTTTTTCTGTAACAGCCCTCTTTATTATCATTCCCTGGATCTCATATATAAATTTCAGACATTTTCGCTCAGTAGTTTCTTTGCAAACAGTGTTTCACTTTTCAATCATTCATACAAACTGTTTTCCTAATTTATTCACCTCCCTCTGTCTGCGGTCTCGACTTTTTCCGGTGGCTTCGCTGCGTGTGATCGGCTCCTGCTCGGGTTTTTCAGTTTTTTTCGGCGGGTTAATCCAGATGTTTTTGCATGCTTTCGGCGTGCATTCGCTGGGTTTTGCGGTTTGTTTTCGTCGGGTTTGCGGCAGCTTTTCCCTGCAATTCGGGGACCCTGTGGTGTTTGCTGAATACAACGCAGGGTCGCCGAAATGGGATCGGCAAAAGGAACCGAATTGAAGAGAACGAAAAGTCACCGAACGTGCGGTGACTTTTCGAATCTCTTTGAATTACCCTGTATGTCTATCCCTTCCTATTCTATCTATCTATCTATCTATCTATCCATCCATCTATCCATGCATCTTTCTGTCTGTCTTTTTGCTCATCAGTCCTGCTGTCCATCTACATTTCTGGTGGTGTGTTTGTCTGTTTTCCTATCTGTCTCTCCGTCCATCTATCTTTCTGTCTTTCAATCTACCTTTCTGGTTGTGTGTCTGTCTACTTTCTGTCTAGTTTGCCTTCTGCCTGCCTTTCCTTCCTTCTCTCCATCTGTCATTATCTCTGCATTCATCAATCTCCAGTTTGTTTATTCTTCGCCAGACTCGTCCTAATACAAAACCCCTAAATGTTTCCAGTTTTTTATATTTCACATAGTTCTATGTGAAGTTTCCTGACTTCCACGGTTTCACCTGGCATATTGACCGGCTGCCATCCTTCTTCATAATGCACTTTCCAGGCAATGCTCTTTTTTTCTAAGTTCTGTAATTTCATCAAATATGGATAAAACCTTCCCCTTAATTACAATTTGCACAGCACCAGGCAGATGTAAAATTATTTCATCTGCAAAGCCTTTAAGGGACCAAGAAGCACATGTGCGTTCCACATTACAGATCTTCTCTCAGAACTTGGTATTAATGGAATTCTTCTGCACGTTTCGCCAGATGGCAAACCCAGTCCTTACACTCAGCACATGTCTCCTCTGATGTTTGTTTCAGTTATTTCTGCCACGAGTGTCAGGTAAATTAATCAGCACCCACGTTCCCAAACGTCCTGGCAATACGTCGTTGTGCGTACTGGGTGTCGAAGTGTGCGACATTGTATCTAATCATGAATTTGCGAAAACAGTTTTTCATTTATTTATCTGTCGCTCTTTTGGGTTTCAAGCTACAAAAGGCATCTGGTAAAACCATCCCTCGTCCCGAGGCCACATAATTACAGTATCTTCAGGGATACACAATTAAAATTCTTGGGTATTTAGAAATAAAAAGAGTCACTTGACAGATTTGGGTTTTAAACATTCCGAACGTCAGACGCAGATGTGTTGGTAAACTAGAATCTCTTTGCTGAACCACTTAAAAGGTCGTGATGTAAAACTAAAGAAAAAACAAAGGAAAGAAGTAAGATTAAAAGCAAAATCGATGGATAAACAACTCGGGTTTCATTAAATCTTCACAAATTTATAGATGTTGTTACATAACTGGCTGACTGTAGCTACGTAAGCTTTAATTAGAGAGAAGCAGGAGATCTCATGACACTGAACCATAAAATAAACATAAAAAAGTCACTCCTTGACGAAACTTCCACAACAGGACTGAAACATTAGACATGTTCATGGACAAAATTTACGTTTTGTTTTCCTTTCGGATTTTTTCAGAACGTAAATTTGGGTTTCCAGATCGATTCGTTAACGACATTATTTGCTAATTTCGGATGATCCGTATTTTGTTTTCGGATCGATTCGTTAAACTAGGCACCCTGTACAGAAACAATCCTGCCTGAGCCCCGCGGTAAGAAAGCAGATTGTACAATGCTTATGCCGGCTATTGATTACGGAGATGTAGTGTATGCAGCAGCCCCGCAAACGCACCTTCAGAAACTTACTACATTGTATAACTCATTGTGCCGCTTTGCGCTACATTGTAACTACATGACCCACCATTGTGACATGTTAAAAGAGCTAAACTGGCCATCGCTGGAATCTAGACGCACCCTTCACCTTTCCAGCCTGGTGTTTAAGAGCTTTTCTGGGAAGCTGCCACCCTACCTGAATAGACTGCTTCCCCCAGCAGCTCCCTCATCCTAGAACCTCAGATCCAGGACCAGCACCTTACTTGCAATACCACAATACAAAAAGACAGTGGCTCGATGCTCATTTTCCTACAGAGCACCGCAATTATGGAATAACCTCCCAGACACCATCAAATCTTCCCCCAGTCTTAAGTCACTCAAGAGCTCCTTACTAACATACCTCAATACAGAATGCACCTGTAAACATGTAACATAATGACTATTTCCTACATATTTATTTTCTGTTAATCTGTATATTTGTGTTGTTTTTTAATATCTTGCATTGTATTACTTTGTATTTCTGTAACTGTAACACTTCAATGTTCTTGAACCCAGGACATACTTGAAAACGAGAGAAATCTCAATGTATCCTTCCTGGTAAAATCCTTTATAAATAAATAAATAAATAAATAAATTCTATAATGATTAAAAAACACAAAAGTGTAAAAAAAAATAATCAGGGGTCCCTGTGAGATGCCCATTGCCCATTAACCCTTTGCTGGGACATACGCTGTGCCCTGTGAGATGCCCAATGCCCATTAACCCTTTGCTGGGACATGCGCTATGCCCTGTGAGATGCCCAATGCCCATTAACCCTTTACTTGGGTCATACTCTGTGCCCTGTGATATGCCCAATGTCCATTAAGTGTTTGCTGGGACATAAGCTGTACCCTGTGAGATGTCCAATGCCCATTAAGTGTTTGCTGGGACATAAGCTGTGCCCTGTGAGATGCCCAATGCCCATTAAGTGTTTGCTGGGACATAAGCTGTGCCCTGTGAGATGCCTAATGCCCATTAACCCTTTGCTGGGACATAAGCTGCGCCCTGTGAGATGCCCAATGTCCACTAACCCATTGCTTTGTCTTGAATTACATTTATTTATATATTTATTTTCGTTTCTGATCAATTTTGTTTTTCGTTGTTGCCGCTATTCGAATTTTCGGACGACCGATTATCGTTTCCTGAAATGCTTCCGAAAATGAAAAATGGTGGATTTTCAGACGAATTCGAATTCAGATGAAACGAAACGCACATGTCTATGAAACATTGATAATCTGAATTCAAAAGATGCATCATTGACATCGGTACGTGTATACTGTATTTAAATACATATATAAATATAATACATTATAATAACATATACAATAATAATATATGTAAAATATATTCAAATCACGATTTGACGATTTGAATAAAATTTAGATTTTTAATTTTAGGACTTTTTTTAACATGTTTTGATAAAATTTCTGTTTTTTAATGTTCAGCTTTTAGAGTGCTAGCTCTGCTTCTTTTTCTTTACTGTCATTGACTGATTTTTTTTACACACTGTCCTTCGAGAGCAGGAGTTTTGGATAATATATATATACACACACACATAAAACATAAGATATACCAAGCTAAAAGTAAATCATGTACGAACAGCATAATATCAGTACATATTCAGTAGTATCGCAGCTAGTAACGTTTTCAATTGGTGGGTGATATACACATAAAGTGTAAATCTGTCCCTTTAACAGTTTAGCTCCGCCCACTAAAACCATGTAGCCTAAAATAGAACAGACAATTCAGATATCACCTGGTATACAGTGGCAAGAAAAAGTATGTGAACCCTTTGACATTAGTTGTTTTTCTGCGTGAATTGTTCATAAAATGCCATCTTATCATAATCGAAGTAAAGATTTGACACAATGCCATTTCTGCCTGTATACTGATAGTGTAGACCCCCTGTGACATTGTGCAAGATAAGGGACGTCATCTAGAGTTTAAAACCTTTAATCCAAGCAATATTTCTGCAAATCAAAAACCAACACATAAATGTTTGAAAAAGAGTATATTTACATTATTTTAATATTTTAAATATTTTTGAAAAAAGTGTTAAATACACGTTTTAAGTAAATGCTACGATATTTTCTTCAACAATAAGCACAAGGTATGGAAGGGGGTTATTGCGAAAGCGCTGCTTTATTTTTGAGTATACCTTACCTTATATGATTACCTAGTGCGCCAATCAATTCATTTCTTTATTTGTTTGCGTTGGTAAATTGAAAATTTAATAATTCCTTATTTTTCCTGGAAAGTAAAAATTTCTCAAGGCTTTTCATTCCGAGTCAGTAAAAATCGACCCTGCTATTTCCCCATATCCCCATGCTAACCTCATTAATGAGAGAGGAAATATATTCATGTCATTTTATGGATTTCGTTATTCAACTTTTACCTCTTTCTTTATGCCATCGATTTCCCCGGAATGTATTTTTATTCTTAAAACAAAATACTGTGGTTTGACGAATCGAAACTGCGTGTCCGTGTTCTGACAATCCATCATAATCTCAATATTTTGTTCTAAATTAAAGTTTGCTCTCGCTTCTCATCTGTCAGACAGACGCTCAAGTGAAATGTTAAAATAGCAAGTGTCTGTTTGACGAGCAAATGATTTATCACTGCGCAAAGTGCGCACTGCATTCAAAGAATAAATCCACATGTAACGCAGGTATTGAAAATTTAAACATTAATATTCGAGTAACAAACCCAGGAAGGGTACACGTTTGGTTTCTGCACTCTACCTGAGTGCAATGGAGCTCAATCCTTGTTGTCTGCTTGTTATTATTGTTATCATCATCAAATCCGAGATTTTAGTGTGTCTATTTTTGGAATTGCGTAAGAAGAAAACACAGTTTATTCCACACAACTAGTCAGGTAGGTAGCAGGAAGATAAGTATATCTAACCGAGAAAACATGTATATACAA
The DNA here is from genome assembly GCA_009667805.1 of Leptobrachium leishanense. Classification (NCBI taxonomy): domain Eukaryota; kingdom Metazoa; phylum Chordata; class Amphibia; order Anura; family Megophryidae; genus Leptobrachium; species Leptobrachium leishanense. The sequence goes on from CM019067.1 coordinate 313,054,593, forward strand.
CCAGGCAGATAAGTATATACTCTATAACTGGGTAGATAGGTGTATATATATAATCAGGCAGATAAGGATATGTAACTGGGCAGATAGTATATTTAACCAGGCAGGTAGATGTATATAACCAGGCAGATAAGAATATAACTGGCCAGATAGGTATATATAACAGGAAGATAGATGCGTATAAGCAGTTATATAATTATATGCAACTGGGATAGGTATATATAACCTGGCAGATATATGTATATAACCAGGCAGATTGTTATACATAACGGGGCAGATAGGTGTATATATAACCAGGCAGATAGATATATATAACTGGGGATATAGGTGTATATACAATAAAATCAGGTAGATAGATAAGGATTTGTAACTGGTCTGACAGGTATGTATAACAGGCAGGTAGATGTATATAACCAGGCAGATAAGAATATAACCTGCCAGATAGGTATATATAACCTGACAGATAGATGTGTATAAGCAGTTATATAATTATATGCAACTCGGATAGGTATATATAACCCGGCAGATAGATGTATATAACCAGGCAGATTGTTATATATAGCGGGGAAGATAGGGGTATATATAACCAGGCAGATAGATATATATAACTGGGAAGATAGGTGTATATACAGTAAAATCAGGCAGATAGATAAGGATATGTAACTAGTCAGACAGGTATGTATAAACAGACAGGTAGATGTATATAACCAGGCAGATAAGTTTATAACTGAGAAGATAAGTATATGTAACCAGGCAGATAGATGTGTATAAGCAGTTATATAATTATATGCAACTGGGATAGTTATATATAACCAGGCAGATAGGTGTATATAACCAGGCAGATAGATAAGGATATGTAACTGGGCAGATAGTATATATAACCAGGCAGGTAGATGTACATAACCAGGCAGAACTTGTTAACGCTTTATAAAAACTTGTAACTGTAACTGTATATAACTGGGCAGATAGGAATATGTAGCCAGGCAGATGTGTATAACTAATTAGAAAAATATATGCAACTGGGATAGGTATATATAACCAGGCAGGTAGATGTACAGTGGCAAGAAAAAGTATGTGAACCCTTTGGGATTACGTGGAGTTTTGCATGAATTGGTCATAAAATGTGCTCTGATCTTCATCTAAATCACAACAATTTGAAAAACACAGTCTGCTTAAAATAATACAACACAAACATTATATGTTTTCATGTGTTTATTGAACAGAACATGTAAGCATTCACAGTGCAGGGTGGAAAAAGTATGTGAACCTTTGGACTTAATAACTGGTTGACTCTACTTTGGCAGCAATAACCTCAACCAAACGTTTCCTCTAGTTGCAGATCAGACCTGCACAACGATCTGGAGTAATTTTGGACCACTCCTCTTCACAAAACTGTTTCAGTGTAGCAATATTTTTGGGATGTCTGGTGTGAATCGCTCTCTTAAGGTCATGCCACAGCATTTCAATCGGGTTGAGGTCAGGACTCTGGGCCACTCCAGAAGGCGTATTTTGTTTTGTTGAAGCCGTTCTTTTGTTGAATTACTTGTATGCTTTGGGTCATTGTCCTGTTGCATCGCCCATCCTCTGCGGAGCTTAATTGGCGGACAGATGGTCTTACGTTTTCCTGCAAAATGTCTTCATAAACTCTGGAATTCATTTTTACATCAATGACAACAATCCGTCCAGGCCCTGAGGCAGCAAAAAAGCCCCAAACCATGATGCTCCCTCCGCCATGTTTTACAGTGGGGATGAGGTTTTGATGTTGGTGTGCTGTGCCTTTTTTCTCCACACATAGTGTTGTGTGTTTTTTCCAAACAACTCAATTTTGGTTTCATCTGTCCACAGAATATTTTGCCAGTAGTGCTGTGGAACATCCAGGTGCTCTTTTGCAAACTTCAAACGTGCTGCAATATTCTTTTTGGACAGCAATGGCTTCCTCCGTGGTGTCCTCCCATGTACTCCATTCTTGTTTAATGTTTTCCTTATTGTAGATGTGTCAACAAAAATGTTAGCATGTGCCAGAGATTTCTGTAAGTCTTTAGCTGACACTCTAGGATTCTTCTTTACCTCATTAAGCAGTCTGCGCTGTGCTCTTGCAGTCATCTTTACAGGACGACCACGCCTAGGGAGAGTAGCAACAGTGCTGAACTTTCTGCATTTGTAGACAGTCTGTCTTACTGTGGACTCATGAACATCAAGGCTTTTGGAGATACTTTTGTAACCCTTTCCAACTTCATACAAGTCAACAATTCTTGATCGTAGGTCTTCTGAGGGCTCTTTTCTGCGAGGCATGGTTCACATCAGGCAGTGCTTCTTGAAACCAGTAAACCCAAAACTGGTGTGTGTTTTTAAAGGGCAGGACAGCTTTCAGCAACACATCCAATAATATCACACTGATTGGACTCAAGGTTGGCTCACTCCTGGCTCCAATTAGCTCTTGGAGAAGTCATTAGGCTAGGGGTTCACATACTTTTTCCACCCTGCACTGTGAATGTTTACATGTTCTGTTCAATAAACACATGAAAACATATAATGTTTGTGTTGTATTATTCTAAGCAGACTGTGTTTTTCAATTTTTTGTGATTTAGATGAAGATCAGAGCACATTTTATGACCAATTCATGCAAAACTCCACGTAATCCCAAAGGGTTCACATACTTTTTCTTGCCACTGTATATATAACTGGACAGATAAGTATATATAACCAAGCAGATATATAGGTGTCACTGCTGCTGTTTGATGTGGAGCCTTTGACATCCTCAAAAAGAAAGTGTGTGATCCCCTATGTTAAGCATAGGGAGTGCAAAGTACAGTAAGCTTGCGCAAATAAGCGCAATCTCCGATTCACTAACAGGTTTTTTAACCAGTTAGTGTTCGGATTGTAACATGGGAAGGCTGCGCTAGGGCCATTTAACCTGACGTTACGGGCGGTCACATAGCTGAGCGCTAACGCTAGCGTTAAGTATGTAATATTACGCAAAATGTTTTAAAAAATATACAAGAAACCGCCCCCCCATGGAGCCAATAAAGCGCACATCTGCACAAACACGTTAGCTAATTTAGTAGCCTGTAATTAGAACATACTCATCTTTATTTTAAGATATCTAGAACACCACGCACCACTCATTGGGAAGTCCTTTATTGATGTACTTTCCCTATTTCTAAATTGGGAAACATTATCTGTAGTATCACATGCAAATAAATCTTTGCATTCTAAAACAAGAACGCGAAGTATAATGCGTAAAAAAAGCCAATATCAGTTACTTGCGAATGTCTTGTGCGCTATTCTTAGCCACCGTGCAGTGACATTAATTAATTAGCTTATTTACACATTCTGTATGTTGTGTACAGCTCTGTGGGAATGAGTTCAGGGCTGATGTAGCAACATAACATTATGTTCTAAGCGAGGCTGTTGAGAACCCATTCATTAACAGCTTAAATTTATTTATTTATTTATTTATGCTGAGGTGCAGTTGGGTTGCAGCAACATTTTCCCATACAGAAACATTGAATGATTCTTCTATGCACAAATTGCCGAACAGCACCGAAACGGTAATTTAACCCTAAATTATGTCCTTCATTTCTAACCCTAATCTATCAGTAATCGAGCAGGATTTTTTTTTTTTAGTGATACAAATCTATCTGAAATAACGAATCGATCCGAAATACCAAAACAAAATAATGAAAACGAATTGGCAGTTAAACGAATTGTGTTTTAGACGAAAAAAAATCTTAAACGAAACAAATCATATTTTCCTGCCTTGCGCACCTCTAGTGGGGTCCATTAATGGGCCATTTATCTCCTTCAAAACCAACTTAAAAATCCTTTGAAAACAGCCTATGGTACCTTCTTTAAATAATACAAAGCCAAAATCCGATCCCCGCTGTACCAGCGGCCTCACTGCTGCCAAATCTCCTTCCAAGTGAGAATACTACTCCACTACCACCCCGACCCCTGCTCCTACCAGCCCTCAGTCACTTATCCCTTCCAGTCATGTCAGGTTTGGAATATCGGAGCCCAATGAGTGAGGCCTGAGCAATGGTGTTATTAGTGGGGAGCGCAGTACAGTGGGTTATCCAAAACACAGGGTTAGGACAGGCCAAAAGGCCGATGCAGGTGGCAAACAAACGATGGTCGTAATTGAAAGCCAGGGGTCGGTACACAATGGGAGACACAGGAGAAGGAACATACGGCAAGGCGTAAGAGAGACGAATAACTGGGCCTACAGTGGGTTTATATTAGACTTGTGCACCGATTTTTTTTCGGTTCGGTTCGTTCGGATTTTGTAAATTTTCGTTTCAGCTCGTTTCAGCCGATTTCCGTTTCGGTTCGGTTCGTTTTTCGTATCGACTTTTTTTTCGTGATTTCGTAAATTTTCGTGTTTTTCGGAGCATCTGTTCTCCTCGTTTCAAAGTGTCTATTCGTTTTGACGTAAACTAATGGTTTTTCGGATCCGATATTTCTGTCAATACGATAATTCTGCAGATACGATAATTCTGCCATTGAGATTTCTCATGTTTTACAAGAAGGATACATTGAGATTTCTCATGTTTTACAAGAAGGATACATTGAGATTTCTCATGTTTTACAAGAAGGATACATTGCGATTTCTCATGTTTTACAAGAAGGATACATTGAGATTTCTCATGTTTTACAAGAAGAATACATTGAGATGGGAATGATACAAAATTACAGAATCAGCGATATAACCGAAAAATACGATGTCCGAAATTACTGAAATGGAACCGAAATCAGGAATGGAACGAAAATGAATTTCAATTTTACATATTTCTAGTCCATTCGAAAATCCCGAAAAGTTTTCGTTTCGGCTCGGAAATTTGTTCGGATCTGCCGTTTTCGGATCCGAAAATTTTCAGAAAATCGTCCGAATCCGAATGCATGAATCGGGAAATTTTGTGAAAATTCCGAAATTCCGAAACCCGAAACGCACATCCCTAGTTTATATAAAGTGCTCCATCCCAGCTCCTGCCATAGAGGAGGAGTGGAGGTCTCCACAGACCTCAGGAGAGTTGGGGTATGTGATCCACCTCTCCTCTCTCGCCACCTCCGGCACCTGGGCCACGCTCCCCCGTTACGTCGCGCTGACGCAGTCGCCCTCCAGGCCGCTCCAATGGGGAATCCCCACGAGGTAGGGCCAAAATGGTGGGCGTGATCCCACGCGCCGCCCGAAGATGCCCAGACCCTGCATGCTGCGGCAGCAAGGTGCGCCTCTGCGCCCTGCCAGTCTGCAAGCCCCCGGAACAGCCGAGAACCACAGACGGTGGAGCTGTGTCCCAGAGCCGCACACCGGTCACTGAGGAAGGAGAGGAGCCTCCAGCCGGGTAGGATGTGACACTTCCAAATTCTAGGCTATCCTATTAGATGAGGATACCCATTTATGTTGCATTTTTCCTCGTTATCTGAGAGTTCGCAATTTAACGAATATTTCTGGATATAAAAGTACGGTGACTGACCCTGCTTCTCTTCATACATGATACATTGTACATTTGTACTTTATTGTATCTCAAGATTTTATGCCTCAACCAATAAAAACCTTTGGGTAAAAAAAAAAGGAGAAAAGAACAAATAAACTGAATACAAAATCAATAAAAAAAATTGCATAACAACATCAGGGCTGGTTTAAAGCAGGGGCTAATGGAGCTGCAGCTCCAGACCCAAGCCCCAAACCAGGCCCAAAGAAAACTCAACCAATTGCCGTTAACAAAAGGAAATTAAGCGGAATTAGTATTTTATTCTAAAAATTTGTTATTTAATTTGGTTTTCTGATTCAGATAAACCCAACTCTCCATCAAACACTCCAAGGACGCAATAGGAAACGCATCACCTCTTCAGCTGATTAATGCCTTGTAGACCCCTCTTGCCCTCGTGGCCTCCGAGATGACCCCGTGAAGGTACCCAGCGCAGCTGAGCTGCCGTAACATCTGCTGAGTTTTAAATTGAACATTTTCTTAAATGATTTTTCTCTAATGACACTAAACTGCTGCTAAAAAAAACCCCTAATGTAATACATTATAGCTGTCAGCGTTAAACCTTATGGATTTCATTTATCTGACCCTCGTTTTCATTCCCAACTGTGAACGACATTTAAATCAAATTTGTTTAAAACCCATTAGCCGATCTATCATTGTAAAATGGAATTAGCGCCGGCTCGGAATGTAATTTCATTTTGGATTTTTTAATGCTTCGCGTTTTGTTTAGTCAATCAGCCCAACCTCTTCAAATATTCAACTGACAACTGCAAATGGCTCGGGGCAGCTGGGATAACACCCCGTCCCCCAAATCTAACATGATTGTTATTCCTAATTGCTGAGGCTTTTTATTCTATTTCTTTTTAGATTAAAAAAAATATATTATTTTTTTGCATTCGTCATGACGCACAATAACGAATTTATTTGCAAAGACTGGAGATGAAATTAGTTTTCAGGCCTTTTTGTTCTGAGCTAATTTGGATTATACCACGCGAGCATTAATGTGAGCAACTACTTTAACATATATATATATATATATGAGGCTGCTGGTGTTAATTAGGGATGTGCGTTTCGGGTTTCGGAATTTCGGAATTTTCACGAAATTTCCCGATTCGTGTTTTCGGATGCGGCTGATTTTCCGAAAATTTTTAGATCCGAAAATGGCAGATCCGAAAAGTTTTCCGAGCCGAAACGAAATATTTTCGAATGTACTTGAAATGTGTCAAATCGAAATTTATTGCTTTGAAACGAGGAGAACAGACGTTCCGAAAAAACGAAAATTTTCGAAAATACGAAAAGTCGATACAAAAACGAGCAAAGTGACACGAAAATACGAAAAATGGTCGAAATTCCGAAAGCATTTACAATTCCGAAAAACGAAAATTTTCCGAAGATACGAAAAGTCGATACAAAAAACGAGGTAAGTGACACGAAAATACGAAAAATGGTCGAAATTCCGAGAAAAAAATGTACACGAAAAACCAGTCGAGCCGAACCGAATTGAAAAACAGAAATCGGTCGAAACGAGCCTAATCCAAAAGTTTAAAAATCTGAAAAATCAAATCAAATCGAACCGAAAAAAAAAAAATCGGTGCACAAGCCTAGTGTTAATGTTCAAGTGGTATATATATATATATACTTTTTTAGCTATATACATATATATATATATATATATACATACATGCAAAATAACTTCAGGTCTGCACAGAGCCACCCCAGAAAAAAGTGATGCCCAGGTGCACAAGTGCTGGAAATATTAAATAGAATCAAACATGAAATGGGCGCACTAAAATCATAAAACCTTGAGAAAGATTCCGAGGGGGCCGAGACGTCAGTACTTGGATACAGCTACCTTTTAATGATTTAAATAAAGCATCACTTTTTATTTTTTGACTTAAGCCCCTGAGTGTGTTCATTTCATGTGTGATTCTATACATATATATAGGGGTGAGTACACTTTGCTCTTTGTGTGTATAAAAGTGTGTTTTTACATTGTAAAATGTAATGATATTGTCCTGAGGAAAGCTCTAAACGACGAGCTGAAACGTTGACTCTCATGTCACAATAAAAAAAGAAAGTTAACAGTCCTGGAGTGCCGTCGCAATTTCTTTGCAAGTGTTTACAATTGACTACCGAGTGGCAGGCACCGGGCATCTTGGAGTTGGAGGAAGCACGAGTGCATAGCAGTTTCTATTTTATATATATATATATATAAATGACCAGAGTATACCCGTGCTAAAACCAACGTTCTTCCATCCATCTCCCTTCAGGTGAATGGTGCCATTATTAATACTGCCTCTCAGGTTTGTTGCCTTGGTTTCCTCTTATTCTCTGATTACTCCTCACATTCAGTCGCTAACCAAATCCTGCTATTTTCACCTAAAAAACATTACATGCGTCCATCGCTGTCTTAGGCTAGGGACAGATGAGCGCATTTTCTGCGGCCACCGTCAAAATGTACGTCGATGCGTGCGCACGCATTTTTTCACAGAATACGCTTAAGTGGTCAGACGATGCGCAATTCTGGACGTATTTCATGACGATGGGGTAAAAAGAAGTCTAGGGAAATCCGGCTGTTTGAACGTTATGTTGGCCGCACACTAGCAGCGTCTGACATCTCCTAATCACGCACACACGCTGCTATGCGGCCGCAGCGCACTCTGTACGTCAGTACCAGCGGTTTAACGTTCTCGAAAAAATGCGTTCATTTTCCACTTGCGTTGCGCGGCCGGACTTTTGTGCGACCGTACTTCGTATATTGGCTGTCATTGCCCGTCATCTGCTGCTAGTGCGGCCGTGATTATGTGCGCCAGAACGCGCGTTCGCACTGCCTCAGTCTGACCCTAGCCTAAATCAGGACTCTACTAAAATGCTCATCCAAGCTCTTTTTATCTCCCGCCTTGTCTATTGTAACCTCCTTCTCTCTAACCTTAAGAGATCCCAGATTCTCCCTCAGTCTGTTATGAATGCCTGTGCTAGGCTCATCCACCTCACCTCCCGCACCTCTCACCCCTATGTCAATCTCTACACTGGCTGCCTGTTTCCTTTAGAATCCAATTCAAAATATTGGTGCTCACCTACAAAGCTCTCCATAACCGCGCCTCTGCCTACATCTCCTAACTTATTAGCAGGTACATCCCATCTGACCACTTCACTCTACCAATGATCTGATGCTATCAGTTCCTTGTACCGCACCCCCAACTCCTGCCTTCAGGACTTCTGAGCTGCCCCCTTTCTATGGAACTTCCTCACAACATTAGACTCTCCCCATCACTCCTGTCCTTCAAGAAGTCTCTGAAAACACATTCCTTTAGCGAAGCCTATCGGCTCACTCCATGATACCCCACTCTACGTTTCATGCACCATCTTCCCACCCAGTCCACATGCCACCCACTACTTCAGGTCCTCTATTTACCCTCACCTAGTGTGTCATCCTTCTCCTCTTACATTGTAAGCTCTCAAGCAGGCTCCTCTCTCCTACTGTTCTGTGTGTCTAACTTATACAGGATGTATATTTGTTATTCTGTCTCACCCATGGTACAACGCTACAGAACTTGTTAGAGCTTTATAAAAACTTGTAAATGTAGTGATACCTTTTTTATGGAAGTAACGTTCCATTTAAAAGACAAGCTTTCGAGAGTATCCATCTCTTCTTCAGGTTTGGAAGCTATACTGAGCAAAATAATAGAATTGATCAATAAGGAGCCAACAGAATGGGGGGGGGTTAGGATGGGTGACGTAAATACTGAATAGTGGAATAGTATGGTCAAGAAGAGTAAACAAACGGAGGACAGATCATAGGAACCATAAAACAACACAGATAAGCATCACGATGTGCATCTGATGATGGTGCCTAAAGAGTAAGAAGTCAATGACACAACATCAAAAAAACACAGGGTTATTAAAAGAGATCCGAATTATTTATTTATTTACAAGGTGGAAAGCCTGCCCAGAGGGCAGTCTATTGTGGATATACTGCCCCAGCTCATGGATATACTGCCCCAGCTCGTGGATATATGCCCCAGCTCGTGGATATTGCCCCAGCTCGTGGATATACTGCCCCAGCACGTGGATATACTGCCCCAGCACGTGGATACTGCCCCAGCATGTGGATATATGCCCCAGCACGTGTATATACTGCCCCAGCACGTGGATATACTGCCCCAGCACGTGGATATACTGCCCCAGCTCGTGGATATATGCTCTAGCTCGTGGATATATGCCCCAGCTCGTGGATATTGCCCCAGCTCGTGGATATACTGCCCCAGCACGTGGATATACTGCCCCAGCACGTGGATATACTGCCACAGCACGTGGATATATGCCCCAGCACGTGTATATACTGCCCCAGCACGTGGATATACTGCCCCAGCACGTGGATATACTGCCCCAGCACGTGGATATACTGCCCCAGCTCGTGGATATACTGCCCCAGCTCGTGGATATACTGCCCCAGCACGTGGATACTGCCCCAGCACGTGGATACTGCCCCAGCTCGTGGATACTGCCCCAGCACGTGGATACTGCCCCAGCTCGTGGATACTGCCCCAGCACGTGGATACTGCCCCAGCTCGTGGATACTGCCCCAGCACGTGGATACTGCCCCAGCATGTGGATACTGCCCCAGCTCGTGGATACTGCCCCAGCACGTAGATACTGCCCCAGCATGTGGATACTGCCCCAGCTCGTGGATACTGCCCCAGCTCGTGGATACTGCAACAGCACGTGGATACTGCCCCAGCACGTAGATACTGCCCCAGCATGTGGATACTGCCCCAGCTCGTGGATACTGCCCCAGCACGTGGATACTGCCCCAGCATGTGGATACTGCCCCAGCTCGTGGATACTGCCCCAGCACGTGGATACTGCCCCAGCATGTGGATACTGCCCCAGATCGTGGATACTGCCCCAGCTCGTGGATACTGCAACAGCACGTGGATACTGCCCCAGCACGTGGATACTGCCCAGCTCGTGGATACTGCCCCAGCTCGTGGATACTGCCCCAGCATGTGGATACTGCCCCAGCTCGTGGATACTGCCCCAGCTCATGGATATTTGGCCCCCACCTCTCATGGATATACTGCCCCAGCACGTGGATACTGCCCCAGCATGTGGATACTGCCCCAGCTCGTGGATACTGCCCCAGCTCATGGATATTTGGCCCCCACCTCTCATGGATATACTGCCCCAGCATGTGGATACTGCCCCAGCTCGTGGATACTGCCCCAGCTCATGGATATTTGGCCCCCACCTCTCATGGATATATGCCCCAGCTCTCGGATATTTGCCCCCCACCTCTCATGGCTTTATGCCCCCCAGCTTAGACCCCAGACCAGACATGGGGCGGCTGTTCGAATGCTCTATCGGCATTGAGCTCCTCATACTTACGTTCCCGAGCGGCGAAGTGAAAGTTTCCCCGCTTCCGGTCATTGAAGGACCCAAGCCGCGGTCACGTGACCGCGGCTTGGGTCCTTCAAAGAGCGGAAGCGAGGGAACTTTACCTTCACAGCTCGGGGATGGATGCGCGCGGCAGCCGGGTAGAGGCTGCGAGCGCAGCCTCTACCCGGCTGCTGTGTGCATCTTGTAACCGCCGCGGCGAGCGCACAGCCGGCTCGTGCCGCGGCGGTTGCATGCGCGCGCAACCAACCGCCGCTGGTTGCGCGCACATGCGCAGAGTAAGGCTTGGCGACGGACACGCCAAGCCTTACTCAATTATATTATAGATAAAGGATTTTACCAGGAAGGATACATTGAGATTTCTCTCGTTTTCAAGTATTTCCTGGGTTCAAGAACATTGAATTGTTACAGAAATACAAAATAGTAAAATGCAAGAAATTAACACAAAAACAAATATACAGATTAACAGAAAAATAAATATGTAGGAAATATAGTCATTATGTTACATGTTTACAGGTGCATTCCGTATTGAGGTATGTTAATAGGGAAGTCTTAAGGGACTTTAGACTGGGGGAAGATTTGACGGTGTCTGGGAGGTTATTCCATATTTGCGGTGCTCTGTAGGAAAATGAGGATCGAGCCATTTTTTTTTTGTATTGCGGTATTGCAAGTAAGGTGCTGGTCCTGGATCTGAGATTATAGGATGAATTGCTTGAGAAAGGTAACCAAACGCTGAAAATCATCGTTCGGTTACCTTTCTTGGCCATTCGGCTATCCAGAGAGCAGGCAATATGCCAAATCCTGGCGAATTGCCTGCACATACGGTGCCTGTTCGGTGCCTGTTCGAGGGCAGTGAAATCCCCATAGAGAAGCAATGCTTCGACTATTCAGAGAACACAAACCAGCAGTGAAAGGTTCCCGAAATGCCATGACATTCGGTGGTTTAATTCGGCAGGTTTATTCAGGAGAATCCCATAGGCGTCAATGTTAAAAATATTCCCGTTTTAATTCAATATCTATTAAACCGTTCATTATAAAATTCTGCAGTAAAGAGTCTCTTTATTTATAGATTTTTTTAGGATATTTTAAGCATTTTTCAGAATTTTTTTTTTTAAAAGTCCGATTTTTTTTTTTTTTAAGTTTACTTCTTTTTTCTGTAACAGCCCTTTTTATTATCATTCCCTGGACCTCATGTGTAAATTTCAGACATTTTCGCTCAGTAGTTTCTTTGCAAACAGCTTTTCACTTTCACATTCATACAAACTGTTTTTCTAATTTATTCACCTCCCTCGTCTGCGGTCTCGGCTGCTTCGCTGCATGTGATCAGCTCCTGCTCGGGTTTTTCGATGGGTTAATCCAGATGTTTTTGTGGGTTTTCGGCAGTGCATTCGCTGGGTTTTGTCGGGTTTGCGGCAGCTTTCCCCTGCAATTCGGGGACCCTGTGGTGCTTGCTTAATACACTGCAGGGTCACCGAAATTGAAGAGAACGAAAAGTCACCGAACGTGCAGTGACTTTTCGAATCTCTTTGAATTATCCTGATAGAAGAAAAAAAAGAGAGAAAAACCACATAAACCAGGTAAAATGCAGAATTTTACATGACATTAAAATCACCAGAGTATAGCAGTACGTTACAGTTACAAGTTTTTATAAAGTGCTATCAAGTTCCGTAGCGCTGTACAGTGGGAGGCAGAATAACAAATATACATACAGGTTAAACAAACAAAACATTAGGAGAGAGGAGCCTGCTCAAGAGCTTACACTCTAAGAGGAGAGGGGTGGCACACTAAGGGCCAAATTACATTCTTCACGCAAAAACGCACGCGCAACGCGTGAATTTGTGCCTCAAGCGCTAAACGTTAACTCGCGGAAATCAACGCTGGAATTACAATCCTCACGCATTTTTTCATCGGTTGAGCAATAACGCGCTTTAAACGGACGCGCACAAATGCTCCCGCAGTAACATTGCGCACAGAAATCAGTGTGCGGACTGTTTTTTTCTCGCGATTCAGCCAATCAGAATTAAGAACCACAATAATCTCACCTTACGTTTTTGCAACTGTCAAAGTCAATCTGAGCATACAGTATATGCTGCAGCAATAATAAATGCACGCACAACTTCTCCATTTTATTGCGTAGAATGTGTAACTATACTTTGCTGCGTATTTTTTTTGGGCTGGTGTATTTGGTTTCGGCAGGTTGATAGAATTTGCCATTAACACCAGCTTTTAGGAGTTGCTGAAATTATGCGCGCAAAGGCTGTGCGTTACAAACTGCGCATAGATTGGAATACCATCCGCGTACCAGCGCACAAACGCATTTGCGCTCACAATGTTAAGTATAGGACGCGCGCAGTACAGTACGCTCGCACAGGGTTCGCGCAGGTTCACCCGCGGTAGACGATTACGTGCATTTTAAACAAGAGATGGTGCAGCGCCACACAACATGCATCCACCACCAGAATGCCCAGATAGCCAACCACAGGATATAGTGGTTTCCCCTATACCATTACACACAATAATGAAAGAGATAACCTGGATCGGCGCAAATGTTGCTCTCTGGGGTTCTGGAGCCTCGCATATGTATATATAAAAAAAGGAGACAATAATAGTGCTATACTGATATATGCAATAATTTTAGATGTATATAATATGTATCCCACTCACAAGTGTAGAGCCGTAACACTGGCTCTGAGTGGGTCCAGACGTGCGGGTAATTTATCTTCAATTTCTCAGGTGACCCCCACCTTACAGCAAATTTTCTATCCAAATTTATGCAGTGGAGAGAAGAAAAAAGAAAATCCTTGTGCAGATCCACAAACAAAGGTCACGATGTTGTACACAGATGGAATCGTACTCACATTCTGGGGAGCTCACATAGCTCGTGGATGTATGCCCATAGGTTTTTTTAGGTAGGGAAAAAACCCAGAGGAAAAACCGCCAATGATCCAGGAAACAGCAAAGCAGAAACAGGATTGGAAATGGAAAAAAATAAAATTTATTTAAAACATGATTAAAATAACCACCAGAACGCGTTTCGCCGCACAAATAGCGGCTTCATCAGCTGGAATGGTTGTGCTGGGCTTGTAGACCCTTTTATAGTGTCTATGAGTGTCCTTAATTGTCCCCATGTGTCCTGTTTGCTGCTTTAATTAAAACTTCCGATTTTCCTCAGCGTCTGATAATGGGCGCCGCCATTTTGCGCATGCTCAGTTTACTTCCGGGTTCCAAACCCTTTTTTTTTTTTTTTTTTTTTTTTTAATTTTTTTTTTTTTTTTTTTTTTTTTTTTTTTTTTTTGGTGCTTCCGGTCAGCGGTTCTCAGGCAGGAAGTGAAAGTGAATGCAGGGTCTTTTTCTTCTTTCTCCTCCCCGCAATTTTCAGAGATTTGGGGTTAGAAACCTCCCCTTTTCCATCAGATATATCCCAAAAACAAAGGATTACATATATTAAAATTCAAGAAATTGGCATTATATAAATAAATGAATAAATATAATGCCAATTTCTTGAATTTTAATATATGTAATCCTTTGTTTTTGGGATATATCTGATGGAAAAGGGGAGGTTTCTAACCCCAAATCTCTGAAAATTGCGGGGAGGAGAAAGAAGAAAAAGACCCTGCATTCACTTTCACTTCCTGCCTGAGAACCGCTGACCGAAGCACCAAAAAAAAAAAAAAAAAAAAAAATTAAAAAAAAAAAAAAAAAAAAAAATGTGTTTGGAACCCGGAAGTAAACTGAGCATGCGCAAAATGGCGGCGCCCATTATCAGACGCTGAGGAAAATCGGAAGTTTTAATTAAAGCAGCAAACAGGACACATGGGGACAATTAAGGACACTCATAGACACTATAAAAGGGTCTACAAGCCCAGCACAACCATTCCAGCTGATGAAGCCGCTATTTGTGCGGCGAAACGCGTTCTGGTGGTTATTTTAATCATGTTTTAAATAAATTTTATTTTTTTCCATTTCCAATCCTGTTTCTGCTTTGCTGTTTCCTGGATCATTGGCGGTTTTTCCTCTGGGTTTTTTCCCTACCTAAAAAAACCTATGGGCATACATCCACGAGCTATGTGAGCTCCCCAGAATGTGAGTACGATTCCATCTGTGTACAACATCGTGACCTTTGTTTGTGGATCTGCACAAGGATTTTCTTTTTTCTTCTCTCCACTGCATAAATTTGGATAGAAAATTTGCTGTAAGGTGGGGGTCACCTGAGAAATTGAAGATAAATTACCCGCACGTCTGGACCCACTCAGAGCCAGTGTTACGGCTCTACACTTGTGAGTGGGATACATATTATATACATCTAAAATTATTGCATATATCAGTATAGCACTATTATTGTCTCCTTTTTTTATATATACATATGCGAGGCTCCAGAACCCCAGAGAGCAACATTTGCGCCGATCCAGGTTATCTCTTTCATGATTACGTGCATTTGTTGCTCTGACATTGTATTACGACGTTCAGTGCAAAGGGTTTTACCCCTCACGTTAATGTTTTTTTGCGCCGGCGCAAACGTTTGCGCAAAGATTGTAATTTAGCCTTAAGTGAGGGTAAATAGAGAAAATGAAACAGTGGGCTGGGCATTTGGGCTGGGTGGGAAAATGGTGTAAGAAATGAACAATGGGGGGTTATGGAGCGAGCTGATAGGCTTCTCTAAAGTAATGTGATTTCAGAGACGTCTTGAAGGACTGGAGAGACAGGGAGAGTCTGCTGTTGTGGGGGAAAGAGTTTCATAGAAGCTCGGGAGAAGTCCTGAAGGCGGGAGTTGGGGGTGCGGGTCCGAGGAGATGATAGCATCAGATCATTGACAGAGTGAAGTGGTCGGGATGGGATGTACCTGCTAATACGCGAGGAGATGTAGGCAGGGGCACAGTTATGGAGAGCTGTGTATGTGAGCACCAGTATTTTAAAATGGATTCTAAAGGAAACAGGGAGCCAGTGTAGAGATTGACAAAGGGACGAGGTGCACGGTGTGAGAGGTGCAGGAGGTGAGGTGTGAGTGTGCGGGATGTGAGGTGTGAGAGGTGCTCGGTGTGAGAGGTGCACGGTGTGAGAGGTGCAGGAGGTGAGGTGTGAGTGTTGCGGGATGTGAGGTGTGAGAGGTGCTCGGTGTGAGATGTGCACGGTGTGAGAGGTGCAGGAGGTGAGGTGTGAGTGGTGCGGGATGTGAGGTGTGAGAGGTGCTCGGTGTGAGAGGTGCACGGTGTGAGAGGTGCAGGAGGTGAGGTGTGAGTGGTGCGGGATGTGAGGTGTGAGAGGTGAGAGGTGTGGGATGTGAGGTGTGAGAGGTGCATGGTGTGAGAGGTGCAGGAGGTGAGGTGTGAGTGGTGCGGGATGTGAGGTGTGAGAGGTGAGAGGTGTGGGATGTGAGGTGTGAGAGGTGCACGGTGTGAGAGGTGCAGGAGGTGAGGTGTGAGTGGTGCGTGATGTGAGGTGTGAGAGGTGTGAGGTGTGAGAGGTGTGGGATGTGAGGTGTGAGAGGTGCATGGTGTGAGAGGTGCACGGTGTGAGGTGTGAGAGGTGCACGGTGTGAGGTGTGAGAGGTGTGGGATGTGAGGTGTGAGAGGTGAGGTGTATGGCATATCAGTAATCACATGAATATATGCATGCTGAAATGCCACACAAATACCATCATCAGCGGTCTTTGTTTGATCGAGGCCTTAGGCGATTGCCTAGTTGATCAAATTATAGAGCCAAATCTACACATATATATATATAATTTCTTAGTACGGTCAGACACAAAAATCATGTAGTAGGGGGAAGACATAAAAATCATGACGCAATGTAAACTCATGGAAATGAACACTAAGAACCCATGGGTGGAGCTTTCCACTTTATTGACTTTAGGGGTGTAGCTCACTAGTAAATTCCTTGCATACCTTGCATGCATAAATAGCATAAAATGACCTCAATAAACCACTGCATTTAGAAACAAATGCAAAACACTCCCATATTTGGAGAGAAAAAAATGGGCCTTTTGTTCTTTGTGTATCACCTCGGTCTTCAAATTCCTATATACAATGTATATATATATATATATATCAAAGTGGTTTTGCACTCACATTCAGTAGGGACGTGCTTTTTATTTGTTTAGTTTAGTTTCGTTTTGTTACGTTTTTAAATAATTTAGTTTGCGGAATTTCGAAACTAATTTCGTTTCGTATTTCGTTTAGTTTTGGATTGATTTGAAATTTCAAATCGATTTGAAATTTCGAATTGATTTTTAATTTCCAATCAATTAAAATTTCATATATCAATTTGATAGTTGATATCAATTCGAATTTTGGATCACTAAATAAAACCCCAATTAATCAAATTTTGCTGTTAAAAGAAAAGTTAGGGTTAAATTTTAAGCTGTGTCACAGATTTAGTATTTGAGCCAAATTAAACAGTGGAACAAATTAATTTGTTTCATAAAGTCCTTTGTTGACTATTACTTGTATTGTAAGTTAAGATCAATTCGATAGATCATTTCAAATTCTGTAGTTGATATCAGTTATTCAAATGTTTCTTTTATGATGATGACACAGTGTAAAATGAAATAAATTTGCTATATCATTTTGTTTCGAATTCGTATCGATTCGTTATTCGGAAGTACTTCTGAACTACGAATTATCAAATTTCGTTCCAAATTCAGTATTTTTCAGAAATGAATGCACGTCTCTAATACACAGCCTGATCAAAAAAAGGTCATCACCTCCCGGGCAAGCCTGTTATGATCTGGGGTCGTTTCAGTTGGTCAGGTCTCGGTCCAGCAATGTTATTTGCCCAAAAACTTGAGGTTATGTGACTCCCTGAATATACTGAATGAGCAGGTTTTTCCATCAATGGGTGTTTCTCCCCTGATGGCACAGCGGGCATATTACAAGATGGCAATGCCAGGATTCATCAAGCTCAAATTGTGCAAGAGTGGTTCAGGGAGCATGAGACATCATATTCACACATGGATTGGCCACCGCACAGTCCAGACCTTAACCCCATTGAGGTTAATCTTTGAGATAATGTGCTGGAGAAGACTTTACGCAGCGCTGCGACTCTCCCATCATCAATACAAGATCTTGGCCACAAATTAATGCCACTCTGGACGCAAATAAATGATGTGACATTGCATGTACAGCTTGGAAAAAATATGAGACAGAGGAGATATGATAGAAACATTTAAATACGTAAAGGGAATCCACAAGGTAGAGGAAGGGAGTATATTTAAACGGAAACAAAGTAGCAAAACAAGAGGACATAGTCTTAGATTAGAGGGGCAAAGGTTTAAAAGTAACATCAGGAAGCATTATTTTACTGAGAGGGTGGTGGATACATGGAACAGCCTTCCAGTTGAAGTGGTAGAGGCCAAAACAGTGATTGAATTTAAGCAAGCATGGGATAGGCATAAGACTATCCTAAACAAAAGATAAATCCAGGTAAAGTATCCATGTAATTGGGCAGACTAGATGGGCCGAAAGGTTCTTATCTGCCGACATTTTTCTATGTTTCTATGTTTCTATGAGCTTATGAAAACGATGCCACGGCGAATGCGTGCCGCAATCACAGCAAAAGGCGACATAACCAGATATTAGCGTGTGTGACTGTTTTTCTGGCCGGGCAGTATACCTTCTTATTCCCTAAAATTCTGCGATATTCCAGTTTTTCAATCATTGTACAAAATCCCCGTTTTACCCTTATTCCACATCCAAGTCATGCGGCACAAACTAACCACAAACGGTTTTGCAAATATTTTTATTGAACCAAACTGAGGATTATTAGCCGCGTTATAAAATCTTATGCGGCTGAGGACGCCGACCGCGTGTTTTTTTCACGGGAATCAGTCTCTTAAGAAAAATGTAATGTTCTGCAAATGTTCTCACACCACAAACTAATGATAAACCTTAAAGTTTAACAGTTACTTTGCCCGAAATAGCTGAATTCCTCGTGAAACTCTCCCAGGTTAAGGAATTATTTATTTATTTATTTATAAAGGATTTTACCAGGAAGGATACATTGAGATTTCTCTTGTTTTCAAGTATTTCCTGGGTTCAAGAACATTGAGTAGTTACAGAAATACAAAATAGTAAAATGCAAGATATTAACACAAAACAAATATACAGATTAACAGAAAAATAAATATGTAGGAAATAAAGTCATTATGTTACATGTTTACAGGTGCATTCCGTATTGAGGTATGTTAATAGGGAATTCTTAAGGGACTTTAGACTGGGGGAAGATTTGATGGGGTCTGGGAGGTTATTCCATATTTGCGGTGCTCTGTAGGAAAATGAGGATCGAGACACTTTCTTTTTGTATTGTGGTATTATAAGTAAGGTGCAGGTCCTGGATGGGAGGTTATAGGATGAGGGAACTGCTGGGGGAAGCAGCCTATTCAGGTAGGGTGGTAGCTTCCCAGAAAAGCTCTTAAACACCAGGTTGGAAAAGTGAAGGGTGCGTTTAGACTCCAGCGACGGCCAATTTAGCTCTTTTAACATGTCACAATGGTGGGTCATGTAGTTACATTGTAGCGCAAAGCGGCAGCATGAGTTATACAATGTGGTAAGTTTATGAAGGTGCGTTTGCGGGGCCACTGCATACACTACATCTTTGTAATCAATAGCCGGCATAAGCAGTTGTTGTACAATCTTTTTTCTTACCGCGGGGCTCAGGCAGGATTTGTTTCTGTACAGGGCACCTAGTTTGGGGTAAAGTTTAGATGAGAGTTTTTCGATGTGGGGGCCAAAGGATAGATTAGGGTCCAACTACATACCTAGATATTTGAGAGAAGTGACTGTGGTCCGCGTGTCATTTGATCTTGTCCTGACACACAGATGGGGTGTTTGCAATTTATGTTTATATTATTTATTTATTTATTTATAAAGGATTTTACCAGGAAGGATACATTGAGATTTCTCTCGTTTTCAAGTATGTCCTGGGTTCGAGAACATTGAGTGGTTACAGAAATACAAAAGTAAAATGCAAGATATTAACACAGGACCAAATATACAGATTAACAGAAAAATAAATATGGAGGAAATGTAGTCATTATGTTACATGTTTACAGGTGCATTTTGTATTGAGGTATGCTAATAGGGAGCTCTTAAGGACTTTAGACTGGGGGAAGATTTGACGGCGTCTGGGAGGTTATTCCATATTTGCGGTGCTCTGTAGGAAAATGCGGATCGAGCCATTTTCTTTTTGTATTGCGGTATTGCAAGTAAGGTGCTGGTCCTGGATCTGAGGTTATAGGATGAGGGAACTGCTGGGGGAAGCAGTCTATTCAGGTAGGGTGGTAGCTTCCCAGAAAAGCTCTTAAACACCAGGTTGGAAAGGTGAAGGTGCGTCTAGAGTCCAGCGATGGCCAGTTTAGTTCTTTTAACATGTCACAATGGTGGGTCATGTAGTTACATTGTAGCACAAAGCGACAGAATGAGTTATACAATGTAGTACGTTTCTGGAGGTGTGTTTGCGGGGCGGCTGCATACACTACATCTCCGTATTCAATGGCTGGCATAAGCATTTGTTGTACAATCTGTTTTCTTACCGCGGGGTTCAGGCAGGATTTGTTTCTGTACAGGGCACCTAGTTTAGGGTAAAGTTTAGATGAGAGTTTTTCGATGTGGGGGCCAAAAGATAGTTTAGGTTTTGTTCCAAAGAGCATCGTTACAGTTTTGTCAGTATTTAGAAAAAGTTTGTTATCTGCGATCCACTTTTCTACCTCTGCAATTTGTATCTTGCAGCACGGCCTCCAGCTGCGGGAGATCTGGTTTGCTGGTATAGATTACAGTGTCGTCTGCGTACATATGTACAGTTGAGGCTTTGCAGACATTGGACAGATCATTTATGAATATCGTGAATAGAAGGGGCTCGAGTATTGATCCTTGGGGTACACCGCACGTGACTAGGAGGGGGAGGGAGGAGCGAATGTGTCATATCTATGCATTTCTACATATGCTTTATATGAAATGCTTGGGACCAGAAGTGTTTTGTGTTTTTTGAATTTTTGGGGATTTTGGAATATTTGCTTATAATAATGAGATATGTTGTGGATGGAACCCAAGAGAGAACACGACATTAATTTAGGTTTGAGTCACCATATACACACAGCCTGGAGGACATAGTATACAAAATTTTAGTAATTCTGTCCCCAGTCACATGATGTCACGGGTGGAATTTAACATTTTTGGTGTCATGTTAGTGCTCGAAAAAAAAAAATCACATTTTGGAATAATTTGGATTTTGGATTAGAGTACTTGACTTGTAGGTGAAACACAACATATCCTTCTTAGATGTGATCTCTGTCAGCTGTGAAATGTTTAGGTTAAAAGGGTTATTCAGAAAGCACCGAAATATTCAGTCAGATTTCAGTGCTCTCTCGTTCGGCGCACTTCAGTCGGCAATTCCAGTTCGCCGACCCTGCGATGAATTCAATATTACATACATAATACATCACCTCTCCCTGCACTCCCTCGATGTCCCCAGCAGCCTCCTCCGACGATCGCGACATCATTACTTCCTGGTTTCTTCCTCGCGAGAAGGAATCCAGGAATTATAACGTTGCGATCGCCGGAGGAGACTGCAGAGATCAGCGAGGGAGCGCACAGAGAGGTAATGTATCCATCCCGAGAGTGGCTTGGGGTTACTGCTCTCAGCGGTGAAATTTAACCCTGAGACACACTCGGGATAACCATCAGGGGAGGATAAAAAAAATGGGAGTAATCGGTTGAATTTTTTTTAGCAAAAACGATAATATTTTTTTATACTGACTCCTATGGTATTCACCTATTTAAACCTGTTGCACTGAACCGCTGAAAATCTGGGCATTTCCCTTACATTTCAGTGTAGTTCGGCGTTCTCTGAATAGATTAACCATTACTTTTCGATGGGACAATTTCGCTGCCACCAAAGATCGCCGAACTGCGGTGATCTGCACCTTATTTTGCTGTCAATTCATCAGTATTTGGTGTATTGCCACAAAATTGCACCGTATGTGGAAATTCACTGTTCGGTGTAATTCGGAGGCAGGTCCGACGCTCTTTGAATGACCCTTTAAGTCAGGGATCACAAACTCCGGCCCACAGATGTCGATGGCCTACAATTCCCAGAATTCTTTAAATGTAACAGGTGGCTAGAGAATCATGGGAGATGCAGTTCAGAAACACTTTGGGGGGGAGGGGGTCAGAGTATTAGGTCCTTAGCTTAACGTATTTACACCTTTAATTCGGCAATTATGGATATGGGAACCAAAAGCAATGTGAGCGATTGTTCGCAGATGATGGAAGTCATGCCGGTATTTATTTTAAGTCAGCATTCTAGCTCTCTGTTATTGCCTCCAATCACAAACAGACCTCGGGACACAATTCCCTGTGCTTGAATTGCATTTACAAGCGGTATAAAACGTATAATTAATGGACCGTGTTGTCATTAAGTTGGGGGGGGGGTCGTCTTCGCTCGATGCTCCGTATTATACGAGTAGTCGGTCATTATCCGGCTCCAGTGATTCGTTCTGCTGGCTTTTAAATATTGTAGCAATGCGAGCGAGATATGAAGACACGGTATTATCGTTTTATGTTCTGCGTAAGTAAAGCAAAGCGAATTTACGAGATCGGACAGACGTTCATTAACTTTAAAACAAAAGCCATTGAAATTTATAATGTATTGAAGCACATTATAAACCTTTTATTTCCGGGGTTTACTGCAATTTGGTGCTCTACGAAATCAGGGCCCTATTACAATCTTTGCGCAACAGCGCATTAACGCGAGGGGTAAAACCCTTTGCGCTGAACGTCGTATTACAATGTCAGCGCAACAAACACGCGTATACATCTACCGCGAGTGAACCTGCGCGAACCCTGCGCAAGCTTACTGTACTGCGCGCGTCCTATACTTAACATTGTGAGCGCAAATGCGTTTGTGTGCTGGTACGTAGATGGTATTACAATCTATGCGCAGTTTGTAACGCACAGCCTTTGCACGCATAATTTTAGCAACTCCTAAAAGCTGGCGTTAATGGCAAATTCTATCAACCTGCCGAAACCAAATACAGCAGCCCAAAAAAAAAATACACAGCAAAGTATAGTTACACATTGTACACATACCCAAACCAATAAAATGGAGAAGTTGTGCGTGCATTTATTATTGCTGCAGCATATATGCTCAGATTGACTTTGACAGGCGCAAAAACGTAACGTGAGACAATTGTGGTTCTTATTTCTGATTGGCTGAATCGCGTGAAAAAACAGTCCGTCCACCGATTTCTGCGCGCAACGTTACTGCGCGCGCATTTGTGCACGTCCATTTAACTCATGTTATTGCTCGACGGATGAAAAAATGCACGAGGATTGTAATTCCAGCGTTGATTTACACGCATTAACGTTTAATGGTGGATGCACAAATTCACGCGTTGCGCGAGTGTTTTAACACGAAGATTGTAATAGGGCCCTCAGTGTTTGATACAACTCAGAGTAGTCTGGGGGAATCCTGCAATATATGCATTACATACAGGGTCATTCAGAGGGAGCCGAACTGGCCCCGAAATTGCACCAAACAGTGAATTTCCCCGTACGGTGCAATTTCATGGCCATTCGGCTAATCAAAAGCTGCCAATTCACCAAATTTGGCGAATTGCCAGCGAAATACATTGCTGTTTGACAGCAGTGAATTCCCCAAAGAGAAGCAATGGTTAATCTATTCAGAGACACCGAACAGCAGTGAAATGTCAGTGAAATGTCCTGCTGTTCTGTGTTTTCATTCGGCAGGTTTAATCAGGCGCACCAGATAGGTTACAATGTTAAAAATATCCCCATTTTTATTCAATATCTATTAAACCGTTTATTATTTTAATATGCTGCTCAAAGTATCTATCTATTTAATTTATTTTTAGGATTTTTTAGGCAATTTTTTGGATTTCTTAGGTAAAATCTTTTTTAAAATAACTTTTTTTTCCCTGTTAAAGACCTTTTTATTATTATTCATAGGAGCTTATGTGTTAATTCCAGACATTTTTGTCCAGTAGTTTTTTTTGCAAACAGCGTTGGAAATTTTGAAAGTTTTTTATTTATTTTTTTACCCCATTCGTCAGCTTGTCGGCTTTTTCCAGCAGCTGGTCGGCGCTGTGTTCGGCGGATTGTAAGCTCTTTTTGGATGCGGTCGCTGGGTTTGAGGTGGATCGTCTTCTGCGGGGTTTCGGAATGATCTGATTTTTTTCGGATCGTATCAGTGAGATTTTATCGGGTTATTGGCCGGTTATCGACAGATTTTCGGTGAGTTTTCAGCGATTTTTCGGATCTGTTCGGCTGCTTTTTCCTGCACTTTGGGGACCCTGCGGTGAATGCTGAATTCACCACAGGGTTGGGAGCATTTGATTCCCCGAAGTTCGGGAAACGGGAGAGCACGAAATGTAGGTGACATTTCGGTGCTCTCTGAATAACCTCTATTATTATTATTATTATTATTCTTTATTTATAAAGCGCCAGCATATTCCGCAGCGCTGGAAATGCAAACAGGAGGCACATAAGTACAGGACAGATTAAAGGGACACTCTACTCTTCCTGACTACTTTATATTTATAGAATGGTCAGAAATGGAGGAGAGCCCCCCTTCTCCCTCCCGTCCAGCTCCCTCTTTCTGGAAAACATGCTGGGTGAAGCAGAGGAGTCTCCTCCACCACACCCAGTGTCACGAGCAGCCGGATTTTGTTAATTTCCCTGATGCCTGTCACCATATCGGTCACTAGTGACGTCGGCATGCAAAGAGCATGCCGACATCACCCTCTGAGTCCGCCTGATGTAGCGAGTGGTCTCAGAGAGGCAGACAATGGATCAGACCTGTGCATGCGCGTGCAGCTCCGATACATCGTTCTGTACAGGTGCTAGGGAATTGAGTAAAGTGCGCAAATCTGTAGCGGTTCCTACGCTACGCAAGTTGTGTAGTAGCACAATTTGCACAGAAACGCTTCAGGGAGTTCTGGGTTTGGGAGTCCCTGAGACGAAGAGGAGGAGCTGTGCGTGGCGAGGGGCAAAAGGTGAGTAAAATCACCTAGAATAAAGAAAAATGCTAAAAATAATGTCAGCAGTCTCTACCCAGTTATTTTAGGGCAAAAAAAGGAACTCTCATTTTTGGTAGAGTGTTCCTCTAACATTAAAATTCAATGGGCCCTATTACAATCTTCGTGTTAAAACACTTGCACAACGCGTGAATTTGTGCGCCCAGCATTAAACGTTAATGCGCGTAAATCAACGCTGGAATTACAGTCCTCACGCATTTTTTCATTCGTCGAGCAATAACGCGCGTAAAACGGACGCGCAAAAAACACGCGCGCAGCAACGTTGCGTGCAGAAATCAGTGTGCGGACTGTTTTTTTTCACGCGATTCAGCCAATCAGAATTAAGAACCACAATTGTCTCACGTTAAGTTTTTGCGCCTGTCAAAGTCAATCTGCGCATATATGCTGCAGCAATAAAAAAAACACACACAATTTCTCAAATTTATTGGTTTGGGTATGTGTAGAATGTGTAACTATACTTTGCTGCGTATTTGTTTTTTGGGCTGGTGTATTTGGGTTCGGCAGGTTGATAGAATTTGCCATTAACACCAGCTTTTAGGAGTTGCCAACATTATGCGCTCAAAGGCTGTGCGTTACAAACTGTGCATAGATTGTAATACCATCCGCGTACCAGCGCACAAACGCGTTTGCGCTCACAGTG
This sequence comes from Leptobrachium leishanense, assembly GCA_009667805.1. Classification (NCBI taxonomy): domain Eukaryota; kingdom Metazoa; phylum Chordata; class Amphibia; order Anura; family Megophryidae; genus Leptobrachium; species Leptobrachium leishanense. The sequence goes on from CM019067.1 coordinate 313,080,163, forward strand.
TTAAGTATAGGACGCGCGACGTACAGTAAGCTCGCGCAGCGTTCACGCAGGTTCTCCCACGGTAGACGTTAACGCGCGTCTGTTGCGCTGACATTGTAATACGACGTTCAGCGCAAAGGGTTTTGCCCCTCGCGTTAATGCATTTTTGGGCGGGCGCAAACGTGTGCGCGAAGAATATAATAGGGCCCCATGTCTTTTTCAGATCATTCTTCTTTTTGGAAATTGTGAATTAAACTTGGTGATTTTCTTGTAATTTTTCACTTTTAAGTCAGCTTTATTCATATTAATTAACATTATTTTTTTCGGGATTTTTTTTTTCTGCTCGTACGTCTAATATAAAGACATTCTGCGATGTGACACAGTGAATCCCTCCAAGCAATCAAATTGCAGGAGCCACTGAAAACCACTATTTTCTCTTCCCGGTAAGTATATCGAGATGGCTTGTAGTGTAAGAGACTGCAAAGCATCATATTAAACAATTCCCCGGCATGGTAAAATAATAGTATTCATGGATTCAATATGCGGGATGTTTACAGCTGAGATGAATATACAAAATTCAGAGTCAAAGTCTGTTGCTACAGCAACTGAAAAGTGGTTGGAAACAGTAAAAAAAGATAGACATTATTCTCAGCTGTTATTCTAAATTGACACGCACGTCCATACATCGCTGGGAAAACGGTGCCGGCTTTCACTGGATGTTTGTGAAACGGGAGCTGCTGTCAGTGTAAAAGAGTATTCGCTGCATTATATTTTCATTAAAACAATAAATTTTAAAGAAAGGATACTCAGGTTTTTCCTGTAACTCTGTCACTTCGTCAGCTCTCCGTTTACATGTCTTGATCCGTCATCTTGCAAGCATTGGTTCTAGGTCCTTTAACCTTTAACTATCCTCTGTCAGGTGGCGTCTGACATCTTCAAAATGTCGTTGCGATACTGTGTCAGGCCCCACCTGACATAAGACTTTGGAAGTCCGTAAGCTCGTAAGCCCGTATGTCGGGTGCCAGTTGACATAGGACTATTTTATCAGCAACAGAGCACACTTCAGACATGCTGAAAGCAAACAAACACCTTATGAAGACCACTTGTATTTGTTCTAAATGATGTTCGCTCAATAGAAAATCCAAAACTCCAAAAATCTGGAAAATGATGGGAGTTGTGTGGGCGGACGCGGAAATTTTAATGGATAGTTGCCATCAGGGAGCGACAGCCTATGATCTGCTAAGGGGCCTGGTGATTCCAGGGGGCCCTGACTCTTGCCGGACCCTGTGCAGCATGTCTAAGTGCCAGAGATGTAAGGGTCCCTCCATGACACCCAGGACTGGCCCACCAGAATACCAGCAAATTTCCTGGTGGGCCGCTATGTCTATGGCCGGTAAGAGCACTCTGATTCATTACTGAGGAAGCAGTATGGTATATAAGATGCTGCTAGTGTATAGGTATAGGGTCGATGTGGGCTCCTTGCTCGAAGTGCCTAGACAGGTATCTGCTATTCCCTCCTGACAAGGTCTAACAAGGCTGAAAAGATCATCAGGGGCTGTGGTTGCTCTGGTACAGAGATGACTTCCTTGGCTTTTCAGTTCTGGCCACCCTTTCTGGGTGATAGCAGACTGATTGCATTTGGTCATGTCTCCTCTATAACGGCACCATTGCACTAAGCCGGCTGGGTGGATTAGAGGTAACATCACTGCTCTATAACCGTGGAGAGAGACTGTGGAGACACAGGTTCGATCCCGGCAAGAGCACCTCTCCAGTATGTGTCCTTGGGCAAGACACCTAGCGGTACAAACCCAAGACATACAACGAGAGAAATCTCAATGTATCCTTCTTGGTAAAATATTTTCTCCAAAAAAACAACAACCTGGTATGAGACCCGAACGGGGACCAACTGTAGGGCAGGACACTTTGCTGATGCCCGCTCTCAGTCATCTCATACACCCTGGTTGAAGATGCTGCTTGTGAATGCTGAAGCCCAGTATTCCCTTTCGCTGTTGAGTAACAGGTACGACCAAGGACTACACGGTATCGGATAGGGACTTAGTATCGGGACTGGAATATCTCATAGGTTGAATCAGATCAGGCGTCTGAAAATTGCAATTGGGACATTCCTAATAAAAATATCAATAAAAATATCAATAAATACTTTATTTATCACATTCTCCAATCTCGTAAGCTGATTATAAAATTACAACTCCCATAACGTTGTGTTGACAGTCATAAGGTTGAAAAGCCTCACGGAACAGTTCAGGATCTAGTTGTTGGCATTGTATCTGAAGAAGTAAAATCACAGAATCTCATCGAAATTGCGACTCGTAGGTCAAAAGAGACGATTTTTTTCTTTCAAAAAATGCAAGATTCATTAAACTCAACTATTTTGAACTAAAAAAGTGCAATTCCTTTGCAATCCCTCCCCACTCAGTGAACAACCAATAGAGCATTTTTAAATCACGGCATGGCTCACATGATTGTAGGACCAATTACAAGTCATTCCGAATCATTGCAAACCTTAATGCAAATGGTTGAGATGATTGAAGCACCTAACACAGAATATTTTGGATCTCAGAGAATATGGTGGTGGAAACAAAATGCTAGATGAATTATCTAATGCCTGTTCATCAAAATCACAGTGTGTGGAGGATTAAATGTACTCTCCAGGATGGAAATGAACTTAATTTTGGAACTGCAGTAAATGTTTAGCTGATACGTTTACTATTACCAGAAAAAGTGAACAGAAAGTGACATAAACGATAGTTTGTTATGATGGTCTTGTCGGTCAATGAGCCTCATCTGCAGCTGCTGGCTCTCACTTGACCTAACAATAACTCCACCATCACTCCTTCTGAAGGCCGGAAACAGACAGGATTTGTAGTTCAGCTCCATGGCTCTAGTATCATGTCAAGAAAATTGAATTACTCTATAGTGAACAAAAACACGAGCACTAAGAACAGGCAAAGGCATAAACGGCCTGCCCTTCGGTAAGTCCCCGGTCACGTCTCATAAGGTTTGCTGCCATTACAGAGAAGACAATACTACATGCAAATTTTACAACTATCACCCAGAAAGGGCGACCAGGAACTGAAACAGAAGTTTCAAGGAAGAAATTCCAAGGAAGGAATTACTCTATAAGTAGAGTGGCGCCTAATAAGGCCAAAATGATCGTCGGGGGTTGTGCACCTCTTGTTCAGAGAGAATGTCAATGGTATTTCAGTTCAGGCCACCCTTTCTGGGTGACAACAGTCTTATTTGCATATGGTAATGTCTTCTCTGCAATGGAACCATCAAACTAAAACCTTAAGAGACGAGAGGCGTGGCTAGCGACGGACGGGAGCAGACGCATGTTAGAGGAGCTCCGCTGTTTACCCTATACAGGGTCACGATTACAGGGTCTGAACCGTCCGATTTTGACCTGCTCAGGGCCCCCAGGACGAGTGGACTGCGTGGTGCTCACGGCACCGCTGATTTCCGAGCGTTTTATCGCCCCCATCTGACTTCCTGGACCTTCGGGCCTGGTGCGGCCTAGTTGCGGCGGCCATCTTGTGGAGCCTGGGGTGTTTCCTGGAGGCCATATCGGACCTGATTCCTGGCTGGAGAGATTATACTGTCGACTGAGCATGGGGAAGAAGTTGAAAACACTTCCACAGCGCAGGTTGGTGGACACCAGACAGGCGGACATTAGAGATTCACTGAATTATAGACGCTCTGCAACAGTTATACCCCCCTCTTCCCTCCTGCCCATGGGGTATGACTCCTCTGAGGAGGAAGACTGCCCCTGGCACAACGGACGGGGGCCCGATTGGCCCGCCGAGACATCCCGGGACAAGAATCCAATGTCTATGAGTGCTGCTGCACGCAAGAGAGCGCAGAAAAAGAGAAAAAAGGCCTTGGCAGCGGAGTTACCTGAGGCCACAGCTACGGAGCCCTCCGCAGGTGGCTCAGAGGCTGATACGCTACTGTCGGATGCGGAGGACATGTCACGGCGGACAGACAGCCCGCAACAAGAGGGAGACCTACAACCGCAGCAGATATCGGAAACCCCAGGGGAGACTGGCTCTCTATTGGGTGCAGCAGCGCCTCCAAGCTCTGCCGGGTCCCCTGCGGCTGCCCCAGATGACATGCGCCCCACTACGATGCAGGACTATAGAAACTTCATAGCGGAGATCAAATCAATATGGCTGACCGAATTATCTAACGTGCGCTCTGAGGTAAAGGAGGTGCGCTCACAGATGGTGGCGGTTCAGGCTCAGAATGTGGAGTTGGCAGAAGAACAGACGGTATTGTCGGCACAGGTGACTGCTCTCAGGTCTCAGGTGGAGGTTTTGACGCGCTCAGTGGAGGCTCTGGAGTCCCGGCACCGTCGGCGTAATGTACGTGTCCGGGGAGTTCCCGAGTCGGTTACTCCAGCGGATTTACTCTCGTACACTAATAGTCTAGCACGCAGGTTTTGGAGGATCTGCCTGACACCCCGGAGGTGTTTATCACGGTCTACCGCATTCGCAAAGCCGCTGCTGAGGCCCCACGGGATGCCCCGAGAGATGTGATCGCGGTCACAGCAGATGTGGCAGCCAAAACACGGATCATGACAGCGCCGAGGGCGCGAGCTGATGTCCTATTCGATGGAGTAACCCTGAAATTATTTCACGACCTGCCCTTCGCAACGCTGATGGCGCGCCGCAGATACCGCGAGGTGACAACTTTCCTCAGGCATAAAGGGGTCCGGTACCGCTGGGGTCCAGCCGGCTCATTAGTGGTTACCCATAACAAAATGTCGTATGTAATCTCGGAACCGGCCGAGGCCTGGCCTGTTTTACTGGGGGCGGGTTTTGCGCCGGATGGTGCGCTCGTCTCCCCGGGCTGAAAACTTAGGTGATGGGAATATCTGACTTGTTTGCACAACACCTTTATGAGAAGCCGCCTCTTTTTCAATGCGTTCTTTTTAGTTCATGGTTTTGCATTTTTTGACTCACGTCTCGTTGCTTATCTGATGTCTTTTGCTGCTCGGAATGTTATAGGAAGGCATCCTCTCTTTCTCTGTTGTTTTTAATTTTTATTTCTATATAGTTTGAGGAGCTATTTAGATGGATTCGGGGATTGTGTTGTGAGCCCCCTTGATCACACCCCCCCCCTCCCTCATTGCCTGTATAGCTATTTGGGATTTTGGAAGTGTTTTATGTTCCCCTTTTCCCCTTTTTTTTCTTTAGGTTTCAGGCCTTTTCTCCCCCCCCCTTACGATGGCATTGCCTTTGGCGCCTGCAGAAGTCTCAATACGCCTCTTTATTTATTTTTTATCTATATAATGCTTTACGACAGTTGATATCACAGCCCTGTGTGGCTGCTTTCTTGTTGGTCGACATGTGGCCCTATTTGAAATTTCTAAATAAAGAATTTTAAAAAAAAAAAACCTTAAGAGACCTGAGTGGGGACTCACCGCAGGGCAGGATACTAGTTCTGCTGCCTGTTCTCATTGATATCATAAACCTTGTTTTGCTCACTATAAGCAGAGCGGAGCAACATCAAAGAGCTTAAAAGGCAGACGAAACCCGATAGGAAGACCCAGCCAATGCTATGGGCTTCTCAAGAAGCCAAATATTATCCATATCTCCCCAAATTTTATTAAAGTAGAAGTACCGGCATTGCATACATTAATGAGGCTTCTGTGAACAGAGTCCATACGCAACACGTGACGTGAACAATGGAAAATTTGTTGGGCAAACCAAAGGTTTCAACCGTTTTGGCTCATGCATCTTTCATCGGATTTGATTCTGTTCGTCCAAAATTCAGACAAAATATTATGTGTTATCAAAATTGATTAGTTGCTGGTAGATTCATTGCAAGCCCTGGTTGTTACTGCATGACTAATTATTTAATCCAAGCTTCACTTGTCGACAGTAGGCAAGGAGTTACTCGGCAGAGCAGGTGGGTTACCGGGAAGCTGACCAGTTCACCAGCTTCATGGCGTTCAATGATGGGTGGACACCTGTTCCCCCTATATGCCCCCACTCATGGTCAATCATTGCTTGAGGGCTTAAATCAGAGGAGGTCAAGCAGGCCACCTGCTTTGAGTTAACCCCCTCATCTGCCGGGCTTGGGCGGACGGGGGAATGGGGGTTTGGAACGAAATCTGATTTCAGTTTAATGAAATGCACCACAAATGGTACTCGCAGGTGCACTGACAAGAACACAAAAGGAAAAAAACAAATGTAAATTGTTGCCATGGGATGTTTTGCTTTTCATTTGTTGAGGTGACTCATATTTCAAATGAAGTGACGAATCACCCAAAATTTGGATGAATCTCAATTCATCTGAACTTACTTTTACATATTTATCATATACCATAACCACGACAGAAACCTAAAGTGAATTTGGTTTTGGTTCATAAGGCGTTGACAATACGCCATATTTCTATACAATATTGTAGAACTCTTGGTCATTTGTCATTAAATACTTTACAGATGTTCAACAGAAAGGCATTGTAAGTGGATACGCATGATGTCATCCATAGTGGTAGAGATTATAGATTTAAAAACAATATTATTAGAATGGAAACTAACAATCTTGTGTCTAAGAAAGCCTAAGAGATCAAACTGATCTCACCAATAGCCCATTTCTCAAAGCACCATGTGATTTATTGTCTTGCCAACTGTTTTTTGCCATATTTTTGTATCTTGCCATATCAGGTAGTCCAGTGGTTCCCAACCCTGGTCCTCAAGTTCCCCTAGCAGCCCATTTGTCCTATTCCAGGGTTGTCGTTGTGTTGTGTATCTTGGACACTAAGCATAGCAGTAGACATAGATAACTACATTTTTTCACACCCTATTCCAACTTTCCCATTAAAGGAGATGTTCCGACCTTAGCGTCTTGTGTCTTGCGTGCTTACTGTACTTGACGTCTCCCTATACTTGGGGACCCACAAGTCGTTAAGAAATGCAAGAATAACGACCTATTCCAAGGTCATGAATAAACATAACGTCTAGGTGCAAAAAAGAGAAATTTAATGACTCCTAAAAGCTGGTGTTACGCTCATAACGACACCTAAACCCTGGTGTAACTTCCCTGAGCAGTCAAAGTCTATGGAGTTGTTAAGGCTCTGGCTAAGTTTACACCAAGGCTGAGATACAGGCACAGTGGTCTAATTAGTGTTAGCTGTGCGTGCATCCACTTTCAGTAGCGCCAGCCATTAATTTCACTCCACACACTTTTTAACGTCTCGCTAAGAAATTTTAACGTCTCTAGCCGACTTTGGCATCTTGACGTGGGTCTTGTTTGGGATGTGGACGCTAAAGGCGAGATGCAATGTTTCTATTGCTGATGACACAAAGATTTGCAACAGGGTTGACGTTCCTGGAGGGATCAGCCAAATGACAAATGATTTAGGTAAACTAAAAAAATGGTCGGAGTTGTGGCAATTGAGTTTTAATGTGGATAAGTGCAAGATAATGCACCTGGGACGTAAAAACCCAAGGGCTGAATATAGAATATTCGATACAGTCCTAACCTCAACATCTGAGGGTTGGGATTTAGGGGTCATTATTTCAGAGGATCTAAGGGTAAGTAGTCAATGTAATAGAGCAGCAGGAAATGCTGGCAGAATGCTTGGTTGTGTAGGGAGAGGTATTAGCAGTAGGAAAAGGGAAGTGCTCATGCCACTGTACAGAGCACTGGTAAGACCTCACTTGGAGTACTGTGTGCAGTACTGGAGACCGTATCTCCAGAAGGATATAGACATCTTAGAGAGAGTTCAGAGAAGGGCTACTAAAATGGTGTACGGCTTGAAGGAGAAAAGTTACCAGGAAAGGCTTAATGATCTTAACATGTACAGCTTGGAAAAAAGACGAGACAGAGGAGATATGATAGAAACATTTAAATACGTAAAGGGAGTCCACAAGGTAGAGGAAGGGAGTATATTTAAAAGGAAACAAAATAGCAAAACAAGAGGACATAGTCTTAGATTAGAGGGGTAAAGGTTTAAAAGTAACATCAGGAAGCATTATTTTACTGAGAGGGTGGTGGATACATGGAACAGCCTTCCAGTTGAAGTGGTAGAAGCCAAAACAGTAATTGAATTTAAGCAAGCATGGGATAGGCATAAGGCTATCCTAAACAAAAGATAAATCCAGGTAAAGTATCCATGTAATTGGGCAGACTAGATGGGCCGAAAGGTTCTTATCTGCCGACATTTTTCTATGTTTCTAATGGTTAACGCGCATTTTTTTAACTACGAACGGACAGTTACAAACAACCATTGAATAGGGCTCCAGGTTTGCCAGATATATGACGCACAGCACAGGTGATGTGATTTACTGCTCAGTGATTCAGTCTGCATTTCCTCAAGGTACTCCATAAAACCTGGCCTGTTAGGGGGACCTGAGGACCATTGATGTGGGCAATTTCTCTAAACGTGTTGCATCACTTTGTTTCAGTCTCTTGAAATAACTATAGTTAGTGATATTTTTTAAAACAAATTTCCACTACTTTGGGGTTTGTCTTTGCGCTATAGACCAATAACCTTGAAGGTAATATACCAGCGCGTTGTTACCTTGGTGCATGGAGTGCAAGAGTCTTGCAGTTCAATGTGAAATCGTAAACACATTCTAAAAATCTAGAACTCACATACTATCTATCTAAGTGTTTACTTTTCTTCGGTGTCAGGTCTGAAGTGTACAGGCTTCAAGGATGCAGCACAAATAATGAAAAGAAATAGCCTTAAGGGATAACAGAGCTGACAGCAGCAATCACATCAGATGTAGTGAGGCCTTGGGTGAATCAGTGGCTAAAAGTGGAGATAAATCATTACATCAAACAAGGACTCGGACATTCCAGCACAAAATGGATAAAATGGAAATGTACGCATTGTAAAGTCTGCGGGTGTTATCAGGCAGTGCAAGCCTGGTTTTTCTTTCTTTGTCCCAGTTGGGAAAGATATCGACACGCCACAAGTACTGATAAATATGGGGCCTCCATAGCCAAGTGGCCTGATGACAACTGCTCCACACCATGGATCACATTTTTAATACTTACAGGGCAAACTCATTGTTGCGGCTATCTTTGATCTGGGCTAAACACACTCTTAAACAGAGCTTCACTTGTCAACGTCATTAATGGTTGGGACTCTGAAGCTCAGTCTTAGGTCACAACTGGGCCCTTAGACTTTCTTGTCGGATCACTAGGATCCAGGGGCGGACTGATAACTAGTGGGGCCCCCAGGGTAATAGAAGATAATGGGGCCTAGAGATGGGAAGGCCTGAAAAAAAATGAAAAAATTGGGAAAAAAAAATTGTTTCCTGTTTTTTTCCAAAGCCATTTTTTGTTTTTTTTTTCGGAAAAATTAAAAAAAAAATAATTGTGTGATATGTTCTTTTACAATGATATATAATATGTCTAATATAGATTTAATACCATATCGTAACATTAGGACCTTAATGAAAAACTTCTGAGACTTTATTTAAAGTCTTAAATCATTACAAGTTCTCTTGGCTGAAGACCAGCAAATCCTGCAATACGATTCAAGTAACACGTCTCAATGCAATAAGCAGACAACAAAAATATACATTTCAGCTTCTAGCGGGCGCTACAGGGAAAAGGCTTCAATTTAACTTGATTGGGAGCTCTATCTTGTACCTCCGACAGTGGTTGTTGGGATACAGTTGATGATAATTAAGGCCTGAGAAGACAGAAACTGACAGGTAAGAGGTTAAATTTGTCCCTATTTGATCCCTATTAATGTTCTCTCCAGTACAGTCTGGGATTCTGCAAATCATATCCCTCCTGCAACATGGCGGCAAGGTCTCTGCACAACACAACCTCTGACACCTCCTGCATCTCGCTTCCTGCACATTCTGCATCTTCTGCTGCTGCTGTGAAAGAATCTGCTCTATGTTTTCAAATATTCATACCAAATCAAGAAACAAACTAACCCGTGAAAGGGGAGAAACGCTTGTTTCAATCCGTGCAAACCTTACGTTTATAGAAGTTAATGAGAAAAATTACAAATATGGAGGAGAGGAATAAGATACAGAAAATGAAAGATCAGAAAATGAGATTAAATTGCATGTATCGTATATGTTGTGTCTTTTGTTTCCTTTTCTCTATTTTTTCAAAGCACTACTCGAAAGTTAAACCTCAACATGGAGCTTAAATATTGATGTATCCATATCCTACAGGCACAAATAATGCAGTTATTCCTTTTGCTATTGGTGCTAAGGGGCAAATTTGATATTTATTTATTTATTTATAAAGGATTTTACCAGGAAGGATACATTGAGATTTCGCTCGTTTTCAAGTATGTCCTGGGTTCAAGAACATTGAAGTGTTACAGTTACAGAAATACAAAGTAATACAATGCAAGATATTAAAAAAAACAACACAAATATACAGATTAACAGAAAATAAATATGTAGGAAATATAGTCACTAGGTTACATGTTTACAGGTGCATTCTGTATATAGTCACTATGTTACATGTTTACAGGCGCATTCTGTATATAGTCACTAGGTTACATGTTTACAGGTGCATTCTGTATTGAGGTATGTTAGTAAGGAGCTCTTCAGTGACTTAAGACTGGGGGAAGATTTGATGGTGTCTGGGAGGTTATTCCATAATTGCGGTGCTCTGTAGGAAAATGAGGACCGAGCCACTGTCTTTTTGTATTGTGGTATTGCAAGTAAGGTGCTGGTCCTGGATCGGAGGTTATAGGATGAGGGAACTGCTGGGGGAAGCAGTCTATTCAGGTAGGGTGGCAGCTTCCCAGAAATGCTCTTAGACACCTGGCTGGAAAGGTGAAGGGTGCGTTTATATATATATATTTCTATGTTTTTATGGTGATGGTTTCTTGCTTTTATTGTTGCTCTTTAGGAAACAGAGGGCTGGTTACTTGTTCTCATAGTTGTTACTGTCACGGTTCCCGGATCCCACCATGCAGTCCTTAAAGCCCAACACTCCACAGAGCCCAAAAGCTACCAACAGGGTAGCCGTAGAAGAATCCCTAACTGTCTGGTCCTTAGAATTGGCCAGGTATACTAGCTAGACAGAAAAGATTAATCAAAGACAATGTCGTAATACAAAATCAGGTCAGCAACACGGGGGTAGTCAGACGAGCCAGAATCAGGAATACAGAGTATAGAATAGTCAAATGGAATAGCCGGGTCGATATCAGTGCAGAAGCGTAGTGCAAGAAAATAGTCTAGGGCAACGGAAGGCAGAATAGTCAGAAAACAAGCAGAGGTCAATAACAGGTAAAATCATGAGAGAATTCGGGTACAAGGAGCTCAGGTATGGATAACCACGATCTGGCACTGCTTAGAAGGAACTGATGGTTTTTAAAAGACCTTCACCAGACCGCGCCCCCCTCTCAAGCCGCGCCTTAAGCAGCCACCTCCCTGCCTGTTTATTTAAACCGGGCGTTGGGGAGCGAGCAGCATCAGACACGCTGCCTTCAAGCACCCCGGAGAGGCTGGAAGCCCCCAACATTACAGTTACTTCTTCTCATACTATCATATACAGTCTTTGCTTGTTATTCCATTTGAAACAAAAGATAAAATTAGAAAAAGCAAATTAAAGTTACTAAATAAACTGTACTTTTATTTCAAGTGAAACAAAATTAATTTTAAATTTGTAAACCTACTCCATGGTGCATATTTTAAATTTTTCCAAAAATTTCCAATTTTTGTGGAAAAAAACAGGGACAAAAAACTGTTTTTTTCCATGGTTTCAAAATTTCCAGAACTTTTACAGCTCTAATGGGACCCCCTTGTGCCCACTGCCCTGCCCATAGAGGGTCACACCGACATAAACCCCACCCACAAAATTCAACAACTACATAAACATTGTTGTGTTACAGAATATATTTCTTTGACCCATTTTCAAAATAAATGTTTTAATAAGGTAAAATCCACTCAGACCCACATGCTAATAAAGCCTTCATGCCCCCTACAGATAAATAACTACAGCTCTGCGGCAGCAGCCATCATCCACTCATTGCAGCTAAGGCTGCACGGCAGCACAGAAGGACCCGGTGGCAAACCTGGTTTGCTGCCAATGACTTTCCAGGATTATAGGACACTATACATTACTGATACACTTATACACACTGCCATTACTGTATCACAGAGCTCCACATCAATAAAACTCACAGTAATGTGCAGTGTGTATGAATGTATCACAGAGTTCCACAGCAATAAAACTCACAGTAATGTACGGTGTGTATGAATGTATCACAGAGTTCCACAGCAATAAATTTCACAGTAAAGTACGGTGTGTATGAGCATATCACAGAGCTCCACATCAATACAACTCACAGTAATGTGCAGTGTGTATGAGTGTATCAAAGAGCTCCACAGCAATAAAACTCACAGTAATGTACGGTGTGTATGAGCATATCACAGAGCTCCACAGCAATAAAACTCACAGTAATGTGTAGTGTGTATGAATGTACCACAGAGCTCCACAGCAATAAAATTCAGTTATGTGTGGTGTGTATGAATGTATTGCAGAGCTCCACAGCAATAAAACTCACAGTAATGTGCAGTGTGTATGAGTGTATCAAAGAGCTCCACAGAAATAAAACTCACAGTAATGTATGGTGTGTATGAGCAAATCACAGAGCTCCACAGCAATAAAACTCAAAGTAATGTGTAGTGTGTATGAATGTACCACAGAGCTCCACAGCAATAAAACTCACAGTAATGTGCAGTGTGTATGAATGTATCACAGAGCTCAACAGCAATAAATTTCACAGTAATGTACGGTGTGTATGAGCATATCAGAGAGCTCCACTGCAATAAAACTCACAGCAATGTGCGATGTGTATGAGTGTATCACAGACCTCCACAGCAATTAAACTCGCAATAATGTGCGCTGTGTATGAGCATATCAAAGAGCTCCACTGCAATAAAACTCAAAGCAATGTGCAGTTTGTATGAGTGTTTCACAGAGCTCCACAGCAATAAAATTCACAGTAATTTCCAGTGTGATGGAGGGTTTCACAGAGCTCCAATAAAACTCACAGTAATGTGCAGTGTGTATGAGCATATCTGTTATAGCTGACTGTACTACACATGTGCTATCACTTTAACTAGTGGCTCCGCCCCAGGATGACACAGGTCAGAGGGCACGGCAGCCATCTTCAGTGAGTCACTTAGTGTGATGCAGTTATGAAGAAAGATGCATGATCCTGTGTTCCTGTAGTAATTCAAAGCCTGTGCATAACAGTAAGTGTCTTGCAATAAAGCAAAGGTGAACCTGACAGCCCAGCCTCATATCTGAACAAGCAGAGAGCATAACAGTATCACAGCGCTCCACAGCAATAAAACTCACAGTAATGTGTGGTGTGTATGACCGACCGTATCACAGAGCTCCACAGCAATAAAACTCACAGTAATGTGCAATGTGTATGAGCGTATCACAGAGCTCCACAGCAATAAAAGTCACAGTAATGTGCAATGTGTATGAGCGTATCACAGAGCTCCACAGCAATAAAAGTCACAGTAATGTGTGGTGTGTATGAGGGTATCACAGAGCTCCACAGCAATAAAAGTCACAGTAATGTGTGGTGTGTATGAGCGTATCACAGAGCTCCACAGCAATAAAACTCACAGTAATGTGAGTTAGACGTTAGTTAGGGTTAGGTGTAAGGAATTAGGGCTAGATGTTAGGGTTAGGAATTAGATTTAGGAATTTGTATTGCTCCAGAGCTAGTTAATTCGATCTCAGTCGCCTGCAGGTGCTTTTGAAGATCATGTTAAGTTATCTTGGTAGTGAATGGGCCAAAAACAAATGTATTCATACAGAATTATTTAATGAGAATGGAGGCACTTGTGGTAACAGAGATGTTTTGATCACCTCTCTACTCATCCTTTTAGGCTAGGGTCAGAGTGGGGCAGTCGGAACGCGCGTGCAGGCGCACTAAATCACAGCGGCAGTAGCAGCACATAACGGCCAATGACGGCCAATATACGCAGTACGTGCGTACAAAAGTGCGCCGACACCACGCAACCGGCAAATGAACGCATTTTTCTCAGAACGTGAAACCGCTGCTACAGACGTACAGAGTGCGCTGCGGCCGCATGGCAGCGTGTGTGCGTGATTAGGAGACGTCAGACGCTGCTAGTGTGCGGCCTACATAACGTTCAAACAGCCGGATTTCCCTAGACTTCTTTTTACCCCACCGTCATGAAATACGTCCAGAATTGCGCATCGTCTGACCACTTAAGCGTATTCCGTGAAAAAATGTGTGCGCACGCATCGACGTACATTTTGACGGTGGCCGCAGAAAATGCGCTCATCTGTCCCTAGCCTTTGCTAAGGAGCCGGATTTCCATGGTCCAGCTCTGGACATTCTTTGAGCCTTCCAGCTGACCACCATTCTGGTGGCAGACGGGCTTAAATGACTCACCACAGCGTAGCAAACCCCTGGATTTTCTCGCTTGCCTCTCTTTCCAGTGCTGTTAGGCATCATTGGAACCAATGTGGCAGCCAATAATGGCGATCGATCCCTGGGAAGATAGGTGAGCCGGAGGGGTGTCAGAAACCCACGGGGCGTGTGATGCGGCATTTAAGCTCACTTGCCTCCAGGACGAGTCACCGTATCAAAGGATTAATGTCAATGTTGCCATAGGACATTTTATCGCTCGTCTCGGTGGACTGTCCATCATCTTCGTCACATACGAATTGGTCCATGTAATTTTCGGAATGTGCAATTGAAAGCTATTTTAGGAAAAAGTTTATAACTCACGGCGTCTGTGATTTAGATGCCTTTATTTTCGCGGTGGTTTCGTCAACGCCTGGGTCTATTTTAAAAAAGAGATTTTATTAAAAAAAAGTATTAAAAGAACTCCTATAAAATGCTTGTGCTTATTTTCGTAGCGCCCGAGGGACAGACTTGCTTTTAGATTCCTTTCTGCGAAGGTAACTAAACAATTACAGTACATTTTCAAAGATTTATTACTCCACTGCAGTCCTGCTTCTAAAAAGCCCGTCTCCAGCTCGAGCAGGTCTGAGGCTGTCAATGGCTTCATGGGGAAAAAACATTAATAAATAAAGTCAAAGCTTTCTTTTAAATGTATTAAATGCACATATAACAACCAGAGCCGGTAAAGGAACATTCTACTGAAAAATACAGTTTCCTTTTTTTCCCCTTACATAATTGGGCAGAGACAGCTGACAGCCTCATCATCAACTGACAGCCTCATCATCAACTGACAATGATCTGATGCTATCAGCTCCACGTACCCGAACCCCCAACTTCCGCCTCCAAGACTTCTCGCAAGCTGCCCCGTTTCTATGGAACTCCCTCCCCCACAACATTAGACTCTCCCCGTCTCTCCAGTCCTTCAAGAAATCTCTGAAAACGCATTACTTTAGAGAAGCCTGTCGGCTCCCTCCATGTCGCCAACTCACATCATTGTATTGTGTTGGATGTATTCAAAGAACATCACCAGGGGGTAGATTAAAAGTATTTAAAGCTCCCTGTCTTATCTCATGCAGCTGCCATCTCTTATTTTGAGTAGCCTGGAGAACACAATAGCCCCCTGCAGCCTTATCTAAACATTCCCTCCTCCACCTCATTAACTGTTAAATACTGTAGAAGATAAACCACAGCAGTAAGGTAAAAGCTTTGCACAGATTTTTTTAAATGTTGCTTCATGGGAAAAATCCACAAAATGGAAACAGAAGAGTAAAAAAAACTAAATTTATTTTTTCTTTTTAAATGCAATTACTCCAAACAAAGAAAAAAACTAGCGGCATGTGTTTTATAATGTGTTTTATAAAGTGGTTTTGTTTGTAGTGCACAAGTAATCCGATCACAGCTTATGTAAGTGGTAATGTCCCTTTAAACCTTGTGTCTTTCAAAAGCACCCTAGAGCATGAGGAGGAGGAAATCAAATTACCACTGAATGAACATGCAGGAAAAATCACCTTCCGTGTTACGTTCTCGAAAGCTCAGTCCAACGGTTGGCTTTGTTACAAATAAAAGATAACTTTTACACTGATACACTATCCCTAGTGAAGTAAAACATATAAATGAGCCCTGACAAGGAAAGTCTACAGAACTGAAGTGAGGGGGAAGAAAATCAATATTTAATAAAAGAGCAGGAATGTAAGGATTATGAAAGGGACAACGGAATCCAAGAGGGGCTGCAGCGTCGGGATATGATCATAGCGAGAGGTTGCATCCCGAGATGATTCTGAAAGTGATTTTCCACGATGTACATACTGTACTACCTTCATTGCCCCTTATAATATGTTTTCAAAGCTGAGCTTTGTGGGGTAATATGTTTTCAAAAATCTTTTCAAAGAACAGATAGAATGTAGAATGTAGGGAAAAAATAAAGGAAGTATATGACATTGGGTTTTTACGGCTGAAAATTCTAGGAAATATTGACCACAGAGAGTTGGAGGACCAAGTATATGTATTCCTATCAGGGAAAGAAGTCGATGTACAAAGATAGGCTCAAAAGCAAGGCATATTATAAACTAAAGATCGAGAAAAGGCAGAAATTTTGAATGACTATTTTTCATCAGTATTTATCAAAGAGAAACCTATAACAGGAAACATGCAAATCTTTGATAAAAACTTAATAAAATGTGTTTGGTTGTCTCAAGAAAAGGTGCTGCAGCAACTAAACAAAGTGAATGTGAACAAAGCAACAGGGCTGATGAAATTCAGTCGTGAGTACTGAGGGAGCTATGTGTTGAAATATGTAAACCTCTGTTCTTAATCTTTTAAGATTCCTTTCTTTCAGGAATCGTACCAGAGGATTGGAGAAAAGCTGATGTAGTCTCTATATTCAAGAAAGGTTCAAATTGTATGCCTGGGAATTATAGACCTGTAAGCTTAACATCTGTAGCTGGGAAAGTATTTGAGGGGTTGCTAAAGGATGATCTTCAGAAATTTATGGAGAGGTATAATGTAATTAATAAAAATCAGCATGGTTTTATGAAACACAGATCATGTCAGACTAACTTAATTACGTTCTATGAGGAAGTAAGTAGAAGTAGATCAGAGGGTCGCAGTGGGTGTGATTTAGTTGGATTTTGCCAAAGCTTTGGACACAGTTCCACACAAGAGGTTACTATTTAATTAAAGAAAAATTGTTCTCAATGAAAATTGTTGTTCTTGGATAGAAAACTGTATAAAATATAGGGTACCGTGAGTTGTCATAATTGGTAAATTTTCATGATGGACATCAGAGGTAAGTGGTGTCCCTCAGGGGTCTGTTATAGGACCAATTCTATTCAATTTGTTTATAAATGACCTTGAGATAGGCATTGAAAGTCATGTATCAGTGTTTGCAGATGACACAAAACTAGGAAAAGTAATACAATGTGGGCAGGATATTACTTCGCTGCAGAGGGATTTAGATAGGTTGGGGGACTGGGCACTTATATGGCAGATGAAATTTAATGTAGATAAATGCAAAGTTATGCACTTTGGAGTGAAGAACACACAAGTAATTTATACCCTAAATGGTACGGAGTTAGGGAAATCCAAGCAGGAGAAGGATTTGGGAATAATCATAGACTTCAAACTAAGTAACAATATGCAATGTCAAACAGCAGCCGCCAAGGCCAGCAAAGTATTGGCATTAAAAGGGGAATTCCCTCTCCGGATGAAAACATAATTTTGCCTCTGTATAAATTAATGGTAAGACGCACCTTGAATATGCCGTGCTATTTTGGGCACCTGTCTTAAGAAAAGATATTATAGCGCTAGAAAAAGTCCAGAGACGGGCGACTAAATTAATAAGGGGAATGGAAGGCTTAAGTTATGAGGAAAGACTAACAAGCTTAAACCTGTTTAGTTTAGAGAAACGGCGCCTTAGAGGGGATCTGATAACTTTATATAAATATATATGGGGCCTTAGAGGGGATCTGATAACTTTATATAAATATATATGGGGTCTTAGAGGGGATCTGATAACTTTATATAAATATATATGGGGCCTTAGAGGGGATCTGATAACTTTATATAAATATATATGGGGCCTTAGAGGGGATCTGATAACTTTATATAAATATATATGGGGTCTTAGAGGGGATCTGATAACTTTATATAAATATATATGGGGCCTTAGAGGGGATCTGATAACTTTATATAAATATATATGGGGTCTTAGAGGGGATCTGATAACTTTATATAAATATATATGGGGCCTTAGAGGGGATCTGATAACTTCATATAAATATATATGGGGCCTTAGAGGGGATCTGATAACTATCAGGGTTATCCAAAGAGATTCGAAAAGTCACCGCACGTTCGGTGACTTTTCGTTCTCTTCAATTCGGTTCCTTTTGCCGATTGCATTTCGGTGACCCTGCGGTGTATTCAGCAAACACCACAGGGTCCCCGAATTGCAGGGAAAAGCTGCCGCAAACCTGACGAAAACTAACCGAATGCACGCTGAAAACAAGCAAAAACATCTGGATTAACCTTCGAAAAACCCGAACAGGAGGCGAAAAGGAGCCGAATCACACAGAGCCGAAGCAGCTGTGACGTAGAGGAGGCAGTGAATAAATTAGAAAAACCATTTGTATGAATCTGGGAAAAAGAAACGCTGTTTGCAAAGAAACTACTGAGCGAAAATGTCTGAAATTTTCACAGGAGGTCCAGGGAATGATAATAAAGAGGGCTGTTACAAAAAAAATAAGTAAACTGAAAAAAAAAATCAAAAAAAATCGGACTTTAAAAAAAAAAAAAAAAGAAATCTGAAAAATGCTTAAAGTATCCTAAAAAATCTATAAATAAAGAGACTTTTTGCTGCAGAATTTTATAATGAACGGTTTATTAGATATTGAATTAAAACGGGAATATTTTTAACATTGAAGCCTATGGGATTCTCCTGAATAAATTTGCCGAATTAAACCACCGAATGGCAGGGCATTTCGGGAACCTTTCACTGCTGGTTTGTGTTCTCTGAATAGCCGAAGCAGTGCTTTTTCATGGGGTTTTCACTGTCCTCGAACAGGCACCGAACAGGCACCGTATGTTCAGGCAATTCGCCAGGATTTGGCGTATTGCCTGCTCTCTGGATAGCCGAATGGCCAGGAAAGGTAACCGAACGCTGATTTTCAGCATTCGGTTACCTTTCTCAAACAATTCGGATCTCTTTGGATAACCCTGTTTATATAAATATATATGGGGCCATTATAAACAATTGTCTGGAAACCTATTCATTAATAGGACTATACACAGGACACAAGGTCACCCATTTAGACTGGATGAAAGGAACTTCAGCCTAAAGCATAGGAAGGGTTATTTTTTACGCTGAGAACAATAAAGGGAGAGCTCTGATAATAATAACAAAAGCTAAGCCAAAGGCTCTCAAACACCCCGGTAGATTCTGTGTGATCAGGTGAGAGTTGTGGCCACCAAACAGCACATAAAGCATAAAACAACTACAAAAACACACTCTCTTTTTAACACATTAGATACTGGTTACTGGTGTGACCTCGGCATAGACAGCACTGTACAAAAGCTAATAATTCACAGCTTTGTGCTTACAACAGCATCAGCGGTTCTCTTGTTCCTTTTTGGAATTCACACTCCTCTGCCCTGTCCCCACCGAGCAAAATAATAAAGACAGAGAAGGAGTGAATGAACAAACCAAGATCAATGACTACGCTATGAAAAGATGAACACTGAATTGTTTCCTGCAAGTCCTTCTAATCAAACTATGAGAAGGACGCGTTCTCTTTTCTTCCGGGACTTGAGTCATTAGTTATTATATTTTATTTGTTTTACAGCTATTATATTTATTATCGATACTTTCATTTACAGAACATCAAGGTGTTATTCACTAACATCCGAATTTGCCACCGAAATGCACAAAACGCCGAATTTTGGACCAATTCATCTATTCACTAAGCTCAGCTGTTATTTTGCCAAATACAGGCGAATCAACAGCGAAATGCCATGAATTTCGCCACAATTCGGCAGTGTTCAGCAGCACCAAAATTGTCCCATAGAAGACTATCAGAGTTATTCAAAGAGATCCGAATGGCTGCCGAAAGGTAACCGAATGCTGAAAATCAGCGTTCGGTTACCTTACTTGGCCATTTGGCTATCCAGAGAGCAGGCAATTCGTCAAATGTTGGCGAATTGCCTGCACATACGGTGGCTGTTCGGTGCCTGTTCGAGGGCAGTGAATCCCCATAGAGAAGCAATGCTTTGGCTATTTAGAGAGCAAAACCCAGCAGTGAAAAGTTGCCGAATTGCCCTGCCATTCGGTAGTTTAATTCGGCAGGTTTATTCAGTCGAATCCCATAGGCTTCAATGTTAAAAATATTCCCGTTTTAATTCAATATCTAATAAACCGTTAATTATAATATTCTGCAGTAAAAAGTCTCTTTATTTATAGATTTTTTTGGGATATTTTAAGCATTTTTCGGGATTTCTTTGCCAAAAACTTTTTTCCGATTTTTCTTTTAAAAAAAATTTAAACTTTTTTCTTTTTTCTGTAACAGCCCTTTTTATTATCATTCATTAGATCATATGTAAATTTCAGACAATTTCGCTCAGTAGTTTTTTTGCAAACAGCGTTTCACTTTTCAAACAGTCAAGCGTACTGTTTTGTTTTTTTCACTACATTCGTCTACATTGTCGGGTTTTTCCGGCAGCTGCTGTGCGCTGTGATCGGCTCCTGCTCGGGTTTTTCCAGCGTTTTCGGCGGGGTTAATCCAGATGTTTTTGCGGGTTTTCAGTGTGCCTTTGCCGGGTTTTGCGGTGAGTTTTCCGCGGGTTTGCGGTGACTTTTCCCTGCATTATGACGGCCCTGTGGTGCTTGCTGTATACAACGCAGGGTCGCCGAAATGGGATCGCCAAATCGTGCCGAATTGAAGAGAACAAAAAGTCACCGAACATGCGGTGACTTTTCGATACTCTTTGAATAACCCTGTATAGATTTGCCAATTTACAGAATGTCGAATTGCACCGAAATTGCTGTGAAATGACCTGATGTTTTCTGTGATTTCAATTCGACAGGTCTAAACAGGCGTATCCAATGGGTTTCAATGTAACAAGTGGAATATCTTTTTTAATATTTTTTTTTTAAAGACCATAAAGTTATTTTTATTTAATTCAAAAACCTTTTATTTTTTTAAAAACCTTTTTGTATTTTTTGTATTTCTTTAAAAGACATTTTTGATTTTTAAAAATACTTTTCTAATGTTTTTTCAACAGACCTTTTTATTATTCTTAAAGGACCTTTTTTATTATAGATACATTTTCTGATTCATTTTTTATTGAATTAATAGTAGAGTTCCTATTTTTTTTTTTAGTTTGGTGAAATTCATTCGGGGCCCGTTCAGCGTTTATTGGCGCTTTTTCGCCAATGTCTGTTAGCTGTTTCGGCGACTCCAATTTCAGCAAAATACAGTGACCATTCCATAAATAGTGAATTCACTGAATTTGTGGAGAAATGGAATTACCGAAATGTGCTGATATGAAAAGATCCTAAATGGACTTCTGAGATCACTGTCTACACTTACTGGGCACAAATCAGAACTACTGGGCACTCCTGAAGAGCCGGTATAGCAACGAAACGCGTGTCGAGTGCCTGTCTAATTTTTTGGTCCTTAAGACCATATACAGTATATATACTTTAACCGAGAGAAAGGAATTGAATTCCGTGTACTGCTAATGTTTGGCTTTGAGCCATCTTTTCGGTCTGTACAAGGTCTGGGACCTTTTATGTGGTGGCATTAAGCATTTTTGTGGAATTAATATCTTATGGCTGAATAAGGCACATGTAGACTGTTTAAATCTTGTTGGTGAGAGATATATTGTGCATATCGTGGTGAGTGAAATGACCAATCCATTTTTTCCCCCAGTTTCTCCCTGCTGCCGGCGGACAGAGGAGGCGGATGGAGCCGCTGTCCTCCCCGTGGGATAGGAGGTGAGTATCTGATCGATTCTGTTTTTTTTTTTTGCTGCTGCTGATGGATTCTGCAGGAGCGGAATCCGTTAGCACCAAGTCCAGGCTGTGGTTAACTTTTCAGTAACCGCAGCCGGACGTTAATTAGCGTTAGTATATTGTAATACTAAAGCTGATTAACTCTTTGTGCTCCCCATGTTAAGCATAGGGATCGCAAAGTACAGTAACCTCGTGCTGAAAAGTGAGCACGGTGAGCGCTAACATTAATGTAATGGTGCCCTCTGTTTTTAGAGTCTTCTGGATTTTGGAATTCTGGATAAGGGGGGCCGTCCTGTATTTCAGCCGAGCTGCAGCTTTTATTTGTGTGTTTCTGGCAGGTTAATGTAAATTAACGCTCACTGCACCTCATTTGTGACCAGCAGAAGAACAACTAGTGATTTCAAGGTCGCTCATTATTCTCCTCTTGAGATGGTATTTAAAATAAATAAAAAATACCTGATCTGTGTGTTAAAGGGCCACTACCACCAAAAAATGAAATGTCCTTATTGTGTTTATTTGATGTTGCTGATATCTTACATGTGCTATGTTTTTCTCTTGTGTGTTTATTTAAGACAATATTTTCCTCTATATGTGTCACTGGGTGCATCCATTGTGTGATATTTTCCTCTATATGTGTCACTGGGTGCATCCATTGTGTGATATTTTCCTCTATATGTGTCACTGGGTGCATCCATTGTGTGATATTTTCCTCTATATGTGTCACTGGGTGCATCCATTGTGGGATATTTTCCTCTATATGTGTCACTGGGTGCATCCATTGTGTGATATTTTCCTCTATATGTGTCACTGGGTGCATCCATTGTGTGATATTTTCCTTTATATGTGTCACTGGGTGCATCCATTGTTTGATATCTTCCTCTATATTTGTCACTGATCACATCCATTGTTTGATATTTTGTGTTGTAAACTGCCCCCCCACAGTATCTTTACATCACTTGTTCCTTACTGTGTGGCATCAGACATAGAATGGACTCTATGGGTTGATCACTGACTCACATCATTGTATTGTGTGGGATGTATTCAAAGGACATCACCAGGGGGTAGATTAGAAGTCTTTTAAGCTCCCTGTTTTATCTCATTCAGCTGCCATCCCTTATCTCGAGAAGCCTAGAGAAGACCTCCTGCAGCCTTATCTAAACATTCCCTCCTCCATCTCATTAAACTGTTAAATACTGTAGATTAGATAAACCACTGAAGTAAAGAAAAACATTTTGTAAATGTTGCCTCATGGTAAAAATTAACAAAATGGCAGGAGATAAAAAAAATCCTTTTTACATGCAATTACTTCAAACAAAGAAAAAAAACAGCGGTATGTGTTTTATAAAGTGTTTTTATTTATAATGCACAAGTAATGTAGTTACAGCTTATGTAAGTGGTAGTGTCCCTTTAAGGAATTTTTTTTATATATAACTTTGGGAAACTACGATGGAGCAAGAAGGGTGAATTCACTATTTAGAGAACCGCTACTGTAGATCTCTGTACTTTCTGCTGCTCTACCAGGGGGTAGATTACAGGTCTTTTAAGCTCCCTGTCATATCTCATTCAGCTGCCATTTCCTATCTCTGGTAGCCTTGATCCCAATAGACCTCCTGAAGCCTTATCTATACATTCCCTCCTCCACCTCATTAACTGTTAAATACTGTATAAGATAAAGTAAAACTCGCCGTAAGATTTTGGTAAATGTTGCATCCTAGGAAAAATATACAAAATGGAATCAGGAGATAAAAAAATATATTTTTCCTGTTTGAATGCGATTACTTCATAAAAAGAAAAAAACAGCAGCATGTGTTTAATAATGTGTTTAATAATGTATTTTATTAAGAGGTTTCGTTTGTAATGCACCTGTAATTTATTTACAGCTTATGTAAGTGTTACTGTCCCTTTAAGTGACTTTGCTTTTGCGTTTTGATGATGAGTGGAAATTGTCTTTACCTCTTTATAAAGCACTTACGCTTGATGTTTCTGGTTAGAGGTCAGGGAGAGAATCATCTGATTTAATTTGAACTTATTAACTTTCCGGTATAAGAGCAGATACGTGAAATTATCAGATCGATCCTGTAACACTCGCACTGCGAGCGCAAGATATATTTAGGCAAATCAGAAAACATGTTTTTTTTCTTTCGCTTTTTTTTATTCTCACTTGAACGAACCTGCGATGCTGCGAAAATTATCGAAGTCAATACTCAAAGACAAAACGTGTTACGAAACTAAGAAAATGTTATTAAAAAAGCAGATATCAGATTTCAGGCAGCGAGAGTTTCTATGGCAACATCAATGGAAGAGGTGACAAATAGTGTCAGAGCCAGACTAGGGAGAGATAACAAAAAGGAGAAAAAAAAAATCAATATACACGTTCTGTATTTAACGAGACGAGGCGGGGGGGGGGGGTGAAATAACTGCAAAAAAATAAATTCCACATTAAAAAATCTCCCCTGCCTCTCACCCATCCAGGAATTCTCTCTTCTTCTGCATCACCTTCTTATTATCAACTTATAGCAGCTCTATCATTCATTACCTAATTATTTACATATCGGGTGATACTGAATAAACCCCCTCTGAATTATAAAAGTGACAGCCATAGAAATGCAGATCTTGCAGAACTACATGTCCCATGATGCTCCGGCAGATTTAAGGCTGGCAGAGCACCAACAACTAACCATACATGACTGAGATTTATCTTGGGTACCAACGTTAGCTACCTCTCAGTTTTATCTATATTATTTTTGCGCGTAAATAACTACAAACACATTATTTGCATACAGAGCCCTGCAGCTGCACCCCGTCCCTTTAATAATAAAATATTCTGTGTATTTTGTGCCTCTGTGTACGTCGGAATATGCATTGGCATATTCGCCTCTGTGTGTATATCTGATTGCGTATGTGTGTATGTGCCTCTGTGTGTGTATGTCTTTCTGCGTATATGTGTATATGCCTCTGTGTGTGTATGCCTGTCTGCGTATGTGTGTATATGCCTCTGTGTGTGTATGCCTGTCTGCGTATGTGTGTATATGTCTCTGTGTGTGTACGTCTGTCTGCGTATGTATATGCCTTTGTGTGTGTGTATGCCTGTCTGCGTATGTATATGCCTCTGTGTGTATGTCTGATTGCGTATGTGTGTATGTGCCTCTGTGTGTGTATGTCTTTCTGCGTATGTGTGTATATGCCTCTGTGTATGTCTGTCTGCTATGTATGTCTGTCTGTCAGCTCACACATGGATATTGCCCCAGCTCACACATGGATATGCCCCAGCTCACACATGGATATTGCCCCAGCTCACACATGGATATGCCCCAGCTCACACATGGATATGCCCCAGCTCACACATGGATTTGCCCCAGCTCATGGTGGATATGCCCCAGCTCATGGATATGCCCCAGCTCATGGATATGCCCCAGCTCACACATGGATATGCCCCAGCTCATGGATATGCCCCAGCTCACACATGGATATGCCCCAGCTCATGGATATGCCCCAGCTCACACATGGATATGCCCCAGCTCATGGATTTGCCCCAGCTCACACATGGATATTGCCCCAGCTCATGGATTTGCCCCAGCTCTCACCTGGATATTGCCCCAGCGGCAGCCAGCTCTCACATGGATACTTGCCCCAGCTCCGGATCCAGCAGGGGTTGAGGGGGCCCAGATGCCGTGCAGCGGGAGTGCCTGCCCGGTCCTGAACAGCGTGTGAGTCGGTTCATGTTGAAGGGGAGGCAGCTGCGTGTGTGCGCAGGTCACGCGGTCCGGCCAGTCAGGTGGTACAGAGACTCAGTACCACCTGATTAGCCGGACCACGTGACCGGCTGCGCCTGCACGCAGCCGCCTCCCCTTCAACACGGATGGACTCACTGTTCAGGACCGGGCAGGCACTCCCGCTGCCCGGCATCTGGGTCCCCTCAACCCGCGGGCCCTTGGGCGGCGCCCGAGGGCCCGGCGGGTCAGTCCGGGTCTCAAGTTTTAGGGGCGCAAATTTCTTTTGAAATTATGCGTCCTTAACAAAACTGCGCCGGGGCCACGGCCCCCCAGCCCCCCCATGCTACGCCACTGCGTATGTGTGTATATGCCTGTGTGTGTGTATGTCTGTCTGTGTATGTGTGTATGTGCCTCTGTGTGTGTATGTGTGTATGTGCCTCTGTGTGTGTATGCCTGTCTGCGTATGTGTGTATGTGCCTCTGTGTGTGTATGTGCCTCTGTGTGTGTATGCCTGTCTGCGTATGTGTGTATGTGCCTCTGTGTGTGTATGCCTGTCTGCGTATGTGTGTATGTGCCTCTGTGTGTGTATGCCTGTCTGCGTATGTGTGTATGTGCCTCTGTGTGTGTGTATGTATGTCTGCGTATGTGTGTATGTGCCTCTGTGTGTGTATGTCTGTCTGCGTATGTGTGTATGTGCCTCTGTGTGTGTATGTCTGTCTGTGTATGTGTGTATATGCCTCTGTGTGTGTGTATGTATGTCTGCGTATGTGTGTATGTGCCTCTGTGTGTGTATGTCTGTCTGCGTATGTGTGTATGTGCCTCTGTGTGTGTATGTCTGTCTATGTATGTGCCTCTTTGTGTACGCCTGTCTGTGTATGCGCCTCTGTGTTTGTCAGTCTGCACGTGTGTTATTCTTTGTATGTATGTCTGTGTGTGCTTCTGTGTATGTCTGTGTATAGCCCTAAGCTTATGTCTGTCTGTCTGCGCATGATGATCGCTGAAGACATCGCTACTTTTTTTGCTGCTATTTCAGCTCAGAAATTCTAATTCAAACCATTTTGCCGTTACGCAATACACGAGATCCACGTAGAAAGCAAGGCGGCTGAATGGCAGATATTTTCATACTGTTTTCTAACCAAAATTAGAAATGTCACCATCTGAAGCGTGTTCCATATGAGCAGCACTTCCTTTCGCACAAGCTGGCACCTTGGCAATGAGAGTGTCATGATAAATAAATCTGGGAGATTTAATAATTAGATTTTGAACCTACAGCTGTTGTCCTTCACTGCTCCACTAGTCCTGTGCTGGATACAGATGGTGGCAACTGGTCGGATGAGACTCATCCTATTTATTTATTTTTTATGTAAAAAAGCAATAGTTGTATCTAGTGAGTAACAATACATTGTGATCATTTATATAATATCAGGCTGTTACACAGTAAGTATTTATGTCACCAGCTCAAATCATGTCTGCTTTTTTTTTGCCTTTGATGATTCTATTCCTTTCGGATCAGTTAGGTTAAGTATTTACCATAAAATACAGCAGTATTCGATAAATGTCCATATTATGTTACATTAATGATACAATCATCTTGCACTTCTAATTTTATTATGCTTTACTTGTGTACTCTGTGTATTTCAGTGTCCAACACTTGGCACAGCATGTGGGTTCATGTAT
The DNA here is from genome assembly GCA_009667805.1 of Leptobrachium leishanense. Classification (NCBI taxonomy): domain Eukaryota; kingdom Metazoa; phylum Chordata; class Amphibia; order Anura; family Megophryidae; genus Leptobrachium; species Leptobrachium leishanense. The sequence goes on from CM019067.1 coordinate 313,107,455, forward strand.
ATATGTTACGGGTAAAGTCCGAAATCTGGCTAAATTTAGGATTACCCGCGTAAACCTGACATTACCCAGGTAATCAGCAGACAAACCAACCCTCCTTGGATAAAAGTGATTTTTAAGGTTATGAATAGGCTTAAGGTTAGAGTTGTGCTTAGAGTTAGGGTTGGGTTTAGGGTTAGGTTTGGGGTTAGGGTTGGTTGGGGTTAGGGTCAGGTTTAGGGTCAGGATTAGGGTTGGGGTTAAAGTTAAGTTAAAGATTAAGGTTAGGTTTGTGATTAGGTTTGGGGATAGGGTTGGATTGGTTATGGTTAGGGTCAGGGTTGGGTTTAGGGTTGAGTTGGTTGTGTTTAGGGTCAGGGTTAGGGGTGGGTTCAAGGTTAGGCTTGCAATTAGGGTTGGGGTTAGGGTTGGATTGGTTAGGGTCAGGGTTGGGGTTAGGTTTGGGTTGGTTGGGGTAGGGTCAGGTTTAGGGTCAGGATTAGGGTTGGGGTTAAAGTTAAGTTAAAGATTAAGGTTCGGTTTGCGATTAGGTTTGGGGATAGGGTTGGATTGGTTATGGTTAGGGTCAGGGTTGGGTTTAGGGTTGAGTTGGTTGTGTTTAGGGTCAGGGTTAGGGGTGGGTTCAAGGTTAGGCTTGCAATTAGGGTTGGGGTTAGGGTTGGATTGGTTAGGGTCAGGGTTGGGGTTAGGTTTGGGTTTAGGGTTGAGTTGGTTGTGTTTAGGGTCAGGGTTAGGGTTGGGGTTAAGTTTAGGTTTAAGGTTAGGCTTGCGACTAGGGTTGGGGTTAGGGTTGGATTGGTTAGGGTCATGGTTGGGCTTAGGTTTGGGGTTATGGTTGAGTTGGTGGTGATTAGGGTCAGGGATAAAGTGGTAGTTAAGGTTTGGTTTAAGATTAAGGTTAGGTTTGCAGTTAGGGTTGGGGTTAGGATTGGGTTGACCTTGGATGTGGATAATCCTAGGTTTTGAGGCAACGTCACCCACTGCAAAAGTCTCAGAAACACATTGCTCAGCAGCGTTTGGGTAGATCTGGGTGTACCCGGGTACAGTATTATATTGTGTAGTAACAGTGTTTCTTTTATATTTTTTAGTATAAACTAAAACTGAAGAACATGACTATATCTGTGTTTATGTATAGGGAGCACTTGTGGGTTAATGCTCTAAAATCGGAGAGATAGAAACCAGGGCACCTACACAGGCTGAATAAAGACGTGCGTCCAAAGGGTTCAGCCTTTCACACATCACCTACTACTGTTGATCGAAAAGAAGGCAAAGAACCCCAGTCTGAAGCGTTCGCCAATATGCAACACACTGGGAAAAAAATCCTTTTTGACCCCAGAATGGCGTCAGATTTCTCCTTGGATCAAGAAGCTTTTACCCACATATTAAATAGTATAACCCTAAATGTTATGTATTTGCAGGAAGTCATCCAGTCGTTCTTTAAAAGTCTGTGAAGACTCTGACCCAACCACCTCAACAGGCAGAGAATTCCACAGCTTTATTGTTCTCACTGTAACCCTTCCTATGCTTAAGGCTGAATTTCTTTTCGTCCCCTCTAAGGCCCCGTATATATTTATATAAAGTTGTCAGATCCCCTCTAAGGCCCAGTATATATTTATATAAAGTGTCAGATCCCCTCTAAGGCCCTGTATATATTTATATAAAGTGTCAGATCCCCTCTAAGGCCCTGTATATATTTATATAAAGTTGTCAGATCCCCTCTAAGGCGTCGTATATATTTATATGAAGTTATCAGATCCCCTCTAAGGCTCCATATATATTTATATAAAGTTATCAGATCCCCTCTAAGGCCACGTATATATTTATATAAAGTTATCAGATCCCCTCTAAGGCACCGTATATATTTATATAAAGTTATCAGATCCCCTCTAAGGCTCCATATATATTTATATAAAGTTATCAGATCCCCTCTAAGGCGCCGTATATATTTATATAAGGTTATCAGATCCCCTCTAAGGCCACGTATATATTTATATAAAGTTATCAGATCCCCTCTAAGGCCACGTATATATTTATATAAAGTTATCAGATCCCTCTAAGGCGCCGTTTCTCTAAACTTAACAGGTTTAAGCTTGTTAGCCTTTCCTCATACCTTAAACCTTCCATTCCCCTTATTAATTTAGTCGCCGTCTCTTGACTTTTTCTAGCGCTATAATATCTATATTTCAAAACAGGTGCCCAAACTCACACGGCAAATTCAATGTGCGCCTTACCATTGATTTATAAAGATGAAAAATGATGTTTTCATCCCTAGAGTGAATTCCCCTTTTAATGATGACGATAGTATTGGTAACAGGGAGCCGCTAAGGGAAAATAAACTCAAAGTGAAGGGTTGGTAATGCGAAGTCACAAGATTCACTTGGATGGAGAAACGGCTGAAGCCCCATTCTTTCACGGCTGGGTCAGAATAGGACTCAAAGAAAACTAACAATTATCTGCATATTGTAACATACTGTGGATTTAACGCTTTCTGTAAGTGCTGGATAACTGTAATTACCCTTATAATACCATTGCTAAAATGTGCAAGTTTCTCCTCATCTGCGTCCATTAGCTCATTACAATGCGGGAGCGCAGTATAACCCTTATCTAAATTACACATTTGGTGGATAAGGGAACGATAACGCCGGGCGAATCACCGAAACCATGTCCGTTAGCGCTCGGAGGATTTGGAAATGAAACTCTCTGCCTTTCAGATTAATATAACTGTAAATATTTGATTTGTGATTAGATAAGGCACGTATGCGATGAATCAATATATTGCTGGCTGCGCTGAGCTGGAATGTGCAAACGGGAAAGGGAATTCAGCAAACGGCTTTAACTGCAAAATCACATTCATTTTCAAATGTATCTCCCTGCTCCCGGCAGCAGAAGGTGCACGAACGTGTTCAAACAATGGACTCTGCACGTTCAGATCCACTTCATACGGGCTAACCGTCACTCTTACATTTTAAAGGGCCACTACCACCAAAAAAATGAAATGTCCTTATTGTGTTTATTTGATGTTGCTGATATCTTACATGTGTTTGTTTTTCTCTTGTATGTTTAGTTAAGAAGCTATTTTACTCTATATGTGTCACTGGGCGCATCCATTGTGTGATATTTTCCTCTATATGTGTCACTGGGTGCATCCATTGTGTGATATTTTCCTCTATATGTGTCACTGGGTGCTGTCGGGTATATTACAGAAAGGAAAAATTAAAATGGATGCCTGTAGCCATTTTGTTTTTAAAGACAGTTTTTCTTTCAATTTTCTCTAGGTTTAGAAATGAACGAGATTTTTTTTACAGAGTTCATTCCTGGGTGAAGTCTTTTATATTTTTTTAAGAAGTGCCAGACATGAAGGAATCTAGAATGTTTTTGTGTGATAATGCTAGAGTTAAGTGCTAAGACGTGTCATAATTAAATTTATTGGTCTGTCTTAAGTTTTTAAAACAAAAGATATTTTGTCTTTTGGGTATAGGAATAAGAGTTAATATCTCTGTAATATAGATTTATATTCACAAAATATATGTTTATAATCAAGGTATATTTTATTATATTTACAGTAGGAAATATATACTCCAATAAATATTGTAGAACGTATATAATTGGTAAATAATAAAAATTACTAAAGAATAGATTCTGTTGAGTTAACCAGAAAAGAATTCAGCTGATAGTAAGTAATTTTAAAAGGGAGTAGGGATATAAATTAGGTATGACAGATAGAGACACAGTGTCTAGTGACTGGGAGAAGAGAAGGTCTTTGTGTAGATTGACCTTTTGACCCGAGATAAGAATATTAAAAAGAAATGGTGGAATTAATTAAGAAGTGCAATACTGCCCTCTAGAGAATAGTAAATATTAGAATAATATTGCCAGTGATGTCAAATTTACTATAATTGAAGTGGCAGTGTTGGTTGCAAGTCAGTCGGAGATTCCAGCATTCAGACTCACACCACGATGCAGGCAGATCCCAGGACATGAGGCAATCAAGATTCTCACCAAATCTCTGACTCTCACCAAATCTCTGACTCACATGCATTGATTATCTGATATCGATAATCTTCACATATTCCAAAACAAAGCATCACATAGAAAATTCCAAGATTTATCAACATCCAAATTGGACAGGTAATGTATGAAATTAAGGAATTAATGTAATTATATATATTTGTAGATATTCTTGCAACGTAGACTGAGACTTCTCAGATACTGGCTAACTCCAAAAATTCTAAGTATTTCTAGTCTGCAGATAGAAATATGAAGAAGTGGACATAAGGATTTATTCCTAAAAAGAAATGTTGTAAGATTGATACCAATATATATTGAATTTGGAAATTACTGTGATTATAATTAATAAGCAAAGAATTATATAACTACAAAATAAAAAGCAAAAGATTAGAAGTTTAATTCTCGAGATTAGGGGAGGATTCACTAAATAAGTTTTTATTACTTATCATTAAATTAGCTCATCTTTTGTTGATCCATGTAGTGCAGAGATATATATATCTATAAGAGCTGGCTGGTTAAACATTGTTTGCTGGGAAATGCATGTTGTATTAAGCAGAAATGTTTATTAACCATTTGTGTATTAGTTACTAACTGATAAGGTAAATGATATTAATCATATATGCAGTTACTAACCGGAGATACATATATTGTGAAGCTAGTTTTTATATGCTGATGGATTGTGGTTTATAAATTTTTGTTTATGATAGGAGATTTGAAACTTTTTTGTATACGTAATAAATATATATATTTTTTATCCGATTATTGATTATTGTCTTTTTCAAAGCAAAACACAGACAATTAAAAGAATTCAGGAGAATTTATAGGAAATATAAACGATTGATATTTGTGTCTTGTATAAGTTTCTTATGACATAATAGTCCCTGATATATTGGAGGCTTGGCTGATAAGTCCAATATATATAACGTGTTGTATTCACGTGCAGAGATTATATCCGACAGTGCATCCATTGTGTGATATTTCCCTCTATATGTGTCACTGGGTGCATTCATTGGGTGATATTTTCCACTATATGTGTCACTGGGCGCATACATTGTGTGATATTTTGCTCTATATGTGTCACTGGGTGCATCCATTGTGTGATATTTTCCTCTATATGTCTCACTGGGGGCATCCATTGTGTGATATTTTCCTCTATATGTGCCACTCGGTGCATCCATTGTGTGATATTTTGTGTTGTAAACTGCCCCCCCAGTATCTTTCCATCACTTGCTGCTCACTGTGTGGCTTTGGTCATAGAATGGAGTGAATGGGTCAGTCACAGACTAACATTGTATTGTGTGGGATGTATTCAAAGGACATCAGCAGGGAGTAGATTAGAAGACTTTTAAACTTCCTGTCATATCTCATTCGGCTGCTATCTCTTATCTTGAGTAGCCTGTTGAACAATAGACCTCCTGCTACCATGTCTAAACATTCCCTCATTCATCTCATCAAACTGTTAAATACTGTAGATTAGATAAGCCACAGTAGTAAACAGCAGTAAAGAAAAATCCTTTGATAAATGTTACGTTTATAACGCGGTTTTATTTATAATGCACAAGTAATGTAGTTCCAGCTTATGTAAGTGGTAGCGTCCTTTTAAGGAAGGTGTTTTTGATGCCAGCCAAGCCCCCGGCACCTCCCCCCACCCACTGACTTCATCGCGCCTGGGCGTGATGATGATGATAGTGGGGGGGGGGAAATAGCCCCTAGCACCCCAGGGATTTCCTAAGGAAATCCCTATGGTAGAGATAGGGAGGTTCAAACAATCCCCTATCTCCAGATTAGTGGCATATAGAGGGTCATGTTTGATATCATTGGAAGGACCAGAGCATGGCCTTTCCAAAGATACTAAACATGAGCAAGTTACATGTAAAAAAAAAGTAATTTTTTTTATAAATGCAGCACTATTGTTCACTTTTCAATTATAATGTGAACAATGATGCTGCGCTAACTAAAAATGTAAAAATTAAAATCTCAGTTTTAGCTAAAATCACATCTTTTCTCTGAAAAATACAGTAACGGATTCCCATTTCTAGTTTGTTGACAAGCGTACCCCATAGAAAATATATCCGTAAAGGCTCAGATGATAAAATGTGAAAAAATATTTTGATTGGAAATTCACATTTTTTTTACATTTTTCGTTATAGCATTCTGGCAGGACATGGTGTATACGTATAGTAATGATATATTATAAATCTGCCGAGTCTTATGTAAAAAAAGAATATAAATTTGTCTGGGTCGCATAATAAAATATGGCTTCAAATTGCGTTTAAACATGATGAGCAAAAGCGGTAAAAATGAACTCAGCACACAGAGGTGAAATGGCTCAGCAGCGCAGGGGTTAAAAAGATCAACGTTTCAGCTCCCTATACACACAGGATATACATATATATGTATATATATATATATTCGATAAGCCATGTTATTATATATATGTATAACATAACAAACCTGGTGTGTATATATATACACACGTAGATATAATATATAGATAGATATATAGGGCTTATTTGAGTTATGGTGGAGGGCAAAAAATTTGATAAAAAAGCCTCCACACTATAATTAATAAAGTTTATTATTGCAGAAGCCATTGGCACATCACAGCAATTCAATGAACTGCATCACAGAGCTCCTGTGCTGCATTCCTCATACGCAGCAAGGAACTCTGGGTAGGATATGCAAATGACCTCTGTCTCACTTTTATTGCATCCTGTGTCTGCTTTTACACAGAACCAGGTTTATGCAACTGGTCTCTGCTAAAAATAAAAGCCATTGTATGGCTTGGCATTGATTTAAGGGTTCTGTGTAATAGCAGACATAGGATGCAATAAAAGTGAGACAGAGGTCATTTGCATATCCTACCCAGAGTTCCTTGCTGCATATGGGAAATGCAGCACAGGAGCTCTGGGATGCAGTTCTTTGAATTGCTGTGATGCACAGATGGCTTCTGCAGTAATAAAAATAACCATTATAGCGTGGAGACTGTTTATCTCACTTTTTGTCCTCCACCACAACCGTCGTAAGTACTGATATATATATATATTTATATTATATTATAACATAATATTAATTTATTTTATTTTTATATATACATATATACATATATAAACACATTTATATACAAAAGCAGTGCTGGGGAATATGACCAAATTCCCCTTAAAGCTGAAGTGATCTGATTAAGAATATGTAATATATGTGCATTGATTGCCCTCCAACTCGCACCAGCTGTTACTAAGCAGAAACATACAGAACAACACAATCCACATGGGGAACAAATGTGCAGGAACGGTTCCAATTAGACAACACAATATTAAATAGAATGTCTTCCCTATCCAAGAGAATCTCTAAAAACTCATTTGTGGAGATCCACACCACCAAAATAACATTACGATGTCACATAAGCCCCAGCGCACAATGTATCTCCTTAATTAAAAGTCCAGAGGTAAAGGGCAACGCGCTACCTCGCTGAAGATACATTGTAGCTGGAGCCCTGTGCATCAGGACGTGTTCTGCAGTCATTGTCTGTCCTAGTTAGCAGAAAATCTTGACCTTTCACACCATTTATACCGCTATCTCGAGACCTTTCTAAACCCGCAGCTGTGACATCTATTTCTAGCAGGTAAATGGGTTTGTTGACATTGATTTGTTTCCAGTTGTGACAATGGGTCACTTTTCTTAATACAATCCGGTTCCATTTAAAGAGCGAGTAATAAAGAAGCCGTCATACAGATTGCTGATCCCCGGCCTTCTGATAGACAAAACCTTAAGGATGAGACGCGATCTTTGCTTTCAAACCCCATACTAACAAAGAGAGACCGTATAAAAGAAATGAGAACATTTCCCGGCACCGTAACCGCTCCGCCAGTTACAAGTGTTCATAAAACACCAACAAGATCCGCAGCGCTGTAGAATGGGTGGGACATATCAACAAGATCCGCAGCGCTGTAGAATGGGTGGGACATATCAACAAGATCCGCAGCGCTGTAGAATGGGTGGGACATATCAACAAGATCCGCAGCGCTGTAGAATGGGTGGGACATATCAACAAGATCCGCAGCGCTGTAGAATGGGTGGGACATATCAACAAATATACAGCTATGGACAGAAATCTTGGCACCCCTGCATAGAATGTGTCAGATTTGGGGAGTTTTCTTCACTTTTTTGTGTCAAGCCTGTATAACAATATTGCAATATTACAAACGAAAGCAATAAACATGAGAATGCCTAAACATTTGGAATTGCAACAATTTTCTGACGTGGTGCATTAAGACAATAATGCAGGGGTGCTAATATTTTTGGCCATGACTGTACATACAATTTAAACACACAGAGGGTTATTCAGAAAAGGGTTAAAATCAGGAGAATTGACAGGAGAAGAGAACAATGTAGACCAACAGGGTTACTCAAAGAGAATCGAAAAGTCACCGCACGTTCGGTGACTTTTTGTTCTCTTCAATTCGGTGCAATTTGGCGATCCCATTTCGGCGACCCCGCGGTGTATTCAGCAAACACCACAGGGCTGTCATAGTGCAGGGAAAAGCTGCCGCAAACGCGATGAACACTCACGGCAAAACCCGGCGAATGCACGCTGAAACCCGCAAAAACATCTGGATTAACCCCGCCAAGCACACCGGAGAAACCCGAGCAGGAACCAATCACAGCACAGAGCAGCCGCCGGAAAAACCCGACACCGCAGACGAATGGAGTGAAAATAAAACAGTTTGCTTGAATGTTTGAAAAGTGAAATGCTGTTTGCAAAGAAACTACAGAACGAAAATGTCTGAAATTTACATATAAGATCCAATGAATGATAATAAAAAGGGCTGTTACAGAAAAAAGAAAAAACGATAAAAAAAAATGAAAAAAAATATTTGCAAAAAATCCCCAAATATGCCTAAAATATCCTAAAAAATCTAAAAATAAAGAGACTTTTTACTGCAGAATATTATAATAAACGGTTTATTAGATATTCAATTAAAACGGGAATATTTTTAACATTGAAGCCTATGGGATTCGCCTGATGAAACCTGTTGAATGAAACCACCTAATGGCAAGGCAATTTGGCAACTTTTCACTGCTGGTTTGTGTTCTCTGAATAGACGAAGCATTGCTTCTCTATGGGGATTTCACTGCCCTCGAACAGGCACCGTATGTGCAGGCAATTCATCAAGATTGCTATCTCTGAATAGCCGAATGGCCAGGAAAGGTAACCGTACCCTGAATTTCACTGTTCAGTTACCTTTCTCCAGCAATTCGGAGATCTTTGAATAACCCTGAAAATAGCCGATTTGGAAAGTGAGATGAATGGGAGAAAATTTCTGGTTTGGCCATTTTGACCTAGAATTTTCACCTCTCCACTCATTCTCCTGAGTTTCACCTTTCTTTGAATAGACCTGACAGAGAACAGTAGGAGAGATGACCCTTGTCAAGAGCTTAAGAGGAGAGGGGTGACACACTAGGTCAAGGTAAATCTGAAGTAGCCATGGTGCATAGATTAACCCTTTAACTTTATGTACAGATATCTAATTTTTAAATTTCAGAAGGTGATTATATACTGAAATTTTACGATTTATGGACTAGTGGTAGCGGGAAAAAAAAGGGGTGCGTGAGATTGCGTAGAATGGGCTAGGCTTGTGCACCGATTTTTTTTTCGGTTCGATACGGTTCGATTTGTTCGGATGTTTAAACTTTTCGATTCGGCTCGTTTCGACTGATTTCTGTTTCGATTCGGTTCGGTTCGTTTTTCGTGTACATTGTTTTTTCGGAATATCGACCATTTTTCGTGTTTTCGGGTCACTTTGCTCGTTTTTTGTATCGACTTTTCGGAAATTTCGGAAATTTTCGTTTTTTCGGAACGTCTGTTCTCCTCGTTTCAAAGTGTCTACGATAATTCTGACGATTCTATCGTGTTTTTTTTTTATTAAATAAAGATCCTTTTTATCTTATGAATAATTGAATATACATTTCACAACTTTATTTAATCATATTAAAATGGTATGAAAGCCAAGGAACAAAAAAATGAACAAAACGATTTAAAAAACGCTAAACTGACCCAAATGCCACAAGAAACAAGTGATACGCATTTACAAATACAAAATTTACAGAATCAGCGATATAACCGATAATAGTTAAATATACGATGTCCAGAATTACCGGAATGCAACCGAAATCACGAATGGAACCGAAATCATGAATAGAGCAAAAATAAATTTCGATTTGACACATTTCAAGTCCATTCGAAAAATCCGAAAATTTTTCGTTTCGGCTCGGAAAACTTTTCAGATCTATCGGTTTTCGGGTCCGATCCGATTCGGAAATTCGGACGAATCCAAAGACACGAATCGGGAAATTTCGTGAAAATTCTGAAATTCCGAAACCCGAAACGCACATCCCTAGAATGGGCTGCAGCACTAGTGTCCTGCCCTTTGACGGGTCCCCACTCATTAGCTCAATGGTGCAATTACAGCGACGATGATCCCATATGCAAATCAGACTGTTATCACCCGGAAAGGGCAGCGAGCACTGAAACGCCAAGAACGTCTCCTCTGCACAAGAGGAACCAAAGTCCCCGTCATTGTTTCATTCTATGGCGGCCGTAGCAGATATCTCCATAGGCGCCTCAGGCAAGGTGTCCACATCTGGGTTACCATGTACACTAGTAGTGAGCAAAACCGGAGGGGTGTGTGAAATCGATGAGAAAAGGCAACAGCATAAGTGGCCTGCCATATAAATCAGTGTGCTATCACCCAGAAAGGGCGGCCATGGCTGAAATTAGGCTTGTGCACCGATTTTTTTTTTGGTTCGATTCGGTTCGGTTCGTTCGGATTTTGTAAATTTTCGTTTCTGCCGATTTCCGTTTCGGCTTGGTTCGTTTCGGTTCGTTTTTCGTATTGACTTTTTTTTCGTGATTTCGGAAATTTTCGTGTTTTTCGGAACGTCTGTTCTCCTCGTTTCAGTCAGGGTTATCCAAAGAGATTCGAAAGGTCACCGCACGTTCGGTGACTTTTCGTTCTCTTTAATTCGGTTCCTTTTGCCGATTGCATTTCGGTGACCCTGCGGTGTATTCAGCAAGCACCACAGGGTCCCCGAATTGCAGGGAAAAGCTGCCGCAAACCTGACGAAAACGAACCGAATGCATGCTGAAAACAAGCAAAAACATCTGGATTAACCTTCGAAAAAGCCGAACAGGAGCCGAACAGGAGCCGAACATGAGCCGAATCACACAGAGCCGAAGCAGCTGTGACGTAGAGGAGGCAGTGAATAAATTAGCAAAACCGTTTGTATGAATCTGGGAAAATGAAACGCTGTTTGCAAAGAAACTACTGAGCGAAAATGTCTGAAATTTTCACAGGAGGTCCAGGGAATGATAATAAAGAGGGCTGTTACAGAAAAAAATAAGTAAACTGAAAAAAAAAAATAAAAAAAAATCGGACTTTTAAAAAAAAAAAATCAGAAAAATGCTTAAAGTATCCTAAAAAATCTATAAATAAAGAGACTTTTTGCTGCAGAATTTTATAATGAATGGTTTATTAGATATTGAATTAAAACGGGAATATTTTTAACATTGAAGCCTATGGGATTCTCCTGAATAAACCTGTCGAATTAAACCACCGAATGGCAGGGCATTTCGGGAACCTTTCACTGCTGGTTTGTGTTCTCTGAATAGCCGAAGCAGTGCTTTTTCATGGGGATTTCACTGCCCTCGAACAGGCACCGAACAGACACCGTATGTTCAGGCAAATCGCCAGGATTTGGCGAATTGCCTGCTCTCTGGATAGCCGAATGGTCAGGAAAGGTAACCGAACACTGATTTTCAGCGTTCGGTTACCTTTCTCAAGCAATTCGGATCTCTTTGGATAACCCTGAAAGTGTCTATTCGTTTTGACGTAAACTAATGTTTTTATGGATACGATAATTATACGATACGATAATTCTGTCGATACGATAATTCTACCATTGAGATTTCTCATGCTTTACAAGAAGGATACATTGAGATTTCTCTGGTTTCCTGGGAAGGATACATTGAGATTTCTCATGTTTTACAAGAAGGATACATTGAGATTTCTCTGGATTTCCAGGAAGGATACATTGAGATTTCTCATGTTTTACAAGAAGGATACATTGAGATTGTATCCTTCTTGTAAAACATGAGCAATCTCAATGTATCCTTCTTGTAAAACATGAGCATTGAGATTTCTCTGGATTTCCAGGAAGGATACATTGAGATTTCTCTGGATTTCCAGGAAGGATACATTGAGATTGCTCATGTTTTACAAGAAGGATACATTGAGATTTCTCTGGATTTCCAGGAAGGATACATTGAGATTTCTCTGGATTTCCAGGAAGGATACATTGAGATTGCTCATGTTTTACAAGAAGGATACATTGAGATTTCTCATGTTTTACAAGAAGGATACATTGAGATTTCTCATTTTTTACAAAAAGGATACATTGAGATTTCTCATGTTTTACAAGAAGGATACATTGAGATTTCTTTGGATTTCCAGGAAGGATACATTGAGATGTCTCATGTTTTACAAGAAGGATACATTGAGAATCAAGAATGGAGCCGAAATCACGAATTGAATGAAAATGAATTTCGTTTTTACACATTTCTAGTCCATTCGAAAATTTCCGACAAGTTTTCGTTTCGGCTCGAAAATTTGTTCGGATCTGCCGATTTCGGATCCGAAAATTTTCGGAAAATCGGCCTAATCCGAATGCACGATTCGGGAAATTTCGTGAAAATTCTGAAATCCCGAAACGCACATCCCTAGCTGAAATGCCAAGGCAAGTAGACAACCTCCTCTGCTCGAGAAGAGCCACAACTCCCCGAAGTTACGTATGTAGGGACTAGATTTTCAAAATTCTGCTTATTCTCTCGCATGTTCCTTTATGATCATCATCAGTAACAACAGAGATAAGACGGGCTGAAGCAGTTGGGCTTGAGTCTTTTGTTTTAGGCTATATTGTTATACAGGGTGATTCATGTAGGCGCCAACACAGCTTTTTTGTTACAGATCTTAACGCCAGGCGGTTGTCGCCGGCAGGAGGGGGTTAACGCCGGTGGGCCGTACTAATAAGCCCTGCTGACAGCGGCTGCGGTGGGCCTCTGCTTCGGCCCGACCATGCAGCTGACTCGCACCGCACATCATTGGCTGCAGGGGGACGGCCTTCCATGCCCACCCGCCACAGTATAGTGCTCCCTGCAGTGGGAAAGGGTTAAACAAATGAAGCAAATTAATGAGAGTCTCAGGAAATATACCTCCTCTGTGGTGGAAGCGGCCGACGTTTTTTGTCAGGCATATGTCGACAAGGTGCTGCATGATGTTGCCAACGCATCTCAATATGGCATCATCAACAGTTTGGTGTTGTCCTTCATGGCTTGTGATGGTACATGCGTTCCTTAATAAAACCTCACAAAAAGAGGTCTGGGATGTTAAAATCGGGAGACTGGGGTGGCCGCAGAGTCTTGGAAATGACATGGTCCTCAGAAAAACTCTAGATTGTCAACATTGACTCATCTGATGTGTGGCATGTTGCGCCATCATGTTGTCGGCTGCCCACTTATTTGCACTTCCATGGAAAGTATAGGAAGGGTTAATTTAAAGTAACCTAGCCACAGATGAAGTTTGTGGATTGGATGGTATAGTACTGGTATAATCAACAAGTTTAGCCTTTTACTTCATGTCTCACTCATTAATCATAGCGACTCCGATGGAATAAGGCCCATAGTCACTGGATCTTCTCTATGGTTTAGGAGCGGATTACTGGGGTTTCCAGGACATCACCACCTTGTACGATTCCTTCACTAAATAGATTTCACATGAACATTCTTCCAACAGCAGTAATATATCTTGTTTCGTTCTATTTGGGCTTTATTTTCATCAGATTATTAAAAAGCCTCTGGTGAATGGATGTCATTGGATTTGAAACCAGAGTCCAGGATATTATATTACTACTGATTCTACCGGCATCTATTTGGGGTCATTCCGCGTTTACAAGCCTGTGTTTTAACACAAAACTCTACAGGTACATCAATATAGCATTTAAACTCATATTTAAGAATAAAAATGCTAGTATTTTGCGACACAAAATATGTAGAATAGAGAATCTAAAATCCTTAAACTTTATTATAGCGTCCTATAATATTTAACCAAAAGAGCTTAACTGATATTAACCTGGAGACAGAACAACTATAATAACTTTAAAGGGCCACTACCCCCCAAAAATGAAATGTCCTTATTGTGTTTATGTTATGTTGCTGATATCTTACATGTGTTTGTTTTTCTCTTGTATGTTTAGTTAAGAAAACATTTTCCTCTATATGTGTCACTGGGTGCATCCATTGTGTGATATTTTCCTCTATATGTGTCACTGGGCGCATCCATTGTGTGATATTTTCCTCTATATGTGTCACTGGGTGCATCCATTGTGTAATATTTTCCTCTATATGTGTCACTGGGTGAATTCATTGTGTGATATTTTCCTCTATATGTGTCACTGGGTGCATCCATTGTGTGATATTTTCCTCTATATGTGTCACTGGGTGCATCCATTGTGTGATATTTTCCTCTATATGTGTCACTGGGTGAATTCATTGTGTGATATTTTCCTCTATATGTGTCACTGGGTGCATCCATTGTGTAATATTTTCCTCTATATGTGTCACTGGGTGAATTCATTGTGTGATATTTTCCTCTATATGTGTCACTGGGTGCATCCATTGTGTGATATTTTCCTCTATATGTGTCACTGGGTGCATCCATTGTGTGATATTTTCCTCTATATGTGTCACTGGGTGCATCCATTGTGTGATATTTTCCTCTATATGTGTCACTGGGTGAATTCATTGTGTGATATTTTCCTCTATATGTGTCACTGGGTGAATTCATTGTGTGATATTTTCCTCTATATGTGTCACTGGGTGCATCCATTGTGTGATATTTTCCTCTATATGTGTCACTGGGTGCATCCATTGTGTGATATTTTCCTCTATATGGAGTCTGTGGGTCAGAAGTTTGGAAAACCAACTCATTAGGGTGGCATTGTATGCAAAGGACATTGCATGGGGGTAAATTAAAGTGTTGGAATCTCACTATCAGATCTCATTCAGCTGTCATCTCTTATTCTTTGGCAGAACAGACAACACAAAAGATCTACTTGTCTAAACATTCCCTCCCTACCCGATTGCCTCTTTACTATTGTTTTATCCTATACGACAGCTCTGAAGTGAAACTTGTCATAGGAGTTTGGTAAATGTTGCATCATGGGAAAAATCCACAAAATGGAAACAAGAGATAAAAAAAACTAACTTAATCTTTCCTTTTTACATGGAATTACTTCAAACTGCTCCCGAGCTACCCCCTTTGTATGGAACTCCCTCCCTCACAACATTAGACTCTCCTTGTCTCATCAGTCCTTCAAGAAGTCTCGGAAAACGCATTACTTTAGAGAAGCCTATTGGCTCACTCAATGTCACTAACTCACATCATTGTATTGTGTGGGATGTATTCAAAGGACATCACCAGAGGGTAGATTAGAAGTCTTTAAAGCTCCCTGTTTTATCTCATGCAGCTGCCATCTCTAATCTCGAGTAGCCTAGAGAACACAATAGCCTCCTGCAGCCTTATCTAAACATTCCCCCCTCCACCTCATTAACGGTTAAATACTGTAAAGATAAACCACAGCTGTAAGGTAAAAGCTTTGCACAGATTTTGGTAAATGTTGCTTCGTCGGATAAATCCACAAAATGGAAACAGGAATTAAAAAAACTCGATTTATTTTTCCTTTTTACATGCAATTACTTCAAACAAAGAAAAAAAATAGCAGAATATGGTTTATTTGCAATGCACAAAACAAACTACTTACAGCTTATGTAAGTGGTACTGTCCCTTTAAGGATTTTAGATTCTCTACGCTACCTATTTCCAGATGGGGTTTCTTTTGTATAAACTATTTGTTGGAGTATGCCCTTTTCTGGAGAATCTCTTTGCCCCTCTTACGTTTAGCCCCTGTGGCTTGATTTTTTTTGGGGGGGGGGTTTAGAGCCTATCCAATAGTACCTTCTGTTTACTGTCGTTAATAAATTCCTTTTTATGCTATTTTTTTTGTAATTAATATCTAATTTATATGAAAAAATAACAAGAAATACAGAGACGATTGATCTCAAAACAAACTTAATTTAAATATAAACAATATAGAATGGGAAGAATGGAAAAAAAAAAGTGGAAGCCATCTGGACGTCCACAAGAGGAAGGCAAGCCAAAAAATGATAATAATGGTCAACTGGTTTCCTACCAGAATAGTTGGTCAAAATCATATATATCTGAAGAAGAGCATCCTGTCTGTTTCACTTTCCCACGTAAAGTGCTTTTTCTCTGCGGTTTAGATCTCCTTCCCATCACATTTAAAGTAACAGCATCAGGCACTTATTTAATATTCAATTACCGGCTAACGAGATTTGCTCCCCCTGTCATGTCTTGTTTAGATTTACAATCGCTCCTTTCTCTGACGACGGTCACCCGGCTCGATTCGCACAAATCGGAGCGACTGTGCGAATGGGTGTGCGTTTCTAGGTCTTCAATTAGATAAACACTGAAACGTTCTTTGTCTGATTTTCCTGATGTTTCATTCGTTCAGTCGTAAGGTTCTAAATAAAAGATGAATGTTCCGTAGAGCCGGCCCCTTCTGCTTTACGACGCTTGTGAGCGTAATTTATTTGCTGCTATTAGTCTTCCTGTACTGTAAAACGCGCGTCTAAATGAACAATAACCTCCAAGGCTTCCTCAATTTCTTAGATTTCAGGCAGGTCTTCTGCTTTTTGAAATGCTTGTACATTTAGATGCTGCCCGACAGACGTAACAACGTTTATCTCTGAAAGGTTATTTTTCCGATGGCCTGGAACTGGTGAAAAAATGCAAGGGAATCGGAAAATTCAGGTCACTATAGCTAAAACTGTTTTTTTCCACCAAAATCCAGTATTCCCCGGACACCTCCTCTCCTCAGATTCTTATATTTCAGGCAGGTTTCTGGTTTTTGAAATGTTTGGACAAATAGATGCTGCCCGATAGGGATGGGCTGCCTTTTCGAATCGGTTTGAAGTTCGATTCGAACATCGGCTGTTCGAAAATTCGCGAACTTCGAACTTTTCAGGACGTTTTAGGAAAGTTAAAAAAAAATAATTAAAAAATTAAAAAAATGCTTAAAAGATCCTAAAAAAATCTAAAAATAAAGAGACTCTTTACTGCAGAATATAATAATAAACGGTTTATTAGATATTGGATTAAAACGGGAATATTTTCCACTCATTGTTGGTCAAACATTTCCCGCTCTTTGTGCGTCAAACATTTCCCACTCGATGTTGGTCAAACATTTCCCACTCATTGTTGGTCAAACATTTCCCACTAGTTGGTGATAAAACATTTCCCACTCGCTGGTGATAAAACATTTCCCATGTCTTCAAATCGCGTTTAAACGTGAGCAAAAGTGTTAAAAATTAGCTCAGCGCACAGCAGTGAAATGGCTCAGCACTCAGCAGTGAAAGGGTTAAAAAAAAAATTCTTACTTTTTTTCAATGTTTCTTGTCCCCAGGGCAGTACCCACACCCCCATATGGGGAGGTTATATGGGGTGGAGGGGGGGTAGTGGGATATATATGGGGGGAATGGGCAAGTCCATGGACATTATCAGGGGTAGGACGTAGGGGATAATGTGAAGGGGGATGGGGCGAGTCCGTGTTGGAGATTTCTAAGTCCAGGATCTCTCATGTTCCTCTCAGTCTGTGACGTATTGGGCAGATATTTTCACTGCCGGCTCCTCTTCTCCCAGTATGATGTGGAGTTTCCTCGTCTCTTCTATAGAGGTGAAGTCCGGGATGAGAGCGGAGAGTCTCTGGAAGTGAGTTTCCCTCAGTGCTGAGTACTTGGGGCACTGTAGGAGGAAGTGGACTTCATCTTCCAGGGCCCCCTGGTCACAATGCTGGGACAGTCTATTCTCCCTGGGCTTGTAGGTCTGTCTATGCCACCCTGATTCGATTTCCAGGCTGTGGGCGCTCGGTCTGTACCGGCTCAGGATCTGTCTGTCCTTGGGGTCTTGTAGTACCTCCAGGTATGGGGCCAGTTTGTATTCCCTCTGTAAGGATTGGTAAATGGTGAGTTTCTTGGAGTTTGCTATATCATGTCTCCATTCTCTGATATAGTTTTCCCTGGAATCGTTGATTAGGGCCTTTATTTGATATTTTGTCAGGTTGCATTCATGGGTGCTTTGGAAGATCAGGGTGGATATGAGTTGTTGCAGCCCATATGGTTTGGTGTGGTCCTTGTTGGCCAGTATGCGCTCTTGATGACGTCATATGTTTTCCCTCCTATTCCACTCTCCAGTAGTTGAGGAACAGGCCTGGGTGCCACACTGAGTCAAAGTCCTTCTTAAAGTCCACAGAGCAGGCAAATATTTTCCCATGTTTTGTATTGTGGACATGGTTCTTGATAAGACTGTGCAGGGTGTAGATGTGATCTGTAGTGCGATGGTTTGGCATGAACCCCACTTGGCTTCTGTTGAGGACGTTATGCTGTGTCAGGAAGCTGAGGATTCTTTTGTTCTGGATGCTATTGAACAGTTTTCCCAGCGTGCTGCTGACACATATCCCTCTGTAGTTGGCTGGATCATATTGGTCTCCACTCTTATGGTTGGGTGTTATGAGGCCTTGGTTCCATACTTGAGGGTAGAATCCAACACTCAGGACCAGGTTGAAAACTTTACATATTGTGGCGTGTACTTCTGGAGAGCCGTGTTTAATCATCTCTGGAAGAATTCCATCCATTCCGCTGGCTTTTTTACTTCGCAAGTTTCTTGAATTTTTTCTGCTACTTCTTGGGGTGTGATGGGTGTATCTAATGGGTTTTGGAAATCCTTGATTTTTCCTCCAGTTCATGTAGTCTTCTGATGATGTGTTCCTGTTCCCCAGTTAGCTCCTCTTTGGGAATGTCTTTGAACAGGCTCTTGAAGTAGTTGAGCCAGATGTTGCCATTTTGGATGTGGAGGTGGGTTTTCTTGGATCCTGAGCCGATTTGACTCCAGGTTTCCTAGAAAGAGTTTTCCAGTTGTTGAAGGTTTTTGGAGATGAATTTTTGTTTTTTCTTTTTGAGGATTTGTATATAGTTATTCTGCAGGACACCATGAGTGATCCTCAGGTCGATGTTGTTGGGGTCTCTGTGTTTTTTATTTGAGACTGCTCGTAGGTTGTTCCTTACTGTTCTGCATTCTTTGTCAAACCATTTATTGGGTTGTTTATTGGATGATTTCTTGAAGTTTACTTTTTTAATGTTGGAGGTCTCTGCGATGGTGTGTAGTATGCTGTGGAGGTCCTTTGCTACTCGGTTCACCCCCTGGGGACTTAGTACATAGGTATGGTTTTGAAAGTCTGTTAGCTGATCTTTGATGTCGGGTCTATTGATGACCTTTCTGTAGGCTATGGTAGACTGCCTGGTCCATTTGAATGATGGTGGGAGGTTGTACAGTCCGCTCTGATGGGGTTTTGAGGATGGTTTGTTTGAGGTTTAATATAAAGCAGTAGTTGGCTGTGGTTTGACAGGTGTGTTTGTGGGGTGACGGTGAAGGCGTTGATGTGAGTGGAGTTCATATCTGTGATTGCATAGTCTACCACACTGTTTCCTACATGGGAGCTTAATGTATACCTTCCCAGAGAGTCTCCCTTGGTGCGGCCATTAAGGATGTAGAGCCCGAGACTCCGACACAAATTCAGCAATTTTCTTCCACTCTTGTTGGTTGTATTGCCATAGCTGTTTCTTTCCACCTGTATTGACTCCTGACAGTAGATTGCGGCTCCCATAATGTATGTGTACCCATCCGAGGTCACATAGTCCTTTTCTCTTCCTGTCCTGGTGTTGAGGTCTCCATAAAGAAGCACGTGTCCTAGGGACTGGAAGTGGGTGGCATCACTCTGTACAACCTCATAGGTGTCTGTTTTGGTATATGGAGACTCTGGTGGTGCAATGTAAGCTGCACACAGATGTGGCTGTCTCCTTTCTTGATTGCTTTGATGTTCTTGTGTAGCTCCTCCTTATACCAGATTAATATTCCTCCTGAATGGCGACCCTGTTTGATGCTTTTATCCTTCTGGGCGGGCACGGAAAATGTTGGTTAATTTAGCTGAAAACTGTTTTTTTTTCTTCCAAAACTCCTGTATCCCTTCATCCGATTTTCTTCTAAAATATGCAACTTGGCGCTAATTCATGGTATAGTAAATAAAAAACAACCATCCACCATGTGAGCTCCAACAGGACTCAGGGAAGAATGCGACTACTCACCCCATCCCCCTCAAAATCAGCTGCTGGTGGCAGTTGTCATTGTTTTTTTTTCTGGAATTCGGAAAGGTCATTGATAGTTAGCCCCAACGAGCCCCCGCTAAATAATTACCCCGAGTGATAATTCTTGGTTTGTTAAGTAAGAATTATCACCTCTGGGACGCATTTGAACTTGTTTGGCCTTCAATGAACAGACAGACGTCTTGGCTTTCAAAACATAAACACACACACACATACACACACACACACATACACACTTTATTATCTTTACTTTTTTCTCTCAATGGTCCAGTGAAAATAAGCAAGAAAAAAAAAACTATGATTTTTTTTCACTTAAAGGGATATTCAATAAGAGCCGAACTTGCCAGGGAATGGAGAATTTCCCCATACGGTGCAATTTCATGACAGTTTGTCTATTCAGAAAGCTGGGAATTTGTCAAATATTGGTGAATTGACAGTGAAATACAGTGCAGTTCGCTGCAGATCGCTGCAATTCAGCAAGCTTCGGCGTCAGCGAAATTATCCCATACAGAATCAATGGTTAATTTAGTCACAGAACGTCGAACTTCGCTGAAATGTCAGTGAAATGCCCTGATTTTCGGTGATTCAGTTCGACAGGTTTAAACAGGCGAATCCCATTGGATTCGATGTAAAAAAAATATTAGTATTAGTAAATTATTAATATTTTTATCATTTTTTTATTCAACTGTTTATTCTTTTCATTTTCTTTCTATTTATTTATTTATGATTTTTTTGGTATTCTTCTGGATTTTTTTAGGCAAAATTTTTGATTCAATTTTTTTTAATGTTGTTTTTTTTTATTCTGTAACTGAATGCTTTATTATTTTTATATATATATATATATGTATATATATATATATATATATACTGTAGGACCTTTTTTATATTTTCCATACATTTTCATGCATTTTTATTGTTTTAAACACCGTTTTTAACCCTTTCGCTGCTGAGGCTTTTCCCGCCCCTGTGCTGAGGTCATTTTTACCGGTTTTGCTCATCATGTTTAAATGCGTTTTGAAGGCTTATTTTAGTATATGACCCAGACATATTATATATCTTTCTTTCCGTCAGACTCGGCAGATTCATAATATGTAATTATTATATGTATACGTCATGACCTGTCTGTATATTATAACAAAAAATTAAATAAAATATGATTTTTCAATAATTTGCAATGTGTAAAGTGTTTTTTTTTCACATTTTAACCACTTCAATGCTAAGGACGCGCTCAGCGCGTCCTCAGCATTACCGCTGGTGTGCTGAGGACGCGCTGAGCGCGTCCTCAGCTTGGGGTCAGCGTTCGGCCGGGTTCCGGCCGATCGCTGGCCCCTCCGGTGCGGGCTGACATCCTGGATGTCAGCCCGGCATCCGGACCACCAGCCGCCATTATTAGGTGTCATCGCGGGGGCGCGATGACACCTAATTCAGGCGCCCCCCCCGCATGTGCGGAGGAGGCGCCTGAAAGGGAGGGGGAGAGGTCCTTCGGACCTCTCTCCCTCCCGATCGGCGGCGCACAGGGGCTTAACCCAGGCATCATTTGGAAGGGCACAGCCTGCCCTTCCAAATGATGCCTGGCATTAACCCCTGGGGAGCTGGATCGCAAATCGGCGCTGAAAAGCGCCGATTCGCGATCCTTCCCGGAGCTGGCCGACATCTTGGATGTCGGCCAAGCTTCCGGGAACTCCCCCAGAGGACTGGCGTCATCGTGCGCAGCACGATGACGCCAGTCCTAGCGTTAACCCCTAACTGCCACCAAGTGTGGAGATAGGGAGTTCCAATGAACTCCCTATCTCCCGATCCGTGGCAGCTAGGGGTTAAATTTTGATATCGTTGGATCGGCCAGAGCATGGCCGTTCCAACGATACCAAACATGAAAGTTAAAAAATTTGTAAAAAAAAAAAAAAAAATTAAAAAAATAAATAAAAACAAATTAAAAAAAAAAATTAAAAAAAAAAAAATAAACACATTTTTTTTATTTTTTGGTTTGTTAGTGTAGCAATATTGTTCCCATTTCAATTATAATGTGAACAATGATGCTGCACTAACGATTTTTGTATGCGGTGCGTTTGTTAAAAATAGTGTAATTTTCCCCAAAAAAAAATGTAACGAGACCCCATCTCTAATTTTTTTAACAAGCGCACCCCATACAAAATATAACCGCAATTGCTCGCATGTTAAAATGTGGAAAAAACACTTTACACATTGTAAATTATTAAAAATTCATATTTTATTGCATTTTTTGTTATAATATACAGACATGACATAACGTATACATATAATAATGACATATTATGAATCTACCGAGTCTGACGGAAAGAACGATATATAATATGTCTGGGTCATATACTAAAATAAGCCTTAAAAACACGTTTAAACATGATGCGCAAAACAGGTAAAAAATGACCTCAGCACAGGGGCGGGAAAAGCCTCAGCAGCGAAAGGGTTAAGATGCGAGCAATTGCGGTTATATTTTGTATGGGGTGCGCTTGTTAAAAAAATTAGAGATGGGGTCTCGTTACATTTTTTTTTGAGGAAAATTACACGATTTTTAACAAACGCACCGCATGCAAAAATCGTTAGTGCAGCATCATTGTTCACATTATAATTGAAATGGGAACAATATTGCTGCATTAACAAACCAAAAAAAAGAAAAAAAACTTGTTTATTTTTTTTTTATAATTTTTTTTAAATATTTTTTTATTTTTATTTTAAATTTTTTATTTTTTTTACTAACTTTTTTCACATTCGAGTTTGGTATCGTTGGAACGGCCATGCTATGGCCGATCCAACAATACCAAACTTTAACCCCTAGCTGCCACGGATCGGGAGATAGGGAGTTCATTGGAACTCCCTATCTCCACCATTGGTGGCAGCTAGGGGTTAACTCTAGGACTGGCGTCATCATGCTATGCACGATGACGCCAGTCCTCAGGGGGAGTTCCCGGAGGCTTGGCCGACATCCAAGATGTCGGCCAGCTCCGGGAAAGGATCACGAACCGGCGCTTTTCAGCGCCGATTCGTGATCCGGCTCCCCAGGGGTTAATGCCAGGTACCATTTGGAAGGGCAGGCTGTGCCCTTCCAAATGGTGCCTGGGTTAACCCCCGCAACGCTGCCGATCGGGAGGAGAGAGGTCCGAAGGACCTCCCCCCCTCCCTTTCAGGCGCCTCCTCCGCACATGCGGGGGGGCGCCTGAATTAGGTGTCATCGCGCCGCCGCGATGACACCTAATTAGCCTGGCGGCGGTTCCGGATGCTGGGCTGACATCGAGGATGTCAGCCCGCACCGGGGGGGGCCAGCGATCGGCCGGAACCCGGCCGAACGCTGACCCCAAAGGCTGGACGCGCTCAGCGCGTCCTCCGCACGCAACGTGACATGCGGTTGGACGCGCTGAGCGCGTCCACCGCAGCGAAGGGGTTAAAAGAGCAAAGTTCTTTTTTTTTTTTGCCAGTTCGGCGACTTTCGGCTGCCGATTGCCTTTTTTCGCCGGTCAGTTCGGTAAATCTTCGGCTATTATTTTTGGTGGTGTTCTGTGGTCGGCAGCGTTTGTTCGGCGGTCTTTGGCGGATCGCGCTTAGGAGACCCTGCAGTGAGTAGTGAATTTGACGCAGGGTCGTCGAACTGAAATCACCGAAGTGCACTGAAGTGCGCCGAACGAGAAAGCGCACCAAATAGTAACCCCTTTAAAGTTTTACAAATTTTTCCGTTCAGCGTTTTTGCGACGGAAAAAAAAGAAGTAAATTCTAAGATGTTTTCCAATCAAATAATAGACGGAACGCGCGCATTAAACCCAGAATTCGGTGAATGCGAGCAACGCATCTGCAGGAACACATGGCTCTGGTAGGCAGACGTAAAGGTCATAGGTTAAGTTACAAGCTAACCCTCAGGGAATGATACAGGACTGCGGACTTTGAGATCTGCTTGTCTGCCGCCTTGTGAGATACATTCCTGGAAATGTTTTGATTTACAGTATACAGTTTTGGGTTCAAACACTGTATTCCTGCACACTGCTATGTGAGTGTAACAAATATGAAATGATAATATAAAAAAGAAAAAAGGAATCTTGCTTGATGCTCTGTTTGGAATGTTCTGCCAAATATCATGATTTGGCAGCGAGACAGAAAAATGTCCTGACTGTGTAATCTTGGTAAACAGGTGTTATGCCAAAGGTTAGAAATGTATTCCAGGGCTCGCTGTGTTAAGACCAACAGAAACATGTATATACACAAAGAGTAGAGATAAATCTTTCATTTCATTTTTTTGTAGGTTCATTCCTTGGCAGACCGTCTAAGCACAAAGAAAAATGTCGTAATTTGCTTTAAATCGGAATACTCATAGGCATGAATCGACATGGCAGCAAAGAGGCAGATCCTTAATTGTTTGGATAACATAGACGTGAGACACAAATCACACGTTAAGGATTATTCTTTTTTTTTTTACCATTTCATAATATTCATTTATTTTCTTTCAAATATTATTTAAAATGAGCCTAAAAGGACATAATATTGCACGTCCGTCAAACTCCGGCCCCCCCCCCAGGTGTTTCTGCACTTCAACTCCCACGATTTCCTTGCCATCGGATCTATTGCATTCAAAGAATTCTCTGAATTGTAGGCCGTCAATATCTGGAGGGCCGGAGTTTGAGGTTCCTGTTCCGGTGGTTTTTAGAGTTTTCCTAAATCGAGTCATCGTGCTAAAACAAGCATTTTTCTAATTTACATCCTTTATTTATTTCATTCCTGCCGTGAGTTTAACACATGCTCTCTAACCAGCGTAGTCTCTGCGAGTCGTATAGACGTGCATAGCAGAAGCAGGATAAAAACGGGAATATTTTTAACATTGAAGCCTATGGGATTCAAAATTTCCCACACCTTTTTGCTCAAACATTTCCCACACCTTTTTTAACATTGAAGCCTATGGGATTCAACATTTCCTACTGATTGTTGGTGAAACATTTCCCACACCTTTTTTAACATTGAAGCCTATGGGATTCATAAACATTTCCCACACCTTGTTGCTCAAACATTTCCCACACCTTGTTGCTCAAACATTTCCCACACATTGTTGCTCAAACATTTCCCACACCATGTTGGTGAAACATTTCCCATGGCTTCAAATCACGTTTAAACATGAGCAAAAGCGGTAAAAATGAGCTCAGCCCACAGCGGTGAAATGGCTCAGCGCTCAGCAGTGAAAGGGTTAAAAACGGGGGTGTTTTTTTACCTTTTTTTTCATTGTTTCCTGTCCCCCAGGGCAGTACCTGGACCCCCATACACCTTTTATGGCCAATATCTTGCATATATGCCCTCTTGGAGGGCACTTTCATTTTTGAACTTTTGAGTCCCATTGACTTGCATTGTGTTCAAATTGTGCTCGAATTCGAAATTTTTCAGATGTTCGAGTTTGAATTCGAACCGAACACGGGGGTGTTCGGCCCATCACTAATCCTCATCTATCCTCACACTGACAAAAATGCACAGTAAACCCCTTCATGCCGAAAAGCGGGCCTGAACATTGAGGCTTGGCATAGCACACCCCGTGGCTCTCTGGTAACCTATAGCCCGCCTCCCTTCCCTGTGGCTGATCGACGCCATTGGCTGCAGGCAGGCTGCCCAAGTTCAGGCAGTCCCATTGCAGCCAATGACTGCTGTAGGGGTTGCAGGAGAGCCGTGGGGCGTGATATGCTGCCCCACGGCATTCAGGCCCATCTGCCTCCCTGCGCTGCCCTGGCGTTAAGGGGTTAACATAAGACACTGATAGACGTAAACATTCTTAGAATGTTTTGTTTCCAGTAAGAACCTGAATGACGTTTCCAAAGCTTGGTCCATAAAATTCCATGTTTCTTTTGTTATGTACAGGCAGGACTCACATATTGTGGAGCAGTTTCCCGGTGGAAAGACACACAACACGCCTCAAAAAAAAAACCAAAACCAAAATAAAGTGAGCAAGAACAAGAAGGAAGAAGGTGTCGATGTCCAAGCCTAGAAAAGCACAATCTGTGTTTTCCAATCTATGAATAATGTTCTGCTAATGTCCTACACAGAAACAACAGATGCCATTCATAAAACACTGTTAAAAACAGGATAAAACATGCAATATCCAACGTCCAAGCCCCATAATGGAGTCATACTCGGAATATTTTTCCACCAATCCCTAGCCGCTCCTTTAGCCTTCACATCTGGTTTTTGTGAATGGGAAGCCACCATAAGCATTAACGGGCGAATCGTTTTATTTATTTTTTTTGAATGACACATGAGAGGCTCACACCCATGTCTTTATCTTTTCCTTGTGACTCAGGGCAGGATGTAAATTTCAGTGAAAGTCAGTAAGAGGGGAAGCTCTGGGAATGTTTTTTTTTTTTGTTTTTTTTAGTGGATGCCAGTAGAGACTGGAGAAGAATAAAAAACATCTGGATCCGCGCTGGCCGACATGTGCTTTCCATTAGAATTCTCATGAAATACTGATTTTATAGACAGTGAAAACCTTCCAGAGTGAGAAGGAAAGAGAAGTCGACGATGATGACAAGTAGCACGGGATTATGACATAATAAGTTGCGCCAATAAATCCCAGTTCTGCCTGTGCGATATAAGGCATGAATGCTCATTAAAATAAATATAAAAAATGAAAAGTGAAAGCAGGACATGGGGGGGGGCGTCTAATACGATAGGGCGTGCGATGGGATCGCTTCTTCTGCAAGGATCCAAAAAGACCAGTGATGACTTACTTTGGAACCCAGATGTATGTGAACCACGATGCACATTTTGTTGGAGTTTTGACTCATGAAATGTTTATTGATCGCAGAGTAGAGGGTTAGTTATTTCAAATATTCAGTTAAATAAATATATATATATTTTATTTGCAAATTATGGCACAAGATACCAATGTATTGCTTTGCCATTATCATGTGTTTAGAGACATACAGTCAATGACCCAGAAAATATATAGGGGTCTATTCACAAAGCACCGAAATTGAGATAAATTTTGGGCCTTTACATTTCAGCCCTTTTCAGCTCACTTAGGGCCACATTACAATCCTACTGTTAAAACGTGTGCGCGAGGGAGGAAAAACTGCACCTGCAGTTTTCCCCCTTGCGCCCGCGTTTTAACACTGGATTACAATGCAGGCACAAAAAATGCTGCCTGCATTGTTTTGGGGGCGGAAAGCCCCAGGATGCTCGCGGTAGCGCTGAGCACAGCCGCGAGCATTCACTCGATGGAGTCCATAGGACTCCATTGAGTTTCCCCCTGCCGGTCACATGACCAGCCGGATCTCGCCTCGTGAGATCCGGCCGGTCGGCATAGTGATACGCAGGGAGAGCCTGGGGGGACTTTTTCCCCCAGTCTTTCCCTGCTCCCGCCGGACGGAGGAGGCGGTTGGAGCCGCAGAAACTGAATCTGTTAACACCAAGTCCTGGCTGTGGTTAACTTTTTGCTAACCAGAGCCGGACGTTAATCAGCGTTAGGATTTTGTAATCCAGCGCTCAGAGCGCTGATTAACACTTTGCGCTCCCCATGTTAAGCATAGGGAGCACAAAGTACAGTAACCTCGTACTGAAAAGCGCAAGATACCAAACGCAAACTGGTTACTTAACCCGTTCGCGTTTGGATTGTAATTAGTGATGGGCCGAACACCCCCGTGTTCGGTTCGCATTCGAACACGAACATTTGAAAAAGTTCGAATTCGAACGCGAACACGAATCGAACTCAATGCAAGTCAATGGGACTCGAACGTTCGATTTTTAGAGTGCCCTCCAAGAGAGCATATATGCAAGATATTTGCCGTAAAAGGTGTATGGGGGTCCAGGTAGTGCCTTGGGGGACAGGAAACAAGGATAAAAAGTTAAAAAAACTTCAAATTTCGTGCCTAGGAGGTCCCCATAACCTGCCCGTGAAGTGGCGGATTTGTAGAATGTATATAAACATTTAAAAAGAAAAAAATTACATTTCAAATGACGGAAAATGGTTTTCCTTTAATCTATTTATAAACAACTGCTTGGGGCGGCAGCCTGTATGAAAAGAGGAGACGTTTTAGGACACGCAGAACAAGTTTACAGATTTTTTGGCTAAATTATGGTGAAACGTATGTAGGCTTTGGATGAAAGTAACAACAGGTGCATTAAAATTGCATGAGCATTAACATTTGCTGCAGCGTTCACCGCATATTTGTAACGATTCCCCAGGACAGACCTGGTAAGATCCCTGGTAACAGACATCTAACCCTCCTATCCTTAGGATGGTCGGGACTCGGGACCACTAAACCTAACCTCTAGCAGCCACACAGGCCAGGGAGACAGCACCAACAATATACACCACAGACTGAGATCAATATATGTTTATACTGCGCTACAGTATATGGCAAGATGGAAGCGCACCAGCAGTAACAAGCAGCGGAATATACCAGACAGGGGCGCAGAGCGAGAGTAGTTGTTATAACAAAACCGGGTCAGCAACGTTTAGGCACTTGTACTGCGCTACTGTATATGGTGAGAATCGGCGCACACCAGTAGCAACAGGAGGCATACAGAACAGGCAGGGAGTACACCGAGAGAATAGTCAAATGGCAGGCAAAGCCGGCAACAGATCGGGTCCTCAGAACAAGCAGGGTAAGTAACAAGTATACTTCTGAGAAGATACGCTATTAGCATAGCGAGGAAGCCGGCTGCGCATTTTGCATCGCTCCCTCTACACTAATAGCGTATCTTCTCAGAGCGCGCCGGTGTATGCAGCGTCTAACAGCTTGGGAGACAGGAGGATGCGCTTGTTGGTGGATCCAGGAATCAGGTGAGTAAAGAAAAAAAGGTTTTATTTTATGTTCCTTGGGACGTTTAAAAATGTCCTCGGATTTTATTTTTTTTAGAAATGTGTCGCCTTACCTTAGCCTGGTGGTCAGTCAGTGGAGGCTCCCTGGATCCTGGTTGTGGGGGGGTCTGCCGTGGCCGCAGGTGCAGTGGCTCCCTCCCTGCGCCGCCTCTCTGCCACATGCACCCGGCCGGCCTGCCCGTACAGTCGCAGCTCTGTCATCCGGCAGCCGCATGCTCTTCAAGACAGAGATCCTTTGGAGGCCCCGGTGGGCTGCCCTCTACAGTGCCTGATTAGAGGGCCTCGTCTGCCTGATGTTTTAGCAACAAGATTGTTTTATCCCATAGGCTTTAATGTTAAAAATATTTCCATTTTAATTCAATATCTAATAAACCGTTGCTTATAATATTCTGCAGTAAAGAGTCTCTTTATTTTTAGATTTTTTAGGATTTTTTAAGCATTTTTAAAAAAAATTGCAATTTTTTTTCTAACTTTCTGCGAACGGCCTGAAAAGTTCGAAGTTCACGAACTTTCGAACGGCCGATGTTCGATGCAAACTCATGTTCGCATCTAACCGTCAGCCCATCCCTAATTGTAATATGCGGTTAACACCGCAGCAAACGTTAATGCTCACGTAAGTGAGCGCTACCATTAGCAACAAGAATGTAATGTGGCCCATAAGTAATTCCATTTCGACAAAAATTCTAGGAATTCATAATTAATCAAATATTCACCGTGTTTTGCTGAAAACAGAGCGCCATTGGCAAAAAGTGCCGAATTTCACCGAATTGGCCTCTGTGAATTCCACTTGACTAAACCAATAAGGCTAGGGTCAGACTAACGCATTTTTCGCGTTGTCCGTGAAAAAGTGCGTTCGAACTAATGGACGTACTCTTTCACGGAATACGTGATAGCAGTCATATGATGCGCATTTTCATCCGAGATTTTGTACGGATCATCAATAAAACACTTTTTGTGTCTGGACGTTATGTTGGCCGGACATTAGCAGCGTCTGACATCTCCTAATCACGCACACACGCCGCTAGCGGACGCAGCGCACTCTGTACGTCAGTACTAGCGGTTTCACGTTCTCGAAAAAATGCGTTTGTTTGCCACTTGCGTTGCGCAGCCGCACTTTTGTGCGGCCGTTCTTCGTATGTTCCCCGGCATTGGACGTCATTTGCTGCTAGTACGGCCGTGATTTAGTGCTGCTAAACGCACGTTGATACTGCGTTAGTCTGACCCTAGCCTAAATAGGAAATCTCTCATTCTCCTAGTAGGAGTTTAAACGTTTCACGCCAGACGGGTTGTGCTCGGCGGGAGGGAGTTGACGCCGGCGCCGAATACTACTACGCCCCGCTTGCAGGCCGCTGCAGGGGGATGGCTTGATTTCAAGCTGTCCCGCGACAGCAAATGACGTGCCTCGTCCGCCATAACGTGAGCAGGGCGGTTGCGGGCAGCCCATTGAAGTCATCACGGCGTACTAGTACTCCCTGCAGCTTCAAGGCCCATCCGCCGCAGGGACGGCATAGTACACCGTGGAGGTAGAGGGTTAAATCAATTAAAATGTAATAAAAAAATTGTATCTAAATAATAAAGAGGTCTGTTAAAAAATAATAAAAAGATCTGTTAACCCCCCTGGCGGTGTTCCCGAGTGTGGCTCGGGGTTAAATTTCACCGCTGGAAGCGGTAACCCCGAGCCACCTCGGGCTGGATACATCACCTGTCCCTGCGCTCCCTCGCTGATCCCCGCAGTCTCCTCTGGTGATCGCGGCGTTCTGCTTCCTAGTTCCCTTGTCACGAGAAGGTGAACCAGGAAGTATGAGGTTACGATCGCCGGAGGAAACTGCGGGGACAGCGAGGGAGCGCAGGGACAGGTGATGTATCCAGCAGCATCCCGAGTGGGTTACCGCTTCCAGCATAGGAATTTAACCCCGAGCCACACTCGGAAACACCGCTAAGGGGGCAAAAAAAAAAAATTGAAACGCTTTTTGACTGGGAAATTTGGAAAAAATCTGACCGCCGGGGAGGTTAAAAAATAATAAAAAGGTCTGTTAAAAAATTGTAAAAACAAAAAGGTTTTGTGTCTTTTAAAAAATACAAAGAAAACAAAATGGAATTTAAAAAAATAAAAATGTTTTTGTAAAACATAAAAATATTAAATGATCTTTAAAAAATATAAAAAAGATATTACATTTTTTTTACATCAAAATATTCCAGTACTTCTTGATGCATGGATTGCTTTTTTTCTTGATATTTTTAAAAATGCTTTAACATACTTTGGTATTTTTTGCTGCTTACAGACCGGTGTGCTGTGTTTTATTTATCTCCTACTGCCATGATGTTTTTTTCAGTTAAAGCGAGGGAATGACCGTAAATATTGCACCTTATTATAAGTGTGTCTGTTTCTTTCTGGGTTCCCTATAATTTTTGTTCACGGTTTATTAAACCAGCCTGATACTCACCTCCAAGATTTGTTGAGTGCTTTATTGATCCTGCCAGACATACACCACTCATAATGCCTTAGGTGCATTGTAGAGCATGACTGATGTATAGATCACTGCAAAACGCGTCGGGTACTTTATACACATGCATCTCTGCTGCAACCTTGTCGGTAAGTGCGCTGACACTCAGAATTTATATGCATAGCAATAGCATATAAATACATATAAAGGATTTGTTGTTGATTATTTTGTCATTGGGAGGAAAATATTATGTGAATCTAATCTGCATTTTTTTTGGTCAAAAAACAGCACAATTTTTTTTTTTTTTTTATAAAAGACTCTGAAAACAAATCCTTGATGTAAATGTCATAACAGTCCTAGATTTGTTGAATAACATAATAGATGTGTATCTTTCAAGGACACATCTCCGCAGCGCTTTGTCACTGACAGACGCATTCTATGTAAACAGAGCGAGCGGACCGTGGAAAGGTGGCTGTGCAAAAATAAGCCTGAATTCTCACGGAAAATGCATTGAAAAATGAATCAGCTCGTACAGTTACAAGTTACAAGTTTTTATAAAAAAGCGCTAACAAGTTCCGTAGCGCTGTACTATGGCTGAGACAGAATAACAAATACACATACATGTTAAACACACAGAACAGTAGGGGAGATGACCCTGCTCAAGAGCTTACAATCTAAGGCTGGGGTCAGACCAGCGCACTTTTAACGTGCGTTCTGGCGCACTTAATCACGGCCGCACTAGCAGCAAATGACGGGCAATGACGGCCAATATACGAAGTACGGTCGCACGAAAGTCCGGCTGCGCAACGCAAGTGGAAAATGAACGCATTTTTTCGAGAACGCAGAACCGCTAGTATGGACGTACAGAGTGCGCTGCGCCCGCTAGCGGTGTGTGTGTGTGATTTGGCGACGTCAGACCCTGCTCATGTCCGGCCAACATAACGTCCAGACGCAAAAAGTTTCCTGGTTTGGATTCGTAAAACATCACGCACGAAAATGCGCATCGTATGACCGTTTTCGCATATTCCGTGAAAAAATACATCAATGCGTTCGGACGCACTTTTTTACGTTTGCGTGTAAAAATGCTTTCATTTGACCCTAGCCTAAGAGGAGAGGGGTGACAGCTAGGTGATAATGAATAGAGTGCATGAAGTAACAGGGCGCATGTGGGCTGAGTGACTGAGAGCCCTGAGCCCATTGGTTTACTAACGTTTAGCCGTATAGAATAATCCCGTCAGTGGGGATAGTTGCCAGACGAATACATCCACCTCAGGTAGAGAGGAATGGAATGACTCGATGTGTCTTAATCCATTGTGCTACGACATATCAAACTGAGATATTCACTAAGGGCCCTATTACATTCTTCACGCAAAAACGCACGCAGACCGCGTGAAATTTTGCGCGCAGTGTTAAATGTTAATGCGCGTAAAACAACGCTGGTATTACAATCCTCGCGCATTTTTTCATCCGTCAAAAAATAACGCGCGGAAAACGGACACGCAAAAACGTTGCGCGCAGAAATCGGTGTGCAGACTGTTTTTTCACGCTATTCAGCCAATCAGAATTAAGAACCACAATTGTCTCACGTTAAGTTTTTGCGCTTGTCAAAGTCAATCTGCGCATATATGCTGCATCAATAAAAAAAACACGCAAAACTTCTCCATTTTATTGTTTGGGTATGTGTAGAATGTGTAACTATACGTTGCTGTATTGTTTTTTGGGGCTGGTGTATCTGTTTCGGCCAGGACATTCAGATTTGCCGTTACCACTAGCTTTTCAAAGACGTTAAAATTATGCGCGCAAACGCTGTGCGTTAAATTTTGCGCATAGATTGTAATACCGTCTCCGTACCAGCGCACAAACGCATTTGCGCTTACAATGTTAAGCATAGGACGCTCGCAGTACAGTAAGTTCACGCAGCATTCGCGCAGCTTCACCCGCGGCAGTGTTAACGCGCATTTTTTGCGCGGACATTGTAATACGACGTTCAGCGCAAAAGGGTTTTGCCCCTCGCGTTAATGTGTTTTTGCACATGCGTTAATGTTTGCGTGAAAAATGTAATAGTGCCCATAGACACAAAGTGCTTAATTTTTCCACTCTGTAACCAGCAAAGAGTAACAAAGTATCCAGCATTCAACATGTTGCCACCGCAATACTACAGACTGCTCTAATATTACATTTTTATTTTATATCTACATTTATTAATTTCTGATTGATTAGTTTTCTTTTAATTTCCCTTCTCTTTTTGTTAGAATATTCCCCTCTGCTTCTTCCTTTCCCCTCTTCCGATGTCGTAAATACCTCCATTACATGCAGCCCACTCTTGCTAAATCTTACTGTGTCTCTTTCTTCATACAGCAATCAGATCATCCTCACACTCACAGACATCACTGAACTCCATTTTTCTATTCTGCTGTCCTAACCAGTACCACCACAACCACCCTCCCACACAGTCCTGGTCCTAAATTTCAGCTCTCCTTTCCAGTTGTTTCCACTTCTCTCTCTGTTTACCCTTACTAACAGGGTTATCCAAAGAGATTCGAAAATTCACTGCACGTTCGGTGACTTTTCGTTCTCTTCAATTCGGTTTGTTTTGCCGATCCCATTTTGGTGACCCTGCAGTGTATTCAGCAAGCACCACAGGGTCACCGAATTGCAGGGAAAAGCTACCGCAAACCTGACGAAAACTAACCGCAAAACCTGCTGAATGCACGCTGAAAACCCTCAAAAACATCTGGATTAACCCTTTGAAGAAGCTGGAAAAACACGAGCAGGAGCCGATCACACGCAGCGAAGAAGCCGGAAAAAGCCAAGAAAAAGCCGACACCGCAGACAGAGTGAAGTGAATAAATTAGCAAAAGAGTTTGTATGAATGTGAAAGTGAAAAGCTGTTTGCAAAGAAACTACTGAGCGAAAATGTCTGAAATTTTCACAGGAGGTCCAGAGAATGATAATAAAGAGGGCTGTTACAGAAAAAATAAATAAACTTAACCACTTGAATGCTAAGGACGCGCTCAGCGCGTCCTCAGCATTCCCCCTGGTATGCGGAGGACGCGCTGAGCGCGTCCTCGCATTGGGGTCAGCGTTCGGCCGGGTTCCGGCCGATCGCTGGCCCCTCCGGTGCGGGCTGACATCCTGGATGTCAGCCCGGCATCCGGAGCAGTGGCCGCCATTATTATGTGTCATCGCGCCCCCGCGATGACACATAATTCAGGCGCCCCCCCCGCATGTGCGGAGGAGGCGCCTGAAAGGGAGGGGGGGGAGGTCCTTCGGACCTCTCTCCCTCCCGATCGGCGGCTCACAGGGGCTTAACCCAGGCATCATTTGGAAGGGCACAGCCTGCCCTTCCAAATGATGCCTGGCATTAACCCCTGGGGAGCTGGATCGCAAATCGGCGCTGAAAAGCGCCGATTTGCGATCCTTCCCGGGAGCTGGCCGACATCTTGGATGTCGGCCAAGCTTCCGGGAACTCCCCCAGAGGACTGGCGTCATCGTGCGTAGCACGATGACGCCAGTCCTAGCATTAACCCCTAACTGCCACGAAGTGTGGAGATAGGGAGTTCCAATGAACTCCCTATCTCCCGATCCGTGGCAGTTAGGGGTTAAATTTTGATATCGTTGGATCGGCCAGAGCATGGCCGTTCCAACGATACCAAACATGAAAGTAAAAAAAATTGTAAAAAAAAAAAAAAATAGAAAAATAAAAATAAAAAAAAATTAAAAAAAAAAATTAAAAAAAAAAATAAACACTTTTTTTTTTTTTTTTTTGTTTTTTTAATGCAGCAATATTGTTCCCATTTCAATTATAATGTGAACAATGATGCTGCATTAACGATTTTTGTATGCGGTGCGTTTGTTAAAAATGGTGTCATTTTCCCCAAAAAAAAATGTAACGAGACCCCATCTCTAATTTTTTTAACAAGCGCACCCCATACAAAATATAACCGCAATTGCTCGCATGTTAAAATGTGGAAAAAAACACTTTACACGCTGTAAATTATTGAAAATACATATTTTATTGCATTTTTTGTTATAATATACAAACATGACATAACGTATACATATAATAATGACATATTATGAATCTACCGAGTCTGACGGAAAGAACGATATATAATATGTCGATGTCATATACTAAAATAAGCCTTCAAAACAGGTTTAAACATGATGCGCAAAACAGGTAAAAAATGACCTCAGCACAGGGGCGGGAAAAGCCTCAGCAGCGAAAGGGTTAAAAAACAATCGGACTTTTAAAAAAAAAAATTCAGAAAAATGCTTAAAATATCCTAAAAATTCTATAAATAAAGAGACTCTTTACTGCAGAATTTTATAATGAACAGTTTATTAGATATTGAATTAAAACGGGATTATTTTTAACATTGAAGCCTATGGGATTCTCCTGAATAAACCTGCCAAATTAAACCACCGAATGGCAGGGCATTTCAGGAACCTTTCACTGCTGGTTTGTGTTCTCTGAATAGACGAAGCAGTGCATTTTCATGGGGATTTCACTGCCCTCGAACAGGCACCGAACAGGCACCGTATGTGCAGGCAATTCGCCAGGATTTGGCGAATTGCCTGCTCTCTGGATAGCCGAATGGCCAGGAAAGGTAACCGAACGCTGATTTTCAGCATTCGGTTACCTTTCTCAAGCAATTCGGATCTCTTTGGATAACCCTGTAAGTCCAAGCTTCTAGTCCTTCCCACGCAATCTCAGCTATATTCTTTCTGGCCACCAGCTCCACCTTCCCTCTGCTCCCTTTTATTTCACATACCCCCGTCCCTTAGATTGTAAACTCACAGGATGTCTGACTGAGCCTGTGTATGAACACTGAATTAACAGATAGTTATCCTAATGACAGGGTCGTCTCTTCCTCTCATGTATCACTAATTATCAGGGTTATCCAAAGAGACGCGAATTGCTGGTGAAAGGTAACCAAATGCTGAAATTCAGCGTTCGGTTACCTTTCCTGGCCATTCGGCTATCCAGAGAGCAGGCAATACGCCAAATCCTGGCGAATTGCCTGCACATACGTGCCAGTTCGGTGCCAGTTTGAGGGCAGTGAAATCCCCATGAAAATGCACTGCTTCGTCTATTCAGAGAACACAAACCAGCAGTGAAAGGTTCCCCTGATGCCCTGCCATTCGCTGGTTTAATTCGGCAAGTTTATTCAGGAGAATCCCATAGGCTTCAATGTTAAAAATATTCCTGTTTTAATTCAATATCTAATAAACCGTTCATTATAAAATTCTGCAGTAAAGAGTCTCTTTATTTATAGATTTTTTAGGATATTCTAAGCATTTTTCATATTTTTTTTTTTTTAAAAAGTCCGATATTTTTTTGATTTTGTTTTAAGTTTACTTATTTTTTCTGTAACAGCCCTCTTTATTATCATTCCCTGGACCTCATATGCAAATGACATTTTCGGTCAGTAGTTTCTTTGCAAACAGCGTTTCACTTTCACATTCATACAAACTGTTTTGCTAATTTATTCACTTCACTCTGTCTGCGGTGTCGGCTTTTTCTCGGCTTTTTCCGGCGGCTTCGCTGCGTGTGATCGGCTCCTGCTCAGCTTTTTCCGGCGTCTTCGACGGGTTAATCCTGATGTTTTTGAGGGTTTTCGACGTGCATTCGGCAGGTTTTGCGGTTAGTTTTCGGCAGGTTTGCGGTAGCTTTTCCCTGCAATTCGGTGACCCTGTGGTGTTTGCTGAATACACCGCAGGGTCACCGAAATGGGATCGGCAACACCAACCGAATTGAAGAGAACAAAAAGTCACCGAACGTGCGGTGTCTTTTCGAATCTCTTTGGATAACCCTGTATATCTCAAGTTTGTCTATTTGTAAAGCACTGCGGAATCTGTTGGAGATATATAAATGCTGCTTTAACTGTAATTGCGGGGAAAATATACATTTTAGGCAGAAAGTGACGGATTTTAAAACTTTCCCCATGTATCTAGTTTGTCTGTTTTGTATCCTATTGAAAAGACGTGTTAAAAAAGACGCGTCCATAGAAAATTGATTTGAATTGGACGCCTTCCCAAATCGGTACGTGTTTGTATCTGGACGTACCATTGTGTACATGCAGGAACCAGTGCTCCGGGCTGAATAGGAGTGTCATTTTCTATAGCTAAGGTTAGAAATTGGGTTAGAATGACTGAGGTTTATTTTCTGAACAATGATGCATCACATGTATTCAAATCACACAGGCAATTCAGGGCAGTGAGGCTGGAAACAGTGTAGTTGCTTGATGAAGATTCCAAGAGAAACCAAAACGTTGCACCTTGTGTCAATAATAACTCAGCTGTCATTTTGTGGCACCATGGAGTGACCGGCTGTTCTGTTTGATACTCAAGCTCTTAGATGTTGTTTTCGGCTGCGTATGAATTGGAGCATTTTTTTTCCGCATCTTTTTCCGCATCTTTTTTACTTGCGTTATTTCAGTAGTAAAGCTGTGTGATCCACCATCACTCCAGCAAATAGCAAAGGAAGCTGCTGGTCTGGATATAAAACTCAAAACATTCAGTTCCAGTGAGACAAGATGTGGGAAAATAAATATTAGGTAACACATCTAGGGAATGAATGAATCAACCTGTCAATCAAAAGTTGGTATTTGCGTAGTTTGTTTTATATTTGTATGTATTATGTAAATAAAGATCTGTATGCAAATGTTAAATGTAGATAATATGTACAGGGTGTCCATAAAGTCTCT
This sequence comes from Leptobrachium leishanense, assembly GCA_009667805.1. Classification (NCBI taxonomy): domain Eukaryota; kingdom Metazoa; phylum Chordata; class Amphibia; order Anura; family Megophryidae; genus Leptobrachium; species Leptobrachium leishanense. The sequence continues at coordinate 313,145,779 of CM019067.1, forward strand.
TTACAATTTCAAAAATTTATTACAAAGACAAATGAAAAGACAGATTAGTGAAAATTATTAGAAAATGAGACTTATATATTTGAGGCACCACAACTACATGACTTTCAACCAACCATCATTTTCCAGAAAGATGCTGCACCACCACATTGGGGACTGCATATTCGTGGCTTACTAAATGAAACATTTCCAGAGCGGTGGATTGGAAGGGGTGGCCCAATTCCCTGGCCACCTCGTTCACCAGATATCACTCCCCTCCACCTCTTTCTATGGGGTTATGATAAAGATATGGGGCACTATTACATTATCCGCGCAAATTTGAACGCGCAGCGCAATTTTTTTTGCGCGCAGCGTTAAACGTTAACGTGCTTAACTTAACGCAGGTATTACGATGCAAGCACATTTTTTCATCGGTCAAAAAATATCACGCGTAAAAAAGACGTGCAAAACGCAGGCGCATTAATGTTGCACGCAGAAATCGGTGGGCAGACTGTTTTTTCACGCCATTCAGCCAATCAGAATTAAGAACCACAATTGTCTCCCGTTCAGTTTTTGCGCCTGTCAAAATCAATGAAGAGTATATATTCTGCAGCAATAATAAAAACACGCACAACTTCTCAATTTTATTGTTTGGGTATGTGTAGAATGTGTAACTATACTTTGCTGTATTGTTTTTTTCGTGCTGGTGTATTTGGTTTCGGCCAGAACGTTCAGATTTGCCGTTACCACTAGCTTTTAAAAGACGTTAAAATTATGCGCGCAAACGTCGTTCGTCAAAAGTTACGCATCGATTGTAATACCATCTGCGTACCAGCGCACAAACGCATTTGCGCTCACAATGTTAAGTATAGGATGCGCACGAACTTACGTTTGCGCAGGGTAACTCGCGTTAGACGTTAACGCGCATCGTATGAGCAAACGTCGTAATTTGGCGTTCAGCGCGAAGGGTTTTTCCCCTCGCGTTTTTGCGCACGCGCACATTTGTGTGCGAAGAATGTAATAGAGCCCATTGTGTATTGAGCAAAGGTACGGGACATCACTAATCTAAAGCAGAGGATCACTGATGCCATTGCCTTGATGAGACAGATATGGATGGACTACTGATAGACAGATGGATTGAAAAATTAGATAGATATGGATGTATAAATAGATAAGTAGACTCATGAGATTAGATAGATAGATAGATAGATAGATAGATAGATAGATAGATAGATAGATAGATAGATAGATAGATAGATAGATAGATAGATAGATAGATATGTTGGATAGATAGATGTGATAGATAGAAGATATGTTGGATAGATAGATAGATAGATAGATAGATAGATAGATAGATAGATAGATAGATAGATAGATAAGATAGATAAGATAGATAGATAGATATGTTGGAAAAATAGATAGATAGATAGATAAGATAGATAGATAGATAGATAGATAGATAGATAGATAGATAGATAGATAGATAGATAGATAGATAGATAGATAGATAGATAGATAGATAGATAGAATTGATAGATAGATAGAATTGATAGATAGATAGATAGATAGATAGATAGATAGATAGATAGATAGAATTGATAGATGGATAGATAGATAGATGTGTTAGATGGATAGATAGTGTCACGGTTCCCAGATCCCACCATGCAGTACTTAACGCCCAACACTCCACAGAGCCCAGAAGCTACCAACAGAGTAGCCGTGAAAGATCTCTAACTGTCTGGTCCTTAGAATTGGCCAGGTAAACTAGCTAGACAGAAAGGCTTAACAACACGGGGAGTAGTCAGCCGAGCCAGAATCAGGAATACAGAGTTCAGAATGGTCAAATGGAATAGCCGGGTCGATATCAGAGCAGTGGCGTAGTACAAGAAAATGGTCTAGGGCAACAGAAGGCAGAATAGTCAGAAACAAGCAGAGGTCAATAACGGGTTAATTCAATATAGCAGTCAGGTACAAGGAGCTCAGGTATGGATAACCACGATCTGGCAACTGCTGAGAATACACTGAGGGTTTTTAAAGACCTTCACCAGGCCACGCCCCCCACTCAAGCCGCGCCTCATGCAACCACCTCCCTGCCTGTCTCCATTTAAACCGGGCATTGGTCAGCGAGCAACATCAGACATGCTGCCCTCAAGCACACAGGTAGGGCTGGAAGCTCCCAACGTTACAGTACCCCCCTCTCCACAGGAGGCCACCGGACGACCAACAGGACGAGCGGCAGGACGACCACCAGGGCGATCGGGGTGTGAGGCATGGGACGCCCTGACCAACCTAGAGGCAGACATGTCGGAAGCTGGAATCCAGGACCGGTCCTCTGGACCATAACCCACCCAATCGACCAAGTACTGCAGAGCGCCCCTGCACAGCCTAGAATCCAAAACCCTCCTAACCTCATACTCAGATTCACCATCAACCTGAATAGGTGGAAGAGGAGGAACAAACCGCGTGTACCTGTTACACAACAAAGGCTTCAGTAGGGAGGTGTGGAAGACGTTGTGCATGTGAAGATGTTTAGGAAGGGCAAGAGCATAAACCACAGGATTAATGCGGCGAATGATCTTATATGGACCTATAAAACGAGGTGCCATTTTCATAGAAGGCACCCGCAACTTCACGTTTCTAGTGGACAACCAAACTCTATCCCCCACGTTATAGGAGGGAGCTTGTAACCTATGCCTGTCAGCCTTGCGTTTCTGGACAGCAACATTGCGCTCCATATTTTCTCGAATCTGTCTCCAAATCTCTTGCAGTTGAGTGAGATGGTCATCGAGAGCCGGGATGGCCTGTTCAGTAAACTGAAGCGGTAGAGCCGGAGGAAAAAAACCACAGATGGCAGAAAAAGGAGAGTGGCCAGTGGTCTCGTTAACGGCATTATTACGTGCATACTCAGCCCAGGGCAACAACTCCGACCAATTGTATTGTTGTTGTGTGGTAAAGCAACGTATGTACTGCTCGAGACCCTGATTTGCCCTCTCTGCTGCCCCATTAGTTTGTGGATGATATGCTGAAGAGAAGGTCAATCGCACCCCCATCTCCGCACAAAAAACCCTCCAGAAACGAGAGACGAACTGGGCTCCTCTGTCAGAGACTATTTCAGACGGAACCCCATGTATTCGTACAATCTCTCTAGCAAATACAACCGCCAGTTCTTTGGCTGTAGGAAGCTTAGGTAGAGGGACAAAATGAGCCATTTTGGAGAAGCGGTCTACAACTGTCAGAACCACAGTATGACCCTTGGACCTCGGCAAGTCCACAATAAAATCCATAGATAGATGAGACCAAGGCCTCTTAGGCATGGGTAAAGGCTGCAATAGACCGACAGGCAAGGATTTACTGGTTTTGCTTCTGGCACAGACTTGACAAGCCAAAACAAACAGACGTACGTCCTGTCGCATGGTGGGCCACCAGAACTGTCTGGAGATACTGGTAAGAGTCTTAGTAATACCAGGATGACTGTCACGTCTCGGCCTTGCCCCCTGGTGATGAAGGGTCTTCATGTTTGTTTTTCCCCTATGGTGTGTCTGGCTGTGCTGTTTAGTGCTGATCTGGGGCTCTGTTGTGATCTCCTGGTCTGGGGTCACATGGCCCAATCACACAGACCCACTCCCTATATATTCCCAGCAGCACAGAGCCTCATTGACTGTTTGTGGAGTTTGATGGTGGTTCTGTCTGGTTCGTGTTTCCTGAGTTGCTGCAAAGCATTCCTGTTCAAGTGATTTCTGGTTCTGACCTCGGCTTTATTTTTGACTATCCCTTCTACTCCCCCCTGGTACCGTATATTTCTGATCTGTTGCCAACCTCTGCCTGATTGACGATTCTTGTATGTTTCATGTTTTATGTACCTTGTCTGTCTTAGTTTAGTATATTATTCAGAGGCCGCTTATAAGGACCTCTTTTAGTATAGTCTGTTTTGTTTACTGTCCTTCAGCCTGCTCACTTCACGGATTGTCAAGTGTATCTTTGTGTTTCTCCGACTGCCCTGCAGCCTGCTCAATTCACGGATTGGCAGGCGTATCATTGTGTTTCTGAGTGTCCTAAGTTGTCTGTCGGTCTTGAAGCCTTCGGAGCTTAGTGGCAATTCTGTTCTGTTTTTTGGTGCTCCTTGGTTTTGGAGAAATCCGTCTGTCCTTGTGTCCAGTCAGTTACTCACCTGCCTTAAGGGCTTCATCTCCTGTTCCAAGCCACCACGATGGCCCAAGCAGGGGCTAACCGTTACAATGACCTGCTGGTTTAGAATCATGAAACATTATGAGTAATTCTTGTCTTTCCTTTTCAGGTACAAACAACATATCTGGAGGCTTGTCAGGTGGAGCCCCTACTTGAACTGCCTGGAGGCGTTCCAGGAAAGGCGAGGAGACAGACAAGACTGTGGAAGCCACAATACATTCAGGAGGAACTATAGGATTGTGGTCTTGTGTATTAGATTCATACGGGTCATATTGACGAGATAAGGCATCAGCCTTTACATTGCGGTCACCTGGTCTGTAAGTCAATACAAAATTAAACCAAGACAGTAGCAATGACCACCTGGCCTGTCTCGCGTTCAAACGTTTAGCATCCCCGATGTACGTAAGGTTCTTATGATCAGTAATTATCAATAAAGGGTCAAGAGTACCTTCCAACAAATGTCTCCACTCTGATAGGGCAGACACAATAGCAAGCAATTCTCTGTTACCGATATCGTAATTGCGTTCTGCTGGTGATAATTTTCTCGAAAAGAACCCACAAGGATGTAGAGGTTTTCCTGGAGACTCTCTTTGAGACAGGACAGCCCCAATGCCTATCTCGGAAGCATCAACCTCAAGAACAAACGGAATCCTGGGATCAGGATGCCGTAACACGGGAGCGGAAGTGAAAGCTTGTTTGAGGGCTTCGAATGCTTGTTTGGATTGAGAAGACCAGATCTGGTTCTTCAGACCTTTACGTGTCATTTTAATGATAGGGGAGGCTACAGCGGAATAATTCTTGATAAATCTCCTATAATAGTTAGAAAACCCCAGAAACCTCTGTATGGCCTTGAGACCTTGAGGGAGAGGCCATTCTGAGATGGCCGTGAGTTTAGAAGGATCCATCTCAAAACCTTCTGGAGTGATAATATACCCAAGAAATTTCACAGTGGTAATGTCGAATAAACACTTCTCTAGTTTGCAATAAAGACCATTGTCCAGTAATTTTGCTAATACCTGTCTGACATGTGCATGGTGGGTTTTCAGATCGGGAGAGTAAATCAATATATCGTCTAGGTATACTATAACAAAGGTTTGTAAGAAATCTCTGAGCACATCATTAATAAAATCCTGGAATACCGCTGGAGCATTACAAAGACCGAAAGGCATGACCAAGTATTCATAATGCCCACTCCTGGTGTTAAATGCTGTTTTCCACTCATGCCCCTCTTTTATACGTATCAGGTTGTAAGCTCCTCTCAAATCAAGTTTTGTGTATACTGCTGACCCCCTTAACCTGTCGAAACAGTTCTGATATGAGAGGGATAGGGTACACGTTCTTAATGGTGATCTTGTTAAGCCCCCTATAATCGATACATGGGCGTAAATCTCCCTCTTTTTTAGACACAAAAAAGAACCCAGCCCCTGCTGGAGAAGAGGAACGTCGGATAAAACCTCTCTCCAAATTCTCCTTTATATACTCCTCCATAATTTGTTTCTCCTTTATGGAAAGAGGATATACTTTGCCTCGAGGAGGCATGGTACCAGGATGAATATCTATGGCACAATCATATGGTCTATGTGGAGGCAGTTTCTCTGCCTCCCTTTTATCAAATACAGCCCTGAGGTCGGCATATTGGTCAGGAACCTCTGTAGACAATGGAGGAGCTGTGGGTGTGTTCAGGGCACCGACATGCTGAATGGGTATTAAACAAGTCCCAAAACAAGCAGGACTCCAAGACAGTATCTCTCCCTTAGCCCAATCAATAACAGGATTATGTTCCACCAACCAAGGGAAACCAAGTACAACAGGATTGGAAGGTGAATGGATAACTTGAAATATGATTTCTTCTTTATGCAAGAGACCAGTGGTAAGAATCACTGTAACTGTATCGTGAGTAATCCTAGGGCAGGATAACGGTCTGCCGTCTATGGCTTCGACGGCTAAGGGTGTCTCTCTTACAACCAGAGGTAGGGAAATGGAAGAAGCGTAGTTAACATCGATAAAGTTGCCAGCAGCCCCAGAATCCAAAAAAGCGGTAGTATGTGTGGTCTTGGTCTCCCAAGCCAAGGATACTGGTAACATTAGTTTAGTGTCTTTGACAGTAGACATGCACGTCACACCCAAGGCCTGTCTCCTCAGCTGCCTTAGGCACGGTAGTTTTCCGGCTTATCATGTATTTTAGGATGAGTAGGACATTGAAATCGTACATGTCCCCCCAAACCACAATACAGGCACAATCCCTCACGAAAACGCCTTGTTCTCTCTTCCTCTGTAAGCCTAGTACGGCCTAGTTGCATAGGCTCAGAGGGAGGAGATAACTCTCTTGGTGGTGCCTGAAAGACAGGGGCCAACCTAGGTAACGGTCTCTTGGGTTTCTCTCTTGGAGTCCTTCTGTCCCTTATCTCATTATCCAGATCTATACAATAATCAATGAGTTCACACAATACCTCAGGTAATTTACGTGGAGCCAATTCATGCATCAATGACTCTGATAACCCCTCCAAAAAAACTAGAACCAGTGTCTCATTTGTCCAGTTCACATCAGATCAAGGTTTTAAATTCTATGGCATAATCAGACACAGTCCTGTTCCCTTGACGTATGCGGAACAAGGATTTGCCAGCTACCGTGGCCTTTCTGGTAGGATTAAATGTAAATTGTAACTCGGCTATGAATTCTTTATAATCCCGTATGATAGGCTTCTCTGCCTCCCATAAAGGAGTCGCCCATGTCAATGCTCTGCCAGACAGATGATTAATAATGAACCCCACTTTGGCAATGTCAGAGAAAAACATCTGTGGATTTAATTTAAAATGAATATCCACATGGACCAAAAATCCCCGGCACTCTGAGGGAGTACCGTCAAACCTCATAGGAGCGGTCATGTGTACCTGGGATGTCTGAACGACAGGGGACACAGGTATATCAAGCGGGGGTGCAACCCCAGCTGGTTCCAGGTGAGCAGTACGAGTCAGGATAGTTTGTAAGGCAATAGCAAACTGATCCATCCTATGATCCTGCTCATCCTGTCTGGATACAAAGTTAGCCAAGTGCTGTGTTAAGTCTGCGGGATCCATATTGGCCAGATCGTAGTGTCACGGTTCCCAGATCCCACCACGCAGTACTTAACGCCCAACACTCCACAGAGCCCAGAAGCTACCAACAGAGTAGCCGTGAAAGATCTCTAACTGTCTGGTCCTTAGAATTGGCAAGATAAACTAGCTAGACAGAAAGGGTTAACAACACGGGGAGTAGTCAGCCGAGCCAGAATCAGGAATACAGAGTTCAGAATGGTCAAATGGAATAGCCGGGTCGATATCAGAGCAGTGGCGTAGTACAAGAAAATGGTCTAGGGCAACAGAAGGCAGAATAGTCAGAAACAAGCAGAGGTCAATAACGGGTTAATTCAATATAGCAGTCAGGTACAAGGAGCTCAGGTATGGATAACCATGATCTGGCAACTGCTGAGAATACACTGAGGGTTTTTAAAGACCTTCACCAGACCACGCCCCCCACTCAAGCCGCGCCTCATGCAACCACCTCCCTGCCTGTCTCCATTTAAACCGGGCATTGGTCAGCGAGCAGCATCAGACATGCTGCCCTCAAGCACACAGGTAGGGCTGGAAGCTCCCAACATTACAGATAGATAGATAGATAGATAGGGGCAGGTGGATAGATAGATAGATAGATAGATAGATAGATAGATAGATAGATAGATAGATAGATAGATAGATAGATAGATAGATAGATAGATAGATAGATAGATAGATAGATAGATAGATAGATAGATAGATAGATGTGTTAGATAGATAGATAGATAGATAGATAGATAGATAGATAGATAGATAGATAGATAGATAGATAGATAGATAGATAGATAGATAGATAGATAGATAGATAGATAGAGACAGGTGGATGGATAGATAGATAGATAGATAGATATGGATAGATAGATGTGTTAGATAGATAGATAGATAGATAGATAGATAGATAGATAGATAGATAGATAGCCCGCTCCCTAAGGTCAAACAGTGACCTGCGCCTAGCTTCTCCCCGCATCACCTCTTCCCATGATAGACTGCAGGATTTCTCACGCGCAGCCCCCACTCTCTGGAACGCTCTCCCTCGTGCTGTCAGACTTTCCCCTAACTTCTCTTCCTTCAAACGCTCCCTGAAAACATTCCTATTTAGGGAAGCCTACCACCCAACTCACTGATGCAACCATCAATCACTCTCACCTTACAGTCCTCTCCTCCTGTTTCCAACCCCAACCCTCCTAGATTGTGAGTTCCTACGGGAATAGGGCCCTCATCTCCTCCTGTACTGTTTGTCAAATGTTGTTCAATGTATTGTAACCCTGTCTATACTGTGCTTATTGTACAGCGCTGCGGAATATGCTGGCGCTTTATAAATAAATAATAATAATAATAATAATAATGTGTTAGATAGATAGATAGATAGATAGATAGATAGATAGATAGATAGATAGATAGATGTGTTAGATAGATAGATAGATAGATAGATAGATAGATAGATAGATAGATAGATAGATAGATAGATAGATAGATAGATAGATAGATAGATAGATAGATAGGGACGGGTGATGGATAGATAGATAGATAGATAGATAGATAGATAGGGACGGGTGGATGATAGATAGATAGATAGATAGATAGATAGATAGATAGATAGATAGATATGGATAGATAGATGTGTTAGATAGATAGATAGATAGATAGATAGATAGATAGATATGGATAGATAGATAGATAGATAGATAGATAGATAGATAGATAGATAGATAGATAGATAGATAGATAGATAGATAGATAGATAGATAGATAGAGATAGATAGATAGATAGATAGATAGATAGATAGATAGATAGATAGATAGATAGATAGATAGATATGGATAGATAGATATGGATAGATAGATAGATAGATAGATAGGGACGGGTGGATGGATAGATAGATAGATAGATAGATAGATAGATATAGATAGATAGATAGATAGATAGATATGGATAGATAGATAGATAGATAGATAGATAGATAGATAGATAGATAGATAGATAGATATGGATAGATAGATAGATAGATAGATAGATAGATAGATAGATAGATAGATAGATAGATAGATATAGATAGATAGATAGATAGATAGATAGATAGATAGATAGATAGATAGATAGATAGATAGATAGATATGGATAGATAGATATGGATAGATAGATAGATAGATAGGGACGGGTGGATGGATAGATAGATAGATGGATCGATAGATAGATATGGATGATAGACAGACAGGCAGATGATATGTTTTGTGAAGTCATATATTATGTATAGATAGGGTGGCTCATTGTGTAGCTAACCTGACAATCAGAATGCAGAGAGCAAAACCTTTTTTTTGCTAATTTATTGACCAGTTCTAGCACTTAAACATCTGCCCGTGTGCGGATTGAAGGTTTAGATTAAAAGCTCCCATTACCCTTAATATAAGGTTGGTGGATTCCTGCTCATGGTACAGGCTGATTTCTTCTAATTTACAATGTTCCAACAATAATCGAGCATCATGTTTCTTAGGCAATTGACAAAGCAGTGCGTGTGGACATAAAACATTCTCCTTCCACAGCCTTTTACTGGTTTGGGAGATTCAAATTCAGGCTTATTGACAAATCAATTCGCAACAAACGCTATATTTCAGAAAAATCAGGCAATAGAATTAAATCTAGGCCTAACTTTGATACGACTCTACAAGAAACTACGAGTGCTTTTACTAAGCTATATTACTTGTTCAGCAGCGCAAGTTATACTACTTTGCAGCCGCTAAGCGCCACACTGTTATCAGGTCCTGGAGTCCATGTTAGGATCCTATGGAGAAGGACCATATCTTGAGTGATTGAGATCTGTCCCGTGTCGCAGAGGGATACGCGGAAGAACACTGTGAACTATTTGTTCCCACTCTGTTCTGTTGCCTGTGGAGCGAGGAAGCAGGAGATTGCAACACTCTCTGCACTGCGGGTCGGAGGCGAGTATGGGATTTTTTTGGTGGGTTTAGATTTATGTGTGCTGAAGCACAGTCACTTAACATCAGCCCGTGAGAAGGTTATTCATTTCTGAATAACCTCAGACGCCGATACAGAGCAAGCTGGTTGGAATAGCTATTTCTATATCTGATGGGGGCACATTCATGTCTCTGATACAAAGTATAGGAGCCGTTAATGTACAGTAAACTGGCGCAACATCTGCGACACAAGCTCAGCTTGCGTCTCAGATTAAATTAAGCACATGAGCCGTTATGCTGTACGGCTCGAGGCCTGTGCTTAGCGTCCTGGTTGTGATCTGGCACAGGGTTTGTATCAGCAAAGCGGAAATATTTATTTCTGTAAAGGATCTGTGTTATTTTTTTTTTAAAGAATTCAAACAGATGACATGGTTGTTTTAGCAAAGGAACCATGAATACAAACATTGCAAACAGGAAACATTCTTTGTGAATCACCTTCTATTTGCGTGCTCTGTTTTGCTTGCAAACATTGTTGTATTTGTTTGCCTTCTGTATGATTTTCTTTAAAGGGCCAGTACCACCAAAAAATGAAATGCCCTTATTGTGTTTATTTTATGTTGCTGATATCTTACATGTGCTTTGTTTTTCTCTTGTATGTTTAGTTAAGAAAATATTTTACTCTATATTTGTCACTGGGTGCATCCATTGTGTGATATTTTGTGTTGTAAGCTGCCCCCCCCCCCCAGTATCTTTCCATCACTTGCTCCACACTGTGTGGCTTTGGTCATAGAATGGAATGAATGGGTCGATCACGGACTCAAATCATTGTATTTTGTGAGATGTATTGAAAGGACATCATCAGGAAGTAGATTAGAAGTCTTTAAGCTCCCTGTTTTACCTCATTCAGCTGCCATCTCTTATTTCAAGTAGCCTGGAGAACACTATACACCCCCCGCTGCCTTATCTAAACATTCACTCCTCCACCCCACTGACGTTAAACATTGTAGAAGCAGTGCAACAGCTGTAAGGTAAAACCTTTGCATTGATTTTATTTGTTTGTATGTTTGATCCTCCAATAAGGAGCACAATGGTCAGGGTCATCCTCTAACAGCTAGGCTTGTGCACCGATTTTTTTTCGGTTCGATTCGGTTTGGTTCGATCGGATTTTGTAGATTTTCGTTTCGACTCGTTTCGGCCGATTTTCGTTTCGTTTCGTTTTGTTTTTCGTATCGACTTTTTTTTCGTTATTTTGGAAATTTTCGTGTTTTTCGGAACGTCTGTTCTCCTCGTTTCAAATTGTCTATTCGTTTTGACGTAATGGTTTTTCAGATACGATAATTATACGATACGATAATTCTGCCGATACGATAATTCTGCCATTGAGATTTCTCATGTTTTACAAAAATGATACATTGAGATTTCTCATGTTTTACAAGAAGGATACATTGAGATTTCTCATGTTTTACAAGAAGGATACCTTGAGATTTCTCATGTTTTACAAGAAGGATACCTTGAGATTTCTTTGGTTTCCCAGGAAGGATACATTGAGATTTCTCTGGTTTCCCGGGAAGGATACATTGAGATTTCTCATGTTTTACAAGAAGGATACATTGAGATTTCTCATGTTTTACAAGAAGGATACATTGAGATTTCTCTGGTTTCCCGGGAAGGATACATTGAGATTTCTCATGTTTTACAAGAAGTATACATTGAGATTTCTCTGGATTTCCAGGAAGGATACATTGAGATTTCTCATGTTTTACAAGAATGATACATTGAGATTTCTCATGTTTTACAAGAAGGATACATTGAGATTTCTCATGTTTTACAAGAAGGATACATTGAGATTTCTCTGGATTTCCAGGAAGGATACATTGAGATTTCTCATGTTTTACAAGAAGGATACATTGAGATTTCTCTGGTTTTACAAGACGGATACATTGAGATTTCTCTGGTTTTCCAGGAAGGATACATTGAGATGGGAATGATATAAAATTTAATTACAGCGATATAAATACGATGTCCGAAATTATTGAAATGGAACCGAAATCAGGAATGGAGCCGAAATCACGAATGGAACGAAAATGAATTTCGATTTTACACATTTCTAGTCCATTTGAAAATTCCGAAAAGTTTTCGTTTCGGCACGAAAATTTGTTCGGATCTGCCATTTTCGGATACGAAAATTTTCCGAAAATCGGCCGAATCCGAATGCACGAATCGGGAAATTTCATGAAAATTCTGAAATTCCGAAACCCGAAACGCACATCCCTACTAACAGCAGGTATCCATCAGGTTTTGTCAGTCAACGATGGGTCCAGGCTACTCACCCGACCAACTGGTGTTGAATCCAGCTTCCATGCCATCCACTGGCTGTCCAACTGTGGCCTCTGAATCCGCCCGTAGCTACTCCCTGACAGTGAGTGGTGTGGCAAGCCTCTATACCAGCCTTGTTTCCGGGCATGCTGCAAGGCCACAGCCCTGCTTGACTCCTCCCCAGGCCCCTGACTGAGGCTTCTGACCTTTAATAGTGGAATGTGCCCTGCCTCTTCCAATATGGTGGCTGGGCAACATTCCTTGCTGGAAGGCACACTGAAGAAGGAGGAGCCTATAATGCCCCCTTCCTATATAAACCCGACTCTGCCTCCTCTCACTGCTCCAGGATTGTAGCAGTTTTCCTTGTGACCATTCACTCTCTCTCAGCTCCCTGTTCTACTTATATTCTGTATACTGACCCGTATCTGTTACACTGACTCACCTGCCCCGACCTCTGCTCTCCACTTGACTAATCTCCTCAACCGTTCCCTTGGCTTATCCATTTTTCGGCACCTGAGTAACAGCATACTGCACTATTCTACTGTATATAGGTCCACTCGGCCCTTACTACCACCTCATGGGCTAACCCCGATAAACTCTGGCAGGTTTCCAGTCCTGATGTATCATTCCAAGATCACTCTTTGGTGTCAGATGTGGGTGTGATATTACACTTGCCAACAGAAGAGAAAATGGAACAGAATCTGTTGGTTAGGGTTTAGGTTAAGGGGATACGCACACGCAACAGGTATCAACACCCTTATCAGTCTGCAGGAGCTCCTGGTTGAAGCGGAGGGTCAGGTAACATGAAAGGTCACATCTTCTTCCTTTAACCCTTTATGGGTTGCCTACAGATATGGTACTTTAGTAGAATTATAACCATTTCAGATTAGAAAGTCACATTTTATTGTCCAAATTGTATCATGACAAAAATAATAATAATTAAAAAAAAAGTGAAAAAAACTCAAATATAATTATAAAAATAGATCTTGTGTAAATGTATTCATGGTCAACATAATTCAGGTGTTTAGATTTACAACAAAAAATGGGGTTTCATAGCACGGAGTGTTTGCTTCACGCTTGAAGTGGACTTTGCTCTTAAATAAACACAATCCTCAAGGCGTAGTAAAGCTTTTGTAAGCGCATTTCATTGGCTTACCTACATATGTCAACAGTTGCTACTCACTTGTGGCTGAGTAAATGGCCCTTTGCACACCTTGTGCTAACTCACTTCTATTTACATTACAGTCATAAGGAAGGAGGAGGGGTGGTAACATCAATGACTGATTAACTACTTTATTATAGCACTGTTTCTAAATATAATGCGCCAGTGCTTTATCGGTCAGTGGGTAATGCTGGGGACACCACTTCATTGATTATTATTATTATTATTATTCTTTATTTATAAAGCGCCAGCATATTCCGCAGCGCTGTACAATAAGCACAGTATAGACAGGGTTACAATACATTGAACAACATTTGACAAACAGTACAGGAGGAGATGAGGGCCCTATTCCCGTAGGAACTCACAATCTAGGAGGGTTGGGGTTGGAAACAGGAGGAGAGGACTGTAAGGTGAGAGTGATTGATGGTTGCGTCAGTGAGTTGGGTGGTAGGCTTCCCTAAATAGGAATGTTTTCAGGGAGCGTTTGAAGAAGAGAAGTTAGGGGAAAGTCTGACAGTACGAGGGAGAGCGTTCCAGAGAGTGGGGGCTGCGCGTGAGAAATCCTGCAGTCTATCATGGGAAGAGGTGATGCGGGGAGAAGCTAGGCGCAGGTCACTGTTTGACCTTAGGGAGCGGGCTGGGGTGTATTTGGTGATTAGTGAGGACAGGTAGTGGGGAGCTGAGTTAGTGAGGGTTTTGTAGGTAAGGATAAAGATTTTGAACTTAATTCTGCAGTGGATGGGGAGCCAGTGAAGGGACTCGCAGAGGGAGCGGCAGAGACAGAGCGGCGGGTGAGGTGAATTAGCCTGGCGAGGCGTCAGGATGGATTGTAGGGGGAGAGGCGGACAGGGGGAGGCCAGATAAGAGATTGTTTGATAGTTGTTGTGATGTGGACAGTTATGAGTAGGTAGGCCAACACATTCTCCCTCTAGTCATGGTGGCATTGCTGTTGCTATTATTGGCCAAGATTCACAAGGGATCCACATTGACATGTTAAGAGTTGGGTTTCAAGATCAGCCATGTTTTCTGGGACACGTATAATTTCTTCATGCTGATGGGCAGCTCGTGAAAAATACTACCCTGCAGTATGTATAACTCATATGCCGATCGTAAGAAATCAGAAGGATTCTCAGGTGACCTGCCCTGATTAGGTATTATTATTATTATTATTCTTTATTTATAAAGCGCCAGCATATTCCGCAGCGCTGTACAATAAGCACAGTATAGACAGGGTTACAATACATTGAACAACATTTGACAAACAGTACAGGAGGAGATGAGGCCCTATTCCCGTAGGAACTCACAATCTAGGAGGGTTGGGGTTGGAAACAGGAGAGGACTGTAAGGTGAGAGTGATTGATGGTTGCGTCAGTGAGTTGGGTGGTAGGCTTCCCTAAATAGGAACGTTTTAAGGGAGCGTTTGAAGGAAGAGAAGTTAGGGGAAGTCTGACAGTACGAGGGAGAGCGTTCCAGAGAGTGGGGGCTGCGCGTGAGAAATCCTGCAGTCTATCATGGGAAGAGGTGATGCGGGGAGAAGCTAGGCGCAGGTCACTGTTTGACCTTAGGGAGCGGGCTGGGGTGTATTTGGTGATTAGTGAGGACAGGTAGTGGGGAGCTGAGTTAGTGAGGGTTTTGTAGGTAAGGATAAGGATTTTGAACTTAATTCTGCAGTGGATGGGGAGCCAGTGAAGGGACTCGCAGATGGGAGCGGCAGAGACAGAGCGGCGGGTGAGGTGAATTAGCCTGGCGGAGGCGTTCAGGATGGATTGTAGGGGGGGAGAGGCGGGACAGAGGGAGGCCAGATAAGAGATTATTGCAATAGTCGAGTCGGGAGATTACCAGGGCGTGTATGAGTTGTTTTGTGGTGACAGCGGTAAGAAATGGCCGAATTCTGGAAATATTACGCAGTTGGTATCGGCAGGAGGAGGAAAGAGACTGGATGTGGGGGATGAAGGAAAGAGCAGAGTCAAGTGTAACTCCAAGACAGCGCACTTGGTTTGATGGGGAGATGGTGATACCCTCCACCGTGATAGAGAAGTCAGGAGGTGGGGAGGCATTGGAGGGAGGAATAAGTAGGAGCTCAGTCTTTGACATGTTGATCTTTAGGTGGTGGGAGGCCATCCAGGAGGAGATGCCAGATAAACAGTCACTGACTTTGGAAAGGACAGGGGGAGAGAGATCAGGGGTAGAGAGGTAGATCTGAGTGTCATCAGCGTAGAGGTGGCAATTAAAGCCAAAGCTGTTGATGATTTTGCCCAGGGAGGAGATGTAGATGGAAAAGAGCAGAGGACCAAGGACAGAGCCTTGAGGTACACCAACAGATAGAGGCAATGAAGAGGAGGAGTTACCAGCAAAGGACACACAGAAGGACCTGTTGGATAAATAGGAGTCAACCCAAGCGAGTGCAGTGTCACCGAGACCCAGAGAGTTGAGGGTCTCTAGAAGGAGGGGGTGGTCAACAGTGTCAAAAGCAGCCGAGAGGTCAAGCAGGATGAGAATAGAATAGTGGCCGTGTTTTTTAGCAGTTAGGAGGTCGTTGATGACTTTGGTGAGGGCAGTTTCAGTTGAGTGTAGGGGACGGAAGCCAGATTGCAGGGGGTCAAGTAGGGAATTGGAGGACAGGAAGAGGGAGAGGTGATTGAAGACTAGTTTTTCTAAGAGCTTTGATGTGAAGGGAAGCAGGGATACAGTGCGATAGTTGGATGGAGAGTTGGGATCGAGGGATGGTTTCTTTAGTAAAGGGGTAACTAGCGCGTGTTTGAAGGCGGATGGGAAGGAGCCAGTGGAGAGAGATAGGTTGAACATGTGTGTGAGAGCAGGGGTGAGGGAGGAGGAGAGGGGAGGAATTAGATGTGAGGGAATGGGGTCGAGTGGGCACGTGGTGACATGTGAGGAGGACAATAAGGAATTGACTTCCTCCTCAGTGGCTGGGAGGAAGCGGCAGAGGGTGGCAGAGGGGACCTCTGGGAGTGGAGGTTGCAGATAACTATCTTGTGTTGGGATGTTGCTTCTGATAGTTAGAGTTTTATTAAGGAAGAAATCTGCCAAGTCTTGAGCGCTGAAGGCAGCTGAGGGGGGAGGTGCAGGTGGGTAGAGGAGGGTGTTGAAGGTGGACCAGAGCCGTTTAGGGTTGGAGGACAGCGTAGATATAAGAGATGAGAAGGATTGTTTGGCCAAGTGGAGGGCAGAGGTGTATGACCGGAGAATAAACTTGAAGTGAACAAAATCAGCTTCAGAGCGGGATTTCCTCCAGGTAACAGATTTCCCTCCTCAAGCATATAGGTTATACGTGTTGCAGGGTAACACCTTCCTTGTGATCTCCCTATGCACGTTTCAAAAGGCCAGGCAGGTATCTTTTCAGTGATGTCTCGAGGGCTCACGGGACTGGAGGCTGTCAAGATAGGAGATTAAATGATCACCACCACAGAAAGACACCCAGTCCTTCTAAGTTTATTGATCATAATTTATTTATTTTTGAGAAAGGATTTTACCAGGAAGGATACATTGAGATTTCTCTCGTTTTCAAGTATGTCCTGGGTGGTGAGTATGTACCGTTAGGTGTCTTGCCCAACGACACCCAAAGAGGTGCTCGTCGGGATCGAACCCATGACTCCACAGGCTCCACGCAGAGCAGTGATGTTACCTCTACTCCACCCAGCCGGTACATCATCATTATGTACCTCTACAAGGGCCAGTACGTGTAGGCCACATTACTGGGTTTAGAACATACAGAAGTGAAAAGGTAAAGGGTCCCCTAGTAGGGTGGCATGATGACAATGATCACGGCATTCTAAATTGAAAGCGGCCAATGCCAATATCTCATCAATATATAATTATTTTTTCACAGCATGGTGTCATCTTCCATTGATCTCCATGTCCTTCTTTGCACTGCATATATTTGCTTCACATGTTTCATTAAAGTCTCCTGTCTGTATGGTTACCCCAGCAATGAGTGCTGTATCATTTCTGTGGAATGCTATCACCACTCTTTCATATTACCTGTCCTTAAGCTTTAATGATGATTAATTACCTAGATGGTCAATTATCTAGGGTGTGAGAGACTATTTAAGATGTTGTATGGATGTGAACAGTAGACTTGACAAAGACGTGGTTGCAGGTCGAAAAGTTGTTCTGATCTTGGTG
The DNA here is from genome assembly GCA_009667805.1 of Leptobrachium leishanense. NCBI lineage: Eukaryota > Metazoa > Chordata > Amphibia > Anura > Megophryidae > Leptobrachium > Leptobrachium leishanense. The sequence goes on from CM019067.1 coordinate 313,163,567, forward strand.
ATGGGATAAAATCCTATTGATGAATACTGCCGTATGCTGGAATTATTTTTTGATATTGATTCGGTCCCTGGAGTGAGGACTTTCCAGTGGCAGCTCTAAGGTGGGTGCTAACAATCAAGACACTACTTGTCCCTAATCTTCGGCTAAGGGCTGGAGAAAGCCATGAAAAATCGCTGGTGGGAGAATGGATGTCCAGCAATGGAGCAACATTAATCACTTGGCTGCTAAGGACGCGATCAGCGCGTCCAGCCAAGTGGTTCTCCTGTGCTATGGACACGCTGAGCGGGACCTAGCACAGGAGGCAGCAATCAGCCGGGATTCCGGCCGATTGCTGCGCCCCTCTGGTGCGGGCTGACATCTTGGATGTCAGCCCGGCACTCCGGGACCCCGGCAGGGACAATAGATGTCATCAGACTAGCGCGATGACATCTATTACAGGTGCCCCCCCCGTGAGTGTGGGGAATGTGCCTGAAAGGGAGGGGGTGAGGTCCTTTGGACCTCTCTCCCTCCCCTTCCGTAAGGGGCAGAAGTCAAAGGCAGGCACTGTTTGGAAGGGCACAGCCTGTCCTTCCAAACAGTGGCTGGCTTTAACCCCTTGGGGGCCGGATCGCTATTTGGCACCAAAAAGCGCCAGATCGCGATCCTCTCCCAGAGCTGGCCAACATCTTGGATGTCGGCCCTGCTTCTGGGATCTCCCCCTGATGACTGGCGTCATCGTGCATAGCGCAATGACGTCAGTTCTGGAGTTAACCCCTAGCTGCCACCAATGGTGGAGATAGGGGGTTCCAATGAACCACCAATCTCCCTATCAGTGACAGCTAGGGGTTAATGTTTCCTATTGCTGGATCGGCCAGAGCATGGCCTTTCCAACGATGCCAAACACGACTATGTTAAAAGTTAAGAAAGAAAAATAAAAAATAAAGATGAAAATAAAAAAATATATAAAATAAATAAATAATAAAAAAATGAACATTTTCTTTTGTTTAGTTTTATTAATGCAGCAATATTGTTCCTATTTCAATTATAATGTGAACAATGATGCTGCACTAACGATTTTTGCATGGGGTGCGTTTGTTAAAAATCGTGTGATTTTCCCCGAAAAAAAAATGTAACAAGTCCCCCATTTCAAATTTTTTTAACAAGCGCACCCCATAGAAAATATAACCGCAAATGCTCACGTTAAAAATGTGAGAAAAAACTTTATACGTTGTAAATTATTGAAAATTCTAATGTTATTGCATTTTTTGTTATAATATACAGACAGGACATAGCGTACACATATAATAATGATATATTGTGAATCTGCCGAGTCTGCCGGAAAGAACATATATTATAAGTCTGGGTCATATAAAAAATAAGGCTTCAAAATGCGTTTAAACATGATGAGCGAAACCGGTAAAAATTAGCTCAGCACAGAGGCGTGAAATGGCTCAGAAGCGAAAGGGTTAACAGATGTGATCCAGTTGGGATGCTGTGATCAGTTACAGACTCCGATTAAATCAAGCCCCTACATCCTCCTTAGTTACATATGTTGCACAGTAACCAGTGAATGAAATAATGGCAATAAAAGGTTCCTTAAATTCGATTATTATTATTTTTATTTGTTTTAGCTTCACTTTTCCAGCACAGTCCTCAACGCAAAACGTACAAATTTTTGGGGAAATTGTCAATTTACTTTGTTATAGGATAATATACATAATAAAGAAAATAGGGAAAGACGACTTTCAGAAAATAATCAATAATCAATAAATTTCAGATACATATATTCTTAAAAAACTTCAGCGGAAGGATTTGTTTAACCGAACAAAGACACATTGACAGCGGCCGACCACGCAGATAAGCAATCATGAAGTGTCAGTTAATAGGGTCAGGTAAACAGTGTAGAGGTGCTATAACCTGGATGTATCCCCAAAATTAAGAAATATGGAGACGTTTAGAGCTAGAACGAGTACGGCAGCTATATTACCCGCATAGCATATTATATAAGCAGGTCTCTCTGCACACACTGAAGCCGCTTTTAACTTCAGACAAGCTTATTTATTACTTCCAAGCCTCATATAATGGTCTTAATAAATAAGCTTGTCTATGGCTAAAAGCAGTGTTCCTTACTTGTAAAGTAAATTTGCTTGAGCTGCCTGGCAGACCATTATTATTCATTTATTTATTATTCAGTGCGATGCAAGAACAGCTTTCACAGAGATATATGCGATTTATTTCATTTACACCTAATGGTCTCTGCCCACCACAATGGAATATGTTATTATTAGTGGAAAATAACCATTTTGCGTCAACATATACAGTCCCCCTGCATTGATTTACTGGATAGAGTTGTTGAGGAGTTAAATCTGACATCAAATCAGCATCATGTTTGCTGTAATCAACGATGAACGACAGCTGAATCACCTTGGGAGCCACATGAACGTCATCAACAGCATTAACATCCATTGATCTGTGAAGTTTTACAGATGTTTTGCGACAATGTTGCACAGTGGTTCTTTTCATGACAGAATGGAGGCAGTCTCATGGCACACTTGGCAAATATCTGGAGGGCTGCAATGGTCAGAGGTGGGGTGAGCAGGAAACCTTGCCCATAACCTGCAGAAGCCCCACCAATTGTGGCGTAAACCTCAGATCTTCTTCAGGTTGGCTCAAACCTCATTCACTGTTGTACCTCATGTATACTGTACATCCTTTGATCTTTGTTGCATCTGTCCCTGTCCACCCCACTTCTAAGGTTGGTTTCCAGCCAAGGTCTATCTTCAAAATCCAACAAAGGCAGGCAAAGCTGATGCAAACAATGGCAAGCAACGCTGAACACTGGTACCAATTATAATCATCCATAAAATGAATCAACTGTATGTATGTCAATGATTTTAAAGTGGATTTCAAAAGAAACAGCACTGAAAACAACAGCAAACACATCAGATAACGTTGACTGAAACACCGGCGGAAATTATGGGGAAAGATATGGTCAGGATAACAGCAAGTACGCGATAATGTTGAAACAGAGCCAAGGTCCAGAACAGTAGAGAAACAAGATCTGGTACATGGTAAGGACAATATAGAACAGAGTGCTAAGGGGTACATAGAGCCACAACAGGGCGATGAGACAACTGAGAAACCAGAGCTAAATAACCCTAGGTTAGCTGATATTGGTTAGTGGTGCCAATTGATGTCAGATGCTGTGAAAGCGTAAATACACATGGTAGAACACGGTGCTCAGCAAAAACAATAGAAATCCCTGGTGACTGATGTCGGTATGGACCATGAGGACCAGAGATCCCAACAACCACAAGTAAGGCAATTGGAGCAGGCAATCCATAGAACCAAGACAGGGCCATGAGGACCTGAGATCCCAACAAACAGTGTCCATTGTGATTTGTGAACCCCCTCCTGTAGTGTCTGTTGTAGATTTCCGATGGATTGGTTGAGAGGACCACACAATGTAATGTGTGTACTTTTAATGCACGCTACAATGGACATGGATTTTACTTCTCCATTGAGCTGCTGCGTTGGACATCAGACAGGTCTTCAAAACGTGAGCCTCCACAAGTGCGTACAGCTAGGTGGCCACAGGGGAGTCCATGAGGAAAGAAAGTCTGTTCTCATGGGCATTCTTTCCGTGTCCGAGTGCCCAACCTTAGCATTTAGGAGCAGGCATGACAGGTGGAAACCCCATTGAAACTACACTAAGATCTACACTAGACAACCGTGACCGAAACTATGATGGAAAAAAAAAGTGAAAAGTACAGACAACTATGATGACAGTGCCCTAAATGAAAAATCCACCACAGTTTCACTGTGCTTCAGTCATTTTAGTTTCCCGAAGGTGTCACTTTCTCATCTATGCAATATGCGAATATAAATTCTATAAATATTATAAATAGTATATAATCCCTAATTATATTTAAAGGAGCACTCTAATCATCCTGACCACTTTAATGTTTTAAAGCGGTCAGATGTTTAGAGTGTCCCACTCCCAGCACCCCCAAGCTGGAGAAATTGTTGGGAGAAGTGGAGGAGTTTCCTCCACCACACCCAGTGTCACCATCAGCTGGGATGCACAGTTGCTGGCCACCAGATCGGTCACTAGTGAAGTCAACATGCAGCATTCATTCCAAAATCACCCTCTGAGTCTACCCGTGATAGTGAGTGTTCTCAGAGAGGCAGCCGATGGATCGGAACTGTGCATGCGCGCATAGCTCTGATCCATGTTTTTGCACAAGCGCTTCTCAACTTTCATACTTAATATGTGCAAATCTGTAGGGTGACTTCAGGGACTTCTGGATTCGAAACAGAACGAGCTGCGTGCGATGAGGGACAAAAGGTGAGCAAAATTACCTATAAATAGGGGTGAAAAAAATCAAAATAGTACATAGGCAGAGGCGGACGTCAGCATCTGCCTAATTATTTATGGGCAAAAAAAGGAAACTCTATTTTTAATACAATATTCCTTTTAATGATCACTGAAAAATGATGCTACTTCTACAAGAATTCAACCACGTGATGAGAAAGTCCCCCATAGCCTGAATGTCTCTTCTGGGTCCCGGGGCAATGTGAATGATTCACTTTTAGCGGCCATAATGCATTTGGAGAAGCAACCTTTAAGTTATTATGTATCTTATTACCACCGAAGATAATCTTGACCTTTGCAGACATTATGGAATGAGCTTGAAAAACCCTCACAATTGATTTTAACTGTTAACTATACGGAATTCACCGTACGCAAGAATTAGCAATTGTGAATATAAATCTCTGTTTTGTTAAGATGTCAGAGACTGGGAGCTACGCTTGAGTCCCCCCCCCCCTCAACATAATTTCTATTTTATGTTTCGTATCGTTTTGCTAAAAGCATGTCAATCAACTGCCAGCACTAAAATAGTTTATTTTCTTGGCAGGCATTCGCTGTCCTAAAAATTGCCATCTGCCATCCTAAAGATGAAAACAAACTGAGACAAATGCATACTTGATATTTTATTCATCTAAAGTATGTAGTTATTAACATTCCATCATTTTTACATCCAAGTAGTTCATTCAGGACTGGTACCATATAATAAATCTGTTTCCAGATGCCTGTGCAGTTGATGGGCGCACAAAGCGTTCTTTCATATGGCCGCTCACTGGGAACAAACAGGGTTTTACACATATTAAACAGTGTTGTACGAAATATTGTCTGTTTCCAACATGTTCATGACAAGACCCAACAGACCAGATCTGTCCTTCACGGCCAAGGTTATCCCCTCTCTCACTGTAATTAACTGCATTAACATCCAATAGGAAAGACATCTTTGTTTTGTGGTAGATAGTAAATACTTGTGCTGTACAAACCATGTGACCCGTGTGAGGCGTGTTGATATTATTAACGTATGTAGTATATTATGAAAATAGCTAGTGTAGCAAAATCTATCTGTGACGTGCGTCACTTTGGACTTAGGGTGCATGGACCTAGAGATGTATTTGGGAGCTGCGGACCTAGAGATGTATTTGGGAGCTGCAGGCCTGATGTTCTATATTATTTCCTTGCTCTCCCTTGTGTGCAGAATGTTTGTGTAATTGTGTTATGTAAGATTAATGTTATTGTCTATTGTTATGGCCCATGTTATCTGATGATAGGTTTGTTCTCAAGAATGTGCTAATATCTGTTTATGTTTGAGTAGTTTGTTAATCTGCTTTGTCAGGCACACACTGCCCCATTATCTGCTGTTTAGACTGGGATCTGTTTGCCATTAACGATTGTCATTGTCCTGTCTTGTCTAAGAATGTAGCAATTATCTGTCCTAGTCTATTTATGTCTAGCACTCCGAGAAGCAGAAGGAGCAGTAACATGGGGACCCCTCACATTTTCTAGGGGAGGTTTTGTGTATGTAAATAACCCATGTTAGACTGCATAACTATGTGTCCCCAAAAAAAACAGTTCCATTTTGACCCTGAAAACCTCCAGATTTTCAGCGTTGTCTTATTTCTGGGCAATGATAGCAGGCTCTCTATGTGTCCTGGTCCTTAAGCTTTGTCTAAGGACTGGAGAAAGGCATGAGAATCTGCCTGGGGAGAACACGGTAGGTCCGACAAGAAAGCGATATTGACAGATGTGACCCAGTCGGGGGTACTGTGATCTATCTATCTATCTATCTATCTATCTATCTATCATTGCCTAAAGAAATCTCTCTATATATCGTTTTAGTACAGCTTTGTCTTTCTATCTATCTCTCTCTCTGTCTTCTCCAGTATCTATCTATCTATCTATCTATCTATCTATCTATCTATCTATCTATCTATCCACCCATCCATCCATCTTCCTGTCTATCAATCTGTCCAATTCAAGCAGTTCAGGAGCATACAGGTCTGACCCTTCCTTCAAACGGGGTTCCTTATCACATCCCTAAGAGTGAAACACATAGGGGCTCCATCTACGGTGAGTAGGATCAGTATCCTTAAACCTATTCATTGATTATCAGTATTATACTATGGGAAGACCTCCCTGTCCCTCTTATGTTTTATGAGGTGCTGCAAGCTCTACCAGAGTTGAAGGGACAGTGTCACCTCATATAAATGACCACAGGCGCAGTATAGAGAGCCACTACTTTTGGCTCTGGATCATGTGAGTGCGACCCCACATTAACATTTGATAAACACTGTGGGCTAAATTACGATCCTAGCGCTAAAACGCAGGCGCTAGGGAGGAAAAACTGTGTCCGTAGTTTTCCCCCTAGCGCCCGCATTTTAGCGCAAGATTACAATGCAGGCGCTAAAAAAGCTGCCTGCATCGTTTGCGGGCGCTAAGCCCCGGGATGCGCGTGGCAGCGCTAAGTGCAGCCGCGCGCATCGTCTCAATGGAGTCCATAGGACTCCATTGAAGCAGACGCCGGTGGTCACATGACCAGCCGGATCTCGCCTTGAGAGATCCGGCCGGTCAACGTAGTGATACGCAGGGGGAGACTGGGGGGACTTTTTCCTCCAGTCTCTCCCTGTTCCAGCCGGACTGAGGAGGCGGGCAGAGCCAAGGTCCTCGCCGTGAGACAGGAGGTGAGTATATCACATTTTTTCTGGATGGTGCTAACGGATTCTGCAGAAGCAGAATCCGTTAGCACCAAGTCCTGGCTCTGGTTAACTTTTTTGTTAACCGCGGCCGGACGTTAATCAGCGTTAGGACTTTGTAATCCTAACGCTGATTAACACTTTGCGCTCCCCATGTTAAGAATGGGGAGCACAAAGTACAGTAACCTCGCGCTGAAAAGCACAAGGTACCAAACGGTAAAGGGTTACTTAACCCGTTAGCGCTTGGATTGAAATATGCGGTAAATACTTGGGCTAGCGTTAACGCTCACGCAGGTGAGCGCTAACGTTAGCGCCAAGTATGTTATTTGGCCCTGTGTATATGGTTTACATAATGATGTATCTATTCTGTTTTTTCCTTTTGAGTATGACCACAGGATCTATCATATATACTGTATGTATATACAGTTGTGTTCAAAATTATTCAACCCCCAATGCTGTAAAGGGTTTTAGGGAATTTAGTGTACATTTGTAATTGTATTCAGAATGAAATCCTACAAGGACTTTTTAAAGAACCATATGCAACTAAAATGACATCAATTGGTTTTGTAATACAGTAGTAAATGTTTCTTTTGTGAATTCTTCATTGACACAATTATTCAACCCCTTAAAGACTCCCACTCTGAAGAACAGAGGTTCATTCAAGTGTTTTCAATCAGGTATTGAAAACACCTGTGGATGTCACGGAGCAGCAATAAAGCATAATAAGCACCAATTAGGCAGCTTTAAAATGACTGTGATACTCAGCTCCTTCTAGACATTTACTGGTGTGGTTACAAACATGGTGAAGTCAAGAGAATGGTCCAGGAAGACAAGAGAAGAGGTGATTACTCTTCACAGGAAGGGCAATGGCTATAAGAAGATTGCAAAGATGTTAAACATACCAAGAGAGACCATAGGAAGCATCATTCGCAAATTCAAGGCAAAGGGCACTGTTGAAACGCTACCTGGTCGTGGCAGAAAGAAGATGCTGACTTCGACTGCTGTGCGCTACCTGAAGCGTAGAGTGGAGAAAAGTCCCCGTGTGACTGCTGAGGAACTGAGAAAAGATTTGTCAGATGTGGGTACTGAAGTTTCAGCTCAGACAATACGGCGCACACTGCGTAATGAAGGCCTCCATGCCAGAACTCCCAGGCGCACCCCCTTGCTGTCTCCAAAGAATAAGAAGAGTCGACTGCAGTATGCCAAAAGTCATGTGGACAAACCACAGAAGTTTTGGGATAGTGTTCTGTGGACTGATGGAACAAAATTAGAACTCTTTGGGCCCATGGATCAACGCTATGTTTGGAGGAGGAAGAACAAGGCCTATGAAGAAAAGAACACCTTGCCTACTGTGAAGCATGGCAGGGGGTCAATCATGCTTTGGGGCTGTTTTGCTTCTGCAGGTACAAGGAAGCTTCAGCGTGTGCAAGGTACCATGAATTCTCTTCAGTACCAGGAGATATTGGATGACAATGTGATGCAGTCCGTCACAAACCTGAGGCTTGGGAGACGTTGGACCTTTCAACAGGACAATGATCCCAAGCATACCTCCAAGTCCACTAGAGCATGGTTGCAGATTAAAGGCTGGAACATTTTGGAGTGGCCATCTCAGTCACCTTACTTAAATCCGATTGAGAACCTCTGGTGGGACTTAAAGAAAGCAGTGCGCAAGCCTAAGAATGTGACTGAACTGGAGGCTTTTGCCCATGACGAATGGGCGAAGATACCCGTAGATCGCTGCAAGACACTTGTGTCAAGCTATGCTTCACGTTTAAAAGCTGTTATAACTGTAAAAGGATGTTGTACTAAGTACTAAGATTAAATGTCACTTGGGGGTTGAATAAAACTGATAATGATGTGAGCACAGAAAAGACATTTGTGGTTATTTCATTATAAATGTTATGTTATATTTGTCTGACCTACACGTGCCTCTTTGATTTAATTGTAAGCAAGATGACTGAATGATCAAAATCAATGTCATACTGGCCAAAACACTCAATTTCAGTGGTTGTTGAATAATTTTGAACACAACTGTAGGTATATGATTTCGATTTTATTACTGCAGGAAGATATATATCTCACCTTTGTAACCACTGTACCACTATAGCTATAATCACTTCAGGTTCCTGTTTGCAGAAAATGTTTTTACAACAGGCATTAGTATGTTTACTTTAATATATGGAACACGTTAGCATTTCTTAAAACGAATAGTATGTATAAAATGGGTTTAAATGACCCATGTGGGCATGAAAATAGCAAAGCAGAATTCCACTTCAGCCTCTTAATGCAGTTTTTATTAGTGATGTGCGCAACAGTCAAGAGATTGCGGTCTGATCTGTTTTATAAGTTCCAGTTCTATTGGATTTTTCTGCGTTATTTATTTATTTTTAAATCTGAGTGCAACTGAGGATTGTATTATGGTATTAATGGTAAATGGATGGAGTTACCAGAGCCTAATTAGCCCAAACCTCATCAATCTGAGACACTTAAAAGCCGAAATGGACACAGATCTTTCCATTTAAAACCAACCCTGCATCAAAACCAATCATCGGGGAGTTTCTAAAAAGGCACTTAGCATTATTTTAACGAAGAAAACTTGACAACTGTACTGTAAACAGCTGGATAATGCATTAGGTGTCCTGAATGCTAATTCTCTTTAAAAAGTTCCTTAGGAAATGTGTTCTCCGCAAATCCGAGGCATAATCCTGCAGAAATACTTGTTTACGATGTTTGAAGTTTTGAGTATATTGCATTACAAAAGAATGTGGAAGAGATTAAATGGACACTACCACGTACGTAGCTGTATCTAGATTACTTGTGCATTACAAATAAAACCAACTTCTAGAACACATTATAAAACACATGCTGTTGTTTTTTTTATTTGTTTGAAGAAATTGCATGTAAAAAGGAAAAATAAATTCAAGTTTTTTTATCTCCTGTTTCCATTTTGTGAATAATTTCAGGTCTCCTTTCCAGCTGTCTCCACTTCTCTCTCTAATTACTCTTACTAAATCCAGGCTTCAGGTCTCTTTTTCAGCTGTCTCCACTTCTCGCTCTAACTACTCTTACTAAGCACAGGCATCTGGTCCTTCCCATGCAAGCCCTGCTAACCATCTTCACATTCCCTCTGTTCCCGTTTTTTCACCTACCCCAATCCCTTAGATTGTAAGCTCACGGGATGTCTGACTGAGCACTTGGTTAAGTGCTGTACTAACTGGACAGTTATCCTACGGGCAGGGTCATCTTTTCATCATGTATCATGTACGTCTCCTGTTTGTGATCCCCTTTTGTAAAGTGCTGCGGAATATGCTGGCGCTGTATAAATGCCTGTAACTGTGACTGTAACTGAATTTTTCAGATGATGCAACATTTACCAACATCTGTGAAAAAATTAAACTATACAGCTGTGGTTTAGCTTTTACAGTATTTGTCAGTTAATGAGGTGGAGGAGGGAATGTTTAGATAAGGCTGCAGGAGGTCTATTGTGATCCAGGCTAACCGAGATAAGAGATGGCAGCTGAATGAGATAAAACAGGGATCTTAAAAGACTTCTAATCTACCCCCTGGTGATGTCCTTTGAATACATCTTGTGGCGTAACTACAAGGGTCCCAGCAGTCGCACTTGCGACCAACCGGGCCCTGGCATTCCACCACTGGAGGGGGGCCCAGGCAGTGGTGGAACCACTGGTAACCCTTTAAGGACCAAGGGTCTTTAAAGTCAATGCATTTATGACTGAACAGTTCTGCCATTGGTCCTTAAGAGGTTAATTAGGCAGCAGAGGCCTTGTTATTTTTCCTCTGGCTATCCATCATGTGTCTGACACTTCCTGGTGTCTCATTGCAGGTCTGCTGGTCCCTTGCTTGTGATCGCTCAAGTGTGATGTGCCCCTATCTGTCTCTTGAAACAAAGCAGTTCTTCTGCACACTGCTTTCATAAAATAATCACAAAAAGGGTGCTCATTTGCAAGAAGGACTCACCAAGGTCCTATAAATGTGTAACTAAACCACAATAAATCAAGAGGGCACAACCATGAAATAATATATACCAAAAGTATAATAAAAAAATTCTTTAAATAAATACAAAAATATATAATGTCAGTAACAAGAGTAAAGTATCACAAATGTTACATATACACTATATTGACAAAAGTATTCGCTCACCCATCCATATGCGAGTCAAGGCAAGTGAGCGAATACTTTTGGCAATATAGTGTAGTTACAGTACACAATATGCAGCATATAGTAAGGCGGCCCCCAGGCTCAGCAAAAATAAACACAAGAAAAACCAAATAGCCGAACCATATGAAATATGCAATATTAGGGAAAGCACAATGCGAAAAGCAGCCAAAACATAAAGTGGGTCAGTACAAACTCCTGAAAGCCAAGACAAGGCACCCCAACATTTAGGATCCCTAATTAGGATCCCTAATATATGCATTAGCTATGGAATTTAATGCTATGGTAATATTAATATAATAGGGACAATAGGTTATAGTATTATTAGTTTTGGAAACCAGCAATTTTTGATAACGCAGGAGACATGTAAACAGGTATTTTTGAAAAATGTTTTTAGTAAAAATGCAAAACTCTCTTGCTGGGAGGGGCCCTTCATGGATTCTTGCACCGGGGCCCTGAGGTTTCTAGTTACGCCTCTGTCCAACACAATACAATGATGTGAGTCAGTGATCGACCCATAGCCTCCATTCTATGGCCAAAGCCACACAGTGAGGAGAAAGTGATGTAAAGATACAGTGGGGGGCAGTTTACAACACAAAAGATCACAAAATGGATGCACCCAGTGACACATATAGAGTAAAATATTTTCTTAACTAAGGCTAATGTCAGACGAACGCAGTTTGAGCGCACTCTGCGTGCGTGCACAATGGACGGACAGACTGACGGAAGATACTGTAGAGACCACACGGTCTGTTTTTGTTGACGGACGTAGAAAAAAAAGGGAATTATGGGAAACAAAATTAATATGAAAAACAATAAAAATTTGAAAAGGATATGAAAAGCCATTTTGTGCGTCAAGGTGCTGGACGTCGCAAATGTGCTGCGTCTGACCTCTCATCACTCACACAGAACGTTACGCGGCGTGGCGCACTCTGCGCGTCCATCTAGCGGTTTTACGTTCTTGCCTAACTTGCGTCCATTTGCCACGTGCCTTGTGCGTGCGCAGTTCGGTTGCTCATGATTCTATGGTACGACGGACGTTAAACTGTGCGGTAACACGGACGTGATCACCGTGTTCGTCTGACATGGGCCTAAACATACAAGAGAAAAACAAAGCACATGTAAGATATCAGCAACATCAAATAAACACAATAAGGACATTTTATTTTTTGGTAGTAGTGGCCCTTTGTAGTCCGACCGTTTTGTTATTGTTAAATACAGATTAACCTCTTCCCACCACAGTCTGCCCACCAGTCTGCCCACCAGTTGGCACACAGCGTGTCATTCGCTGGCTCTGGACGGCCTGAGCTCAGGCTGTCCCCCTGCAGCCAATGAGGCATGCCGTGTGTCAGCTGCGTAGGTGAGCTGGAGGTGGGGCCCTCCGCAGCAGCCAGGAAGTAGGGCGTACTAGCATTAACACCCCCCGCCCGGCGGTAAGGGGTTAAGATGCATTATAGAACAGTGGTAATTTGTGTTTTTTTTGTGCAGCACCAGAGTTATATGTTTTGAATGTAATTCCAGTTAAAAAAAAAATGTTCTTTTCTCTGTTACATATAATATATTCCTTTACTTAATTAGAGTATTTGGGAGATGGAAAAGGCTTTAAAAATATTTGCCGACTATACAAGCTGTCCTGCTAATTTATGTCACGCTCGCATCAACCAAACCAAGGAATTGTTGAGACAGCTTCTTTTTTGGAACTTAAAGTGCAGCCATTAAAAACAGGTTTTTTTCCCATTGAGCTAAAGCTGATCTCTGAGTCCTGAGATTGTCATGTAATCCCTTTTATTATCAAGATCAAAATGACTTTTGTCGTTGCACATTATTTTCCGAAATCTATGTTGAGTTTAAAGGGGCTCTGTCAATGGAGACAGCGTGTACGTCATCATGGAGCGTGTTAAAATCTGCTGGTTCCCTTTGCTCATAATTTTTAGAACTTGTTCAGCGGCGTTTACATACACGACGAGAAAATTTCGCTTTATTAACCCCTTAAGGACGGGAGTAATTTTACAACTTCGGCGCTGTTTCGGAAGTAGAAGTTTGCTGAGCTCATTTTGACCATTTTTAAGTCACGTATTCTTATACCACCCAGACAAATTATATATCGTTCTTTCCGTCAGACTCGGCAGATTAATAATATATCATTATTATATGTATATGTCATGCCCTGCCAAAATGCTATAACAAAAAATGTAAAAAAATTTGAATTTTCAATAAAATTTCAATCTTCCACAGTGTGTAAAGTGGTTTTTTTTTTAAATTTTATTATCCGAGGCTCTGCGGTCATATTCTATTGGGTAGATTTGTTAAAAAAATTAGAACGGTGAACCCATTTTTTTTTTGGGGAGAAATTGCGTGATTTTAGCTAAACCCCCCAAAAAAAAAAATCATTAGTGAAGCATAATTGTTCACATTATAATTGAAATGTGAACAATAGTGCTGCATTAAAAAAACAAAAAATTTTTTTATTATTATATTTATTATTTTTTTATTATTTAATTTATTATTTTTTTATTATTTTTATTTTTACTTTTTTTACACTTTTATTTCACTTTTACCATGGTCATGTTTGATATCATTGGAAAGGCCATGCTCTGGCCTTTCCAGCAATATCATACATGACCCCCTAGCTGCCACCGATCAGGAGATAAAGGGGTTCAAAGAACCCCCCTATCTCCTGCAAGGGATTTCCATGGGAAATCCCTTTGCAGCTAGGGGGTTCCCGGTTAACTGACATCATCGCGCATGGCGCGATGAGTCAGTTGACCGGGGGGTGACCCAGAGGTGGGGGCTGCCATCCAAGATGGCGGCCCCCACCGGAAATAGGCCGCGATCGGGCACAAATTAGTGCCCGGTCGCGACCTGGCAACTAAGGGGTTAACCCCCCATACATCGCTGGAAAGGTCAGGCTGTGACCCTTCCAGCGATGCTGGCCACAGCCGCCGGGGACCAGGTGATCGGGAGATAGAGGGATCTGAAGGATCCCTCCCCTCCCCTCCAGGCGCTTCCCCTGCTCCGGCGGGGGGGGACGCCTGAAACTGACGTCATCGCGCCACCGGCGCGATGACGTCACAACGCCGGAGGAGGGATCACACTGATCTGACTCCGGGGGAGTCAGAACAGCGTGGGAGCGACCGGAGAAGGTGAGTATCTCCCGGGGGGGCTCTAAACGCCGAGGACGTACATTTACGTCCTGCGGCGGCAAAGCCCGCCTAATGCAGGACGTAAATGTACGTCCTGCGGCGTTAAGGGGTTAAACAAGTTAAAAAAAAATAACCTGGCTTTTTGGGCACCGTTTGGATAAAGCATCATCAGGAAGGTCATAGATCTACTTCCTGTCTTCTCAGGGTGGATTCCTGGGAGGTATCTGCCAATCAGTTTGTTTGGAATGGTCATTATGTGCGTAAAATGATTATGTCATGAATAACACATGTTTTCACGTATTATCCCATCGAGACATGAATAAGTCATTAACACTTTCAATACCAAGTGGTTTTCCCCAAAAAAATGCTGTCCAGAACTAGGGATGAGCTGTTCGGTTCGATCTGTTCGGAGTTCGCATCGAACATCGGCTGTTCGACAGTTCGCGAACTTCAAACTTTTTGGGACGTTCGCCAAAAGTTCGAAAAATTTTTTTTTTTTAAAAAAGTATAAAAAATGCTTAAAAAATTTAGAAATAAAGAGACTCTTTACTGCAGAATATTATAAGCAACGGTTTCTTAGATATTGAATTAAAACGGTAATATTTTTAACATTGAAGCCTATGGGATAAAACATTCTTGTTACTAAAACATCAGGCAGACACGGACCTCTAATCAGGCACTGTAGAGGGCAGCCTGCCGGAGCCCCCCAAGGATCCCCTTGAGGAGCATGCGGCCGCCGGATGACAGAACTGCGACTGTGTGGGCTAGCCGCCAGGGTGCATGTGGCAGAGACAGGCAGCGCAGGGAGGGAGCCACTGCACCTGCGGCCATGGCAGACCCCCCCCACAACCAGGATCAAGGGAGCCCCCACTGACCACCAGGCTAAGGTAAGGTGACACATTTCTAAAACAAATAAAATCCGAGGGCATTTTTAAATGTCCCCGGGAACATAAAATAAAACTTTGCTTTCACTTATATGAAAACGTTTTATGTCTCCCTGTAACGCATGTAGTTGAAATAAAAAACTTTTCATTCAAAAAAAATAAAATAAAACTTTTTTTTCTTTCTCTACCTGGCTGAATGTATTTAATTATATATATTAGATACATTGAGCCTGGTAGAGGGGGTGGCATGTGGGCTGCACGGGGTCTCAGGCAGTGTTTTGTTTGTGTGTATATTTTTAGCAGATTTATAGGGGAAGGTAAGGGCAGGTATGATATATATATATATATATATATATATATATAGATAAGATATATATCTATATTCTTATAAATATATATATCCAGACTTGTATTACACACATATTTTGGCAACTAATTCCCCCTCCCCCATTTGGCTGATCCCTCCAGAAGAAATGTTGAACCCAATAGAGCAGAGAATAATATATATATTATCTGCTCTGTGGGGTTCAACATTTCTTCTGGAGGGATCAGCCAAATGGGGGGGGGGTGAATTTAGTTGAGATTGTCCACATGCCACCCCCCCCATGTGCGTATCTGTATATATGGTCACCTCAGCCGGGTTAGCCCCCCATTATCAAAATTTTTGAACAAAACTCATGCAGTTGGTTAGAGCTTTGTTAGATCAGGTTGTTAGATCAATAGTTGTTTGCGTTAGATCACACATAGAAGAAGAGATATTAACAATTATTGTAAGGGGGGCTAACCCTTCATCAGCCCCCCTTATCAGAAGATTAGATAGATCAGGTAAGGTTCAAGTGGTTTTAAGGTTAGATCACCCATAATTACTGAGTTATTAAGTAATTAATAAAGACGGGCTAGCCCCCCCTCATTGAATTTTCTGGTCAGAATCCATTCAGGCTTATAGATAATTGTTAGATCAGGTAAGATCAAGGGGTCTTAACGTTAGATCACACATAAATACAAAGATAATGAACATAAAATACAGAGATTTTGTGTATTACATAGGGGGGTTAGTGCCCCACCCCACTACATTAACTTTTCTGGCAAAAGAAACACTCATGCTTATAGATCTGTTAGATCCAGTTTGATCAAGTGGATCACACATAATTACAAAAATTTCATATCAAACATGGATATTAGGTTTTACATAAGGGTGGCTAACCCCCTCTCTGTCTGACATCAGTCAAAGGTTAAAAGTTCAGGTTTGTATCTATGTAGTAAGTTTTTGTTTATGGCTTAACTCTTTCGCTGCTGAGCCATTTCACCTCTGTGCTGAGCTAATTTTTACCAGTTTCGCTCATCATGTTTAAACGAGATTTGAAGTCACGTTTTATTATACAACCCAGACAAATTATATATCGTTCTTTCCGGCAGACTCGGCAGATTCATAATATATCATTATTAACCCCTTCCCGACCGCTGACGTACCCTGTACGTCCTGTGTTCGGGTCTCCCTTAGACCCGATGACGTACAGGGTACGTCAGCGGCGCCAAATCCCCCTCCCGCCCGATACTCACCTCCCTCGTCGGATCCCACGTCGATCTGACAGGGAGGAAGCCTGCCCATGTGATTTACATGGGCAGGCGAGGCTGATGACGTCGCCACGCTGCGTGGTGACGTCATCAGAAGGTGCCCCCATGTGTTTCAATGGAGGGGAGGGGGGGCTCCTTCGGAGCCCTCTATCTCCCCAACCATTGAAGCTAGGGAGATGCCGTTTGCACCGCTGGAGAGGGGAGAGCCTCCCCTTTCCAGCGGTGTATGGCATTAACCATTTCGCCGCCGGATCACGTTGCGGCGCCAATTGGCGCCAAAACGTGATTCAAACCTGGAGGGGGGCTGACATCTTGGATGTCAGCCTAGCCTCCAGGTCCCCCCCCCACCCACTGACAACCTCACCATATGTGTGAGGATGTCAGTGGGCCAGTTAACCCTCTAGCTGCCATGTAGAGATAAGGGGATCCTAAGGATCCCTTTATCTCCCGATCCATGGCAGCTAGATGGTCATATTTGCCATCATTTGAAAGGCCTGATTATGGCCTTTCAAATGATACCAAACATGACCAGGTTTGGTTTTAAAAAAAAATGTAAAAAAAAAATTAAATAAAAAGAAAATAATAAAAAAATTAAATAAAATAAAAAAATGGTTTTTTTTTTAAAGTTTTTTTTGTCTGGGGGGAGTTTAATTAAATAGGACCTAGGCTGTCATCTAAAAATAATTAGCACAAAATGGTCAGAATGAGCGCAGCGCACATAGGTGAACTGGCTCAGCAGTGAAAGGGTTAAAAGGTAAAAACATGTAAAAATTGGGTATTTATATTCTCGGGATAAAATTTGGAAACTATTTAGCCGGGGTCTTTATTGGTGGTTATAGCTTTAGGGGATTAAATTACGAAAAAGTGTGTTTTTACCATTTTTTTCATCATATTTCATATTTTTTTTATATTAAATTATTGGATATGATGGAAATAATGGTAT
Organism: Leptobrachium leishanense; assembly: GCA_009667805.1. Taxonomy (NCBI): domain Eukaryota; kingdom Metazoa; phylum Chordata; class Amphibia; order Anura; family Megophryidae; genus Leptobrachium; species Leptobrachium leishanense. Next base: position 313,181,323 of record CM019067.1, read on the forward strand.
TTCTAGAAAGTCCATTTAATGGCGGGAAAAAGGGTGTATAATATGTGTGGGTTGAATAAACGAGTAAGAGGAAAATTTGATCTAAACACGAGCAGCGCAGAAACGTAAAAACAGCATCGGTCACTAAAAGACGGATTTGTGTAAAACCGCCCGGTCACTAAGGGGTTAAATGTATACGTCATGTCCTGCCTGAATATTATAGCAAAATTTCAATAAAATTTGAATTTTCAATCATCTACAGTGTGTAAAGTGTTTTTTTTCACATTTTATCATCCGAGCCTTTGCGTTTTTTAATTCTGAGGGGTAGGCCTGTTAAAAAAATTTGAACTGGGAACCCATTACTTTTATTTTTCTGCAAAATTATGTGATTTTAGCTAAAACCCCTCCCAAAAAAAAAATCGCTAGGGCAACATCATTGCTCACATTATAATTGAAATGTGAACAATAATGCTGCATTAATAATAAAAATAAAAAAAGCAGTTATTTTTAAAAAAAACTGGAGGAGGGTTACTCTCCTTATGTAATACACACACAGGGTTATCCAAAGAGATTCGAAAAGTCACCGCACGTTCGGTGACTTTTCGTTCTCTTCAATTCGGTTCCTTTTGCCGATCCCATTTCGGTGACCCTGCGGTGTATTCAGCAAGCACCACAGGGTCCCCGAATTGCAGGGAAAAGCTGCCGCAAACCTGACGAAAACTAACCGAATGCATGCTGAAAACAAGCAAAAACATCTGGATTAACCTTTGAAAAAGTCGAACAGGAGCCGAACAGGAGCCGAACATGAGCCGAATCACACAGAGCCGAAGCAGCTGTGACGTAGAGGAGGCAGTGAATAAATTAGAAAAACCATTTGTATGAATCTGGGAAAAAGAAACGCTGTTTGCAAAGAAACTACTGAGCGAAAATGTCTGAAATTTTCACAGGAGGTCCAGGGAATCATAATAAAGAGGGCTGTTACAAAAAAAATAAGTAAACTGAAAAAAAAAAAAAAAAAAAATCGGACTTTTAATAAAAAAAAAAAAAATCAGAAAAATGCTTAAAGTATCCTAAAAAATCTATAAATAAAGAGACTTTTTGCTGCAGAATTTTAGAATGAACGGTTTATTAGATATTGAATTAAAACGGGAATATTTTTAACATTGAAGTCTATGGGATTCTCCTGAATAAATTTGCCGAATTAAACCACCGAATGGCAGGGCATTAGGGGAACCTTTCACTGCTGGTTTGTGTTCTCTGAATAGCCGAAGCAGTGCTTTATCATGGGGATTTCACTGCCCTCGAACAGGCACCGAACAGGCACCGTATGTGCAGGCAATTCGCCAGTATTTGGCGAATTGCCTGCTCTCTGGATGGCCGAATGGCCAGGAAAGGTAACCGAATGCTGATTTTCAGCGTTCGGTTACCTTTCTCAAGCAATTCGGATCTCTTTGGATAACCCTGACAATCTCTGTATTTTGTTAAATATCTTTGTAATTATGTGTGATCTAACATTAAAACCACTTGATCATACCTGATCTAGGGATGTGCGTTTCGGGTTTCGGAATTTCGGAATTTTCACGAAATTTCCCGATTCGTGTTTTCGGATGCGGCCGAATTTCCGAAAATTTTTAGATCCGAAAATGGCAGATCCGAAAAGTTTTCCGAGCCGAAACGAAATATTTTCGGAATTTTCGAATGGACTTGAAATGTGTCAAATCGAAATTTATTGCTTTGACACGAGAACAGACGTTCCGAAAAAACGAAAATTTACGAAATTACGAAAAGTCGATACAAAAAACGAGCAAAGTGACACGAAAATACGAAAAACGGTCGTTATTCCGAAAACATGTTCAATTCCGAAAAACGAAAATTTCCGAAATTACGAAAAGTCGATACAAAAAACGAGCAAAGTGACACGAAAATACGAAAAACGGTCGATATTCCGAAAAAAAATGTACACGAAAAACGAGTCGAGCCGAACTGAATCGAAACAGAAATTGGTCGAAACGAGCCGAATCGAAAAGTTTAAAAATCCGAAAAATCAAACCGAATCGAACCGAAAAAAAAATCGGTGCACAAGCCTAACCTGATCTAACAAAGATCTATAGGCCTGAATGTTTTTTTTGTCAGAAAATTCAATGGGGAGGGGGGGGCTAACCCGTCTTTATTAATCACTTAATAAGTCAGGAATTATGTGTGATCTAACGTTAAAACCACTTGATCATACCTGATCTAGCAAAGATCTATAAGCCTGAATGGTTTCTGACCAGAAAATTTAATGAGGGGGGCTAACCTGTCTTTATTAATTACTTAATAACTCAGTAATTATGGGTGATCTAATGTTAAAACCACTTGAGCTGATGAAGGGTTAGCCCCCTTAAAATAATTGTTAATATCTCTTCTGAGTTGTGTCACCTCAGCGTTCTCTTGCTCCAAGATCACATCTGCTTGTTGGATACGTTGGCAGCCCTGTGTCTGTCTTAATGGTGATTGAGAAGGGATGCAGGAGCAGAACAGGTAAGTCCTCGATGGGAATGACTGACACATTGGCTTCACTGCTAGCCTGATGTTATCACACTCTTTATCATGGATAACTACCAAAGGGTGACTGGTATAACTTCTAGGTAGCAATCAGACAAGGGACCCAGCACAGATGATGGCTAAGGAGAACCTGTCCATGGTCACATGCTAAGAGACTCCAAACTTCTTCTCCAACTTCTAAGTAAAGTTGAGGGAGCCTCTCAGCAAGGAACTCGATCCTGTAAAATCATCGTATATGACTTCCACCATCTATGAAAACTGGTCAATCTGGTTAGGGCTACAGAAATCTTGGGGACCCTTACTGAACCACTAGTTAGGCTCCCCGTTAAAAATTCATTGTTCTCTTACCGACTTCAGATGTCGCAGCCCACAGGGTAATTGAAAGACCATTACATCTTTGGTACTTAGACAAGCAGCATAGGGTAAACAAAGGCCAGGGTGTCACGGTTACCGGATCCCACCATGCAGTCTTTAAAGCCCAACACTCCACAGAGCCCAAAAGCTACCAACAGGGTAGCCGTAAAAGAATCCCTAATTGTCTGGTTCAATGACGAGAGAATACAGGTACAGGGAGCTCAGGTATGGATAACCACGATCTGGCACTGCTTAGAAGGAACTGTTGGTTTTTAAAAGACCTGGACTTCTCTGATAGGTCCGCGTCACCAGACCGCGCCCCCCTCTCAAGCCACGCCTCATGCAGCCTCCTCCCTGCCTGTCTCAAGTTAAACCGGGCGCTGGCAAGCGAGCAGCATCAGACATGCTGCCGCCGAGCACACCGGAGGGGCTGGAAGCCCCCAACGTTACAGTACCCCCCCTCCACGAGAGGCCACCGGACGACCAATAGAACAAGTGGCAGGATGACCACCGGGGCGATCGGGGTGCAAGGCATGAAACGCCCTGACCAACCTAGAGGCAGACATGTTGGAAGCAGGGATCCAGGACCGGTCCTCAGGACCTTAACCCACCCAATCGACCAAGTACTGCAGAGCACCCCTGAACAGCCTAGAATCCAGAACTTTCCTAACCTCATACTCTGCTTCTCCATCAACCAGAACAGGAGGAGGAGGAGGAACGACCCGCGTGTACCTGTTACACAACAAAGGCTTCAGTAGGGAGGTGTGGAAGACGTTGTGCAAGCGAAGATGTCTAGGAAGGGCAAGAGCATAAGCCACAGGGTTAACGTTTCAAATGATCTTGTATGGACTGATAAACCTAGGTTCCATTTTCATAGAAGGCACCCGCAATTTCACATTCCTAGTGGACAACTAAACTCTATCCCCTACGTTGTAGGAAGGAGCCTGTAACCTATGCCTGTCAGCCTTGCGTTTCTGGACAGCAACATTGCGCTCCATGTTTTCATGAACCTGTCTCCAAATGTCTTGTAGTTGTGTGAGATGTTCATCGAGAGCCGGGATGGCCTGTTCAGCAAACTGATGCGGTAGAGCCGGAGGGAAAAAACTATAGATAGCAGAAAAAGGAGAGTGGCCAGTGGTCTCGTTAACGGCGTTATTACGTGCATACTCAGCCCAGGGCAACAACTCCGACCAATTGTCTTGTTGTTGTGCGGTAAAGCAACGTATGTACTGCTCGAGACCCTGATTTGCCCTCTCTGCTGCCCCATTGGTTTGTGGATGATATGCTGAAGAGAAGGCCAATCGTAATGTCACGGTTCCCGGATCCCACCATGCAGTCCTTAAAGCCCAACACTCCAGAGAGCCCAAAAGCTACCAACAGGGTAGCCGTAAAAGAATCCCTAACTGTCTGGTCCTTACAATTGGCCAGGTATATATATACTAGCTAGACAGAAAGAGTTAATCAAAGACAATGTCGTAATACAAAACCAGGTCAGCAACACGGGGGTAGTCAGACGAGCCAGAATCAGGAATACAGAGTATAGAATGGTCAAAGGGAATAGCCGGGTCGATATCAGTGCAGGAGCATAGTACAAGGAAATAGTCTAGGGCAACTGAAGGCAGAATAGTCAGAAAACAAGCAAAGGTCAATAACAGGTTCAATCACGACAGAATACAGGTACAGGGAGCTCAGGTATGGATAACCACGATCTGGCACTGCTTAGAAGGAACTGTTGGTTTTTAAAAGACCTGGACTCCTCTGATAGGTCCGTGTCACCAGACTGCGCCCCCCTCTCAAGCCGCGCCTCATGCAGCCACCTCCCTGCCTGTCTCTAGTTAAACCAGGCGCTGGCAAGCGAGCAGCATCAGACATGCTGCCGCCGAGCACAACGGAGGGGTTGGAAGCCCCCAACGTTACACAGGGTCCCCTGAAACCACTGGGCCCCTGAACATGTCACCTGATGGCAAGTTGGCAACCCTGGTGTCAGTTCTGGTGTCAGATCTGGAGTCTTCACTGGCAGAATAACCCAACTGTATCTAGTTCTTCTTTATTTAATACCCAAAAATATGTTGAAGAGAGCCGTTGGTAAGCTGACAGCAAATAGTTTTGTTTAAAAGGGAAGAGCAGAAATATTTCAGGTTGCCTCATAGTCTACCAAGAATACAAAGGTTTGGGTGGAGGAAGTTGTAAGTTACACATATACAGCTGGGCAAAAGTCAAACTGATATTACAGAACACGGAATAACATCATTAAATGTCATGTTGTTATTTAATTTCTCTACTTAAGTGCTGAAATGAACTTATCTTATTAGGAAATTGGCAGTGACAGGTCCTAATATACGGGGACGATGGGTCAGAGAAGTTACCTTGGACCTTTTCGTGATAAGGACAATCATCTAAAGGCTATTTAAATATCATGCTACGTCCTAAAAATATTATAGCAGTAAGATGACTAACAAGGTTTATTATTTCAGGTGACCCACATAAATTCCTTCACTTGTATAACCGAGACAACTAAGATGAATTCTTCAGGAAGCCATGTTTAATGGAAACATTTTAACTAACCGTCTTTCTTGCTCTTGGAATGTTTCCGATGGCTTTTCATGCGCTACTTTGTCATAGGAATACAAAAGATCTTTAAAGAAGCACGTCAATTTTCAGGCTATGTCTCAATATGTATATCTTGGCTTCTCCCTGTTAAACTGACTTCTGTTATACCTTTATTTTGAAAATCTCCTGAATTAGCTTTCTTAGTTCATTTAAATGTTAATAATGACATTTTATCTTCCTTCAAGGACAAGTGACAGTTCAAGGTAACATTCCACCAAGGGATAATTTTTCCAGTTGGCTTCTTCCCACCTCTGGACTGGAGCCATAATTGGGGTCTGTTTTGATGGTTGTCTATATGTACTATAACTTATATACCGTTGGCCCAAATTTTGAGAAACCGTTTTAGAAATCACAGCCTCATTTATCAATTACCTTTCAATTATCTACCATAAATAACACAACTTTGATCCCATTTTTTAGAAGACCCTTCTAGAACGCAAAGCCTCATTTTCCGAGTACATTTCATTTGGCTTTTCACCTCTGGAGCTACAGAAAGGTCTATTCTGATGGTCCTCTAATATTATTTATTATTATTGTCATCATTTATATAGCACCAACAGTTTCCACAGCGCTTTACAATAACCAAAGGGAATGAGATAAACGGACATATGATGGAAACAAGAGATGTAGAGGGTCCTGCTCATAGGAGCTTACAGTCTAGAGGGATTGAGGTTGAGGAAGACAAGAGGAATTTTACTAGATAGCAGGATCGTTAGTGCCAGTGGTTGGGGAATGGTGGGACCATAGAAGCAGCTTCAATCATGTGTGAGTAGATGAGCAGAGGGGTGAATTGCGTCAGTGATGTGGTACACTAATCTGAAGAGATGGGCTTTGAGGGATTTCTTGAAGGCTTGAAGATTAGGGGAGAGTTTGATAGGGCGAGGCAAGTCATGCCACAGGACCATTGCTGCCCTTGAGAAGTCTTGGAGGCGAGAGTTGGCCATGTGCGTGTAGACAGATAACAGGAGGAGATCTCCCACTGACCGGAGTTGTCTATCAACCATAAATAAAGTAACTTTGCTCCTATTTTTTTGGAAACCCTTTCAGAAATCGAAGTAAATTTTTTGAGTACATTTCAATTGGCTTCCCAATTACAGAGTTGTACTTGGGTCTGTTCTGATGGTCCTCTAACCACCATAATTAACATAACCTTGGCCAAATTTTTTGGGGGAAACCCTTCAAAAAAATCAGAGCCTCATTTTTCAAGTACTTTTCAGTTGGCGTTCCATCTCCAGAGCTGCAGTCAGTGACTATTGTGATGGCCCTCTATCTATCATAAATAACATATCTTTGGTTCCATTTTTTGGGAAACCCTTCTAGAAATTAAAGCTGCATTTCTAGTGAGTCAGAGGGAGCTGAAATGGAAAAAAAAATCAGATTTTTTTCAAATACCAATTTTCCTTTTTTCTGTAACAGCCCTTTTTATCATTCATTGGATCTTATGTGTAAATTCTGGACATTTTCGTTCAGTAGTTTTTTGCAAACAACGTTTATATTTTGACACTTTCAATCGTTTTGTTTATTTTTATTTTTTTCTCCCGCTCGTCGGCTTGTCGTCTTTTTCCTGCCGCAGGTCGTCGCTTTGTTCAGGAGATCGCCGGCTTTTGCCGGACGGGCTCAGCAGGTTTGCGGCGAATTATCAGATCAGATCCGAGCTGATAACATATCGGAACAGATAACAGATAACTCAGTGGACCCTGCGTTGAATGCAGAATTCACCGCAGGTTTGGGAAATTTGATTCCCCGAAGTGCGGGGAACAAGAGAGCACTGAAATGTCGGTGACATTGCTCTCTGAATAACCACATCACATTTTACATTGAAAATTCCTTCACTCGTTCCTTAGCGTAGATTCCTTAACCTCATAACTGGCAAGCGTAAGTCCACTTGGCCAGCAGTTTATCCATGACGAGCCAGAATAATATGTTCCTGCTTTCTGCCAAGACAAACAGGGTTATTCAAAAAGAAATGAAAAGTCACTGCACGTTCGGTGACTTTTCGTTCTCTTCAATTAGGTGCGATTTGGCGATCCCATTTCGGCAACCCTGCGGTGTATTTAGCAAGCACCACAGGGCCGTCGTAGTGCAGGAAACAGCCACTGCAAAGCCGACGAACGCTCACTGCAAAACCCGGCAAAGGCACACCGAAACCCGCAAAAACATCTGGATTAACCCTGCCAAACACGCCAGAGAAACCCGTGCAGCTGCCGATCACAGCGCAGAGCAGCTGCCGGAAAAACCCGACACTGCAGACGAATGGAGCGAAAAAAAAAAACAGTACACTTAAATGTTTGAAAAGTGAAACGCTGTTTGCAAAGAAACTACAGAATTTTTTTTCTGAAATTCACATATAGGATCCAAGGAATGATAATAAAAAGGTCTGTTACAGAAAAAAGGAAAAACGATTAAAAAAAAAAAAAGGAAAAAATAATTTTTGCAAAAAAATCCCGAAAAATGCCTAAAAGATGCTAAAAAATCTATTAATAAAGAGACTTTTTACTGCAGAATATTATAATAAACGGTTTATTAGTAGGGATGTGCACTGATTTTTTTTTCGATTCGATTCGATCCGATTTTTCGAATTTTTAAACTTTTCGATTCGGCTCGTTTCGACTGCTTTCTGTTTCGATTCGGTTCGGCTCGATTCGTTTTTCGGGTACATTTATTTTTCGGAATATCGACCATTTTTCGTATTTTCGGGTCACTTTACTAGGTTTCTGTATTGACTTTTCGTTATTTCAGAAATTTTCGTTTTTCGGAATTGTACATGGTTTTCGGTATATATCGACTATTTTTCGTATTTTCGTGTCACTTTGCTCGTTTTTTGGTTATCAGCTTTTCGCTATTTCAGAAATTTTCGTTTTTTTCGGAACATCTGTTCTCCTCGTTTCAAAGCTGTCTAACTCTATTGCCCCAGCAGTCCAGCACATGGATTTTCCCCAGCACATGGATTTGCCCCAGCTCATGGATTTGCCCCAGCACATGGATTTGCCCCAGCTCATGGATTTGCCCCAGCACATGGATTTGCCTCAGCACATGGATTTGCCCCAGCTCATAGGATATTGCCCCAGCTCACGGATTTGCCCCAGCACATTGATTTGCCCCAGCACATGGATTTGCCCCAGCACATAGGATATTGCCCCAGCTCATGGATTTGCCCCAGCACATGGATTTGCCCCAGCACATGGATTTGCCCCAGCTCACACATGGATTTGCCCCAGCTCATGGATTTGCCCCAGCACATGGATTTGCCCCAGCTCATAGGATATTGCCCCAGCTCACGGATTTGCCCCAGCACATTGATTTGCCCCAGCACATGGATTTGCCCCAGCTCATAGGATATTGCCCCAGCACATGGATTTGCCCCAGCACATGGATTTGCCCCAGCTCATGGATTTGCCCCAGCACATGGATTTGCCCCAGCACATGGATGCCCCAGCTCATGGATTTGCCCCAGCACATTGATTTGCCCCAGCACATGGATGCCCCAGCACATGGATTTGCCCCAGCACATAGGATATTGCCCCAGCTCACACATGGATTTGCCCCAGCTCATGGATTTGCCCCAGCACATGGATTTGCCCCAGCACATGGATTTGCCCCAGCTCATGGATTTGCCCCAGCACATTTACAAAGACAAAATTTACAGAATCAGCGATATAACCGATAATAGTTAAATAAACGATGTTCAGAATTACCGAAATGGAACCGAAATCCCGAATGGAACCGAAATCATGAATAGAGGGAAAATAAATTCATTTCAAGTCCATTCGAAAACTCCGAAAACTTTTCGATTTGGCTCGGAAAACTTTTCGGATTTGCCGTTTTCGAAAAATTTTCGTTTTTTCGGAAAGTCTGTTCTCGTTTCAAAGCAATAGATTTCGATTTGACACATTTCAAGTCCATTAGAAAATTCCAAAAAAATTTCGATTCGGCTCGGAAAACATTTCGGATTCGACTTTTTCGGATCTAAAAAATTTCGGAATTTCGGCCGCATCGAAAGACCCGAATCGGGAAATTTCGTGAAAATTCTGAAATTCCGAAACCCGAAACGCACATCCCTATTTATTAGATATTGAATTAAAACAGGAATATTTTTAACATTGAAGCCTATGGGATTCGCCTGAATAAATCTGTTGAATGAAACCATCGAATGGCAGGGCATTTCTGCAACTTTTCACTGCTGGTTTTGTTCTCTGAATAGACGAAGCAGTGCTTCTCTATGGGGATTCACTGCCCTTGAACAGGCACCGAACAGGCACCGAATGTGCAGGCAATTCGCCAGGATTTGGTGAACTGCCTGCTCTCTGGATAGCCGAATGGCCAGGAAAGGTAACCGAACGATGAATTTCACTGTTCGGTTACCTTTCGGCCACAATTTGGATCTCTTTGAATAACCCTGAAGGACAGTCAGTGGTGTATTTAGGTCTTGTGCTGCCCTACGTCTGACTAAACTTGTGCACCCCCTAAATTAAATTGGACACACTTCTTCCTTTCAAGGCCGCACCTCCTGTTTAAACAGCCAGACACTTTCTGGTTTAAAAGATGGCTGTTGCTATAATGCAGTGGCCATCATCCACTTAATGCAGTACAGGCTGCATGGAGAGGCCTGCCAACAAGTTTAGGAAAATTTTGATTGCCCTCCAAATTTACAGATGACTTCTGTATTATACATAATAATACAAGAGAGGACTCAATACAGGGAGTCTGGGATTTAACAATATGTCTGCATTACACATTATACACACAGAGGACACAATACAAGGAGACTCGGATTTATTTATGTCTGTGTTACACAATACAGAGAGTCAGGGATTCACTTTCGTCTGTGTTGCACATATTAAGTAAAACCGCAAAATAACAACTAGTATAGTAAAAAGGTATGATTGCATAACTCATTGGCAGAGACACGCACACACACATGGAGGAGCCCCTATAAACATCTACACTCCGAATATGGAGGAGGGTCTAAAGACATCCAGAAACAACCTACAGAGGATTCCTTAAAGACAACACAAACCCAGTATATGGAGGAGCCCCTAAAAAGAGGGAGATTAGGGCAAAACAGGGACAGGGAGATTTGCTGCCAACATTGGGGCTGCCCTTAGTATATAGGATACATAAAGTTTAACTAAAACTGAATAACAAGCACCACACTGATATCACCAAAATCATTATATTTTAATTTTAGTTGAAAAATAAAAAGGAATGATTAAATCAGGACTACATGACATGTATTGTGGACAGTGTATATGGAGAGAGGCAGTATGGTGACTGTGGCAGATTAGATCCGTATATCTACCGCGATATGTATTATATAGACATATTTATATCTATGGCTATCTATAGACACTCTTGCTCCTCTTCGACTCTGTAAGGCCCCACGCCGCCAGCTTCAGCCCTGGCACACCCTCCAGACTCGCTACCTGCAAAGATGCTCCCGCACCGCAGAGCATGCCTGGAGGAAATCCCGCTCTGAAGCTGATTTTGTTCACTTCAAGTTTATTCTCCGGTCATACACCTCTGCCCTCCACTTGGCCAAACAATCCTTCTTCTCATCTCTTATATCTACGCTGTCCTCCAACCCTAAACGGCTCTGGTCCACCTTCAACACCCTCCTCTACCCACCTGCACCTCCCCCCTCAGCTGCCTTCAGCGCTCAAGACCTGGCAGACTACTTCCTCAGTAAAACTCTAACTATCAGAAGCAACATCCCAACACAAGATAGTTATCTGCCAGCTCCACTCCCACAGGTCCCCTCTGCCACCCTCTGCCGCTTCCTCCCAGCCACTGAGGAGGAAGTCAATTCCTTAATGTCCTCCTCACATCTCACCACGTGCCCACTCGACCCCATTCCCTCACATCTAACTCCTCCCCTCTCCTCCTCCCTCACCCCTGCTCTCACACACATCTTCAACCTATCTCTCTCCACTGGCTCCTTTCCATCCGCCTTCAAACACGCACTAGTTACCCCTTTACTAAAGAAACCATCCCTAGACCCCAACTCTCCATCCAACTACCGCCCTGTATCCCTGCTTCCCTTCACATCAAAGCTCTTAGAAAAACTAGTCTTCAACCGCCTCTCCCTCTTCCTGTCCTCCAATTCCCTACTTGACCCCCTGCAATCTGGCTTCCGTCCCCTACACTCAACTGAAACTGCCCTCACCAAAGTCACCAACGACCTCCTAACTGCTAAAAAACACGGCCACTATTCTATTCTCATCCTGCTTGACCTCTCGGCTGCTTTTGACACTGTTGACCACCCCCTCCTTCTACAGACCCTCAACTCTCTGGGTCTCGGTGACACTGCACTTGCTTGGGTTGACTCCTATTTATCCAACAGGTCCTTCTGTGTGTCCTTTGCTGGTAACTCCTCCTCTTCATTGCCTCTATCTGTTGGTGTACCTCAAGGCTCTGTCCTTGGTCCTCTGCTCTTTTCCATCTACACCTCCTCCCTGGGCAAAATCATCAACAGCTTTGGCTTTAATTACCACCTCTACGCTGATGACACTCAGATCTACCTCTCTACCCCTGATCTCTCTCCCCCTGTCCTTTCAAAAGTCAGTGACTGTTTATCTGGCATCTCCTCCTGGATGGCCTCCCATCACCTAAAGATCAACATGTCAAAGACTGAGCTCCTACTTATTCCTCCCTCCAATGCCTCCCCACCTCCTGACTTCTCTATCACGGTGGAGGGTATCACCATCTCCCCATCAAACCAAGTTCGCTGTCTTGGAGTTACACTTGACTCTGCTCTTTCCTTCATCCCCCACATCCAGTCTCTTTCCTCCTCCTGCCGATACCAACTGCGTAATATTTCCAGAATTCGGCCATTTCTTACCGCTGTCACCACAAAACAACTCATACACGGCCTGGTAATCTCCCGACTCGACTATTGCAATAATCTCTTATCTGGCCTCCCTCTGTCCCGCCTCTCCCCCCTACAATCCATCCTGAATGCCTCCACCAGGCTAATTCACCTCACCCGCCGCTCTGTCTCTGCCGCTCCCCTCTGCGAGTCCCTTCACTGGCTCCCCATCCACTGCAGAATTAACTTCAAAATCCTTATCCTTACCTACAAAACCCTCACTAACTCAGCGCCCCACTACCTGTCCTCACTAATCACCAAATACACCCCAGCCCGCTCCCTAAGGTCAAACAGTGACCTGCGCCTAGCTTCTCCCCACATCACCTCTTCCCATGATAGACTGCAGGATTTCTCACGCGCAGCCCCCACTCTCTGGAACGCTCTCCCTCGTACTGTCAGACTTTCCCCTAACTTCTCTTCCTTCAAACGCTCCCTTAAAACATTCCTATTTAGGGAAGCCTACCACCCAACTCACTGACACAACCATCAATCACTCTCACCTTACAGTCCTCTCCTCCTGTTTCCAACCCCAACCCTCCTAGATTGTGAGTTCCTACGGGAATAGGGCCCTCATCTCCTCCTGTACTGTTTGTCAAATGTTGTTCAATGTATTGTAACCCTGTCTATACTGTGCTTATTGTACAGCGCTGCGGAATATGCTGGCGCTTTATAAATAATGAATAATAATAATAATAATAATAGATACCAGGCCATTTTGCACCGTTGCCCTAAATAATCAATGCCTGCGCTTCTAGCCTGCTGGAGGAAGCAATTAACAGGCCAGTGACCATTTTTTCTGTGAAGTCATCGAAGGTGTGAATAAAATAAATTACTCTTTTGGTTCTGCTCAACAGGTGGGAGGGGCAATTGCACAGGGACAGGGCACAGCGCAGACGGCGTGGCACCAAGTTGTAAGTGGTCATGCCTTTCAAAGAATCGATCACATCCTTTGCTCACTAGATGTGGTCTTTGGGAGATGATTGATAGATCAGGGAATTAAAATTAAGGAAGAAGTGCACTGAGCGTGCCCAGGAGAGGGGAATGCTGGGAAATGTAGTGAAGGGGGATGTACCATTTATGGGTATTTTTTGATTGACCGGGAAACCTTATATATTCTGAGTCCAGCAAGGGCTCAGCGCGGGTCACAGGGGGTTCACTCTATGTGATGATCTGTCCATGCTTCAATCTCCAGCCCCCGGAGTCACAATGGTCTGATTAGCTTATTGACGTGTAAGTAAGGCTCTGTGTTTTAATATTTTTCTTTTATCTGCTGTGTACTGTGTAATCATTGATTTATCATATCCATCTTTTGGTAACAAATGCACTGTGATTTTTTATCATAATAAATACAACTTATTAAGTTCTGTGTTCTGACTGATATTCGCTCCACGCTAACTGATGGGACTGGATTATTGCTTTTTTTGTTTTAAGCTCGAGTATCTACTAAATTGTGAGTTGCGTTGGCTGGGACGGTTGGGTAATCGTACGTGGGGGATTGTTGTCCGCGTAGTCATTATTTGGGTCTAGGATAGACAGATAGTGAATTGCTTAACCCTGCGTCTTTTGCTGTGGCGAGCATAGTGTTCGGGACAACTGGTGGCAGCATAACGAATAGAGTAAGGAAGTGGGTGTAAGGATTGTGGGAAATGTAGTCGCTACCCCAGGTCGAGAGAAGACGGGTACGGCATTGCAATCCTGGGACCACTTCCTCACACTCTATGTGCCTGTTGTGAGCGGAGGCGTTGCCGGAACGGTTAGGTAAGCACGCGGGGGATTGTTGTCCGCATACTTATTATCTGGGTCTAGGATAGACAGATAGTGAGTTGCTTAACACTGCTTCTTTCGCTGCAGCGCGCGTAGTTACCGTGACAGTGACAGTATATAGAGAGGCAGTATGGTGACAGTATATATTGACAGAAGCAGTATGGTGACAGTATATATTGACAGAAGCAGTATGGTGACAGTATATAAGGAGGGAAGCAGTATGGTGACAGTATATATGGAGGGTATGTGTGATGTGTGTTAGTCACTCACCACTTAGAAGAATTGCCCTCAGCTCAAACATTAAAGGAGGCACCTCTTATCAGATCAGGAAGCTGCAGAATGCCTGTCAGGTGGCATCATCTGCAGTGGCAGTGTAATAGATGGGCCATAGGGGTGGGCTGGGCATGCTGGCTTGGGCTGGAGGCCAGCAGTATCTCTGGGGTCCCTGCTTCCCGAGTCCACAGCCTGTCATTGCTGCGCGTGGGCAGTCGGCTCCTTCCTGGCTGATTTCAGCTGACAGGGGCGTGGTGTCAGGCAGTGATTGCTGCTCATCGAAGCCAGCCTGCCTTCACTGAGCCCTGGCACCGCTGCAGGGCCGGTGAGAAGCTTTGTCTCTCCTCTAGCAGCTTTACAATCGTTGGGCAAGTAGTCAGTATGTCAGCAGCCAGAGAAGGCCTGGCTGCTGCTTGCTTTTATAGCAGAGGCGTAACTAGAAACCTCAGGGCCCCGGTGCAAGAATCCACGAAGGGCCCCCCACCCCCCCTCCATGCGAGAGAATTTTGCATTTTTACTAAACTTTTTGCAAAAATAACCTGTATACAGGTCTCCTTCACTCTCGCCTAGTATCCCTGCTATATATCCATTAGCTGTGGAATTTAATGCTATGGTAATATTAATATAATAGGATACTAGGCGATAGGTTATAGTATTATTTTTTGAAACCAGCAGTTTTCGGATAGTGCAGGAGACACGGGTCGTATACAGTTATTTTTTGCACTCTTAAAATGGCCATACAATTTGGAACTATTTTTAAAGAATGGGTTATGGATCCTCATATAGATTTCTCTTGTGTTATGTTACCTTATCTAGTGTGTCACCCCTCTCCTCTTAGATTGTAAGCTCTTGAGCAGGGTCCTGCCTCCTTCTGTTCATTGTGTGTAACATGTATGTATATTTGTTATTCTGTCTCTCCTATTCTTCTGGTGCGACATACATGTGTTGATGTCTTATATTATATTTAAAATAAATAATTGCAAAATTAAAAAAAAGAAAAACTCTCTCCATTTAACTGAATGGGTTAATAAGCTGACCAGACACTGCAATGAGACACCAGGAAGTGTCAGACTCATGACGTATAGCCAGACAAAAGATAACAAGGCCTCTGCTGCCTAATTAACCCTTAAGGACGAATGACAGAACTGTTCCATCATAAATGCATTGACTTTAAAGACCCTAGGTCCTTAAAGCGTTAACAATCCACCAGACTGACACACAGTAGCTGCTGTTTTTGCTGCCCCACTGGAAACTGCCACCCTAGGCCTAGGCCTTCTTGGCCTAGGCAAAGATACAGCACTGAGGACAGTGCTGTCCACAGTGTCTGCTCCCCAGCACTTAACATTGAATAATAGCTCCACAGTCCATTAGTACATGCACAACAGCATTCTTATTTATCCATGGCTAATTCGGCTTTCAGTTTTCGTATTCCATGCAGAGGACTGGTGGTGGATGACCAATTTGATAGTAACTTTTCCCTAGGACAGGATTTGCCTTACCGCATCTCGTTTCTAACTGTTATTGTTCGCGTTTACAAGGCCATAATTTCCATTTTATACTTTAATAATAGACATACTTTACCGGCAGTGGTCATGTTAACACCGAATCAACGCTGTCATTTCCTTGAAGAATTTTTATGGAAGCAAATCATACTCCGAATCGTAAAACACGTTACGGTCCATTGTGTTTCTGAAGCTGCTCGCTTCCCCACCGTTTAAAGATAACTTATATCAGCAACAGATGCTGGCAGAGAGAATAAATTCTGTTTTCCCAAATTCATCTCGTTTAATTACAGGTTAATGCCTCCAGCCTGGCACCGAAGCCAATTCAAGTCAAAGGAAATTACAGCCAGGCCGGGTATGTTTACCCATAATGGAGGCTGACGAATTTGAGTGAATAAAACTGTAATCATTTTGATTCCTAATGTGAAATTAGATAAGGTCAGTTTTTTGTTTATTACTTTCAGCTCTTAAAACTTAGTGGTTCAATTTTTAATTGGCATTTAGAAGCATTAGGCAGATGCTATTTGGATGTAATAACAGCTCCCAGATTTGGAAGAGAACCAGACAAAATGATTATTGTGAAAAGTAGCAGGATTTTTTTTCTACATTAACTCCTAGGCTCTACAAAGCGAAAGAAAATCCATCGTGGAGACGTCCATATTAATCCATAAAAAAATCACTCAAGCATCATTATGCTTGATGCAGCTAAGCATCCTGTAAAATGTCCAAGGAGACCTTTATACTTTCACTAAGGTAGAGCTGATGGTACTGTGATGGTATGCCTATCGTTATGGTCAATGTGTATCTGTTGATATCTGCTGGTAGGATTGCTGGCTTGGTTATGTTAGCCTTTTCCAGCACACTCTCTCAGGAATGTGTTAATTACCTGTGTACATTTGAGTGGTCTTTTCAATCTGCCTTGTCAGGCAAACACTGTCCCATTATCTGCTGTTTTAGGCTGTAATCCTTTTTACCATTAACAACTGCCATTATTCTATCCTGCCTAGAAATGTTGACACAATGTTTATCTCACTGTCTGTACCAGGTCTGATTATGTCTCACACTCAGAACATGGGAAACTCACAACATTTTCTAGGGCAGGGATTTTGATGAAGTGCTGTAAAATGCCAGGGTGTTATTTTCTATTGGCTGCCACGCTACCCTGAGACAGTATATATGTAACTCAATAAAGGTGTTCAGTTGTTGCTGTTTAGAAGCTCCCAGATTTACAGCGTTGTCTTATTTCTGGGGGATGCTAGCTGCTAGCAAGGCTCTTTACATGTCCCGTTCCTTAAGCTTCGTTTAAGGACTGGAGAAAGGCACGAGAGTCTGTTGGGGCGAACACGGGGGTCTGGCAAGGAAGCGGTCATTAACAGATGTGACCCAATCAAGGTACTGAGATCTGTTACAGGTACTATTAAGGGGATACTCTACTCATCCTGACTACTTACATACATAAAGTGGCCAGGATGTGACGAGTGCCCCCCCCTTTCACCACCCCTCAACTCCACCAATCTGGAGAAATTGTGGGGTGAAATGGAGGAGTTTCCTCTACCCCACCCAGCGTCGCCAGCAGCCAGGAATTTGAATTTCCTGGGCGCCGGTCACCAGATCGGACACCGGTTACTTCAGCACACAGAAAGCATGCCAACATCACCCTCTGAGACCAATCGCTGTAGCGAGTACGGTCTCAGTGAGACAGCTGATGGATCAGATCTGTGCATGTGTAAAGTCCGCAAGTCTCGTAGCATTGGGCAATTTGCAGTTCCTACGCAAGTTGCGTAGAAGCTCAAATTGTGCAGAAAAGCTTAAGGACCTCAAGGAGGGGGAGCTGCGCCGACAAGGGACAAAAAGTGAGTAAAATTAGGTGAAATGAAAAAAAAGAAAGAAAAATAATTGGCCAAAGGCTGTCAGCACTATCAATTCTTTAAAGGCAAAAAATAAGGAACTGCATTTTTTAATAGATTGTTCCATTAACACCACTTAAAGTAATTTATCAGGAAGGAAAAGTTGAGATTTCTTTTCTATGCCTTAGAAATAAACATTGGTTTGAACCATCTCAAATAGGAACAAGAAGCTGGAGCCTGCGGAGCTGCAGACGCAAAATGTTCTACAGTTTATTGATTGGACAATGGAGCATCTCGCTAACTCTATCATTCGAAGATGTCTTCTGGGTCTATCTGAATCTCTGTTGGTGCTGGTTTCTCGATTTAACTCGGTTAGACCTGCTAAAGGTTGCTGCTATCAAAGCTTAACCCCTTCACTGCTGAGCCATTTCACCTCTGTGTGCTGAGTTCATTTTAACCTTTTTGTACTCATCGGCCCTTATTACAATCTTCACGCAAACGTTTGCGCCGCGCAAAAAACACACTAACACGAGGGGCAAAACCCTTTGCGCTGAACGTCGTTTTACAATGTCAGCGCAACGAACGCAGGTAATTGTCTACCGCGGGTGAACCAAATACAATGGTTTTTTTTCGTTTTTTTTCTTGTTACTCGTAACCTGGTCATGTTTGGTATCATTGGAAAGGCCGTGCTCTGGTATCTGATATCAAACATTACCATCTACCTGCCACTGATCTGGCAGGTCCAAAGGACCCCCTTATTGCCACCATAGGGTTTCCATAGCAAAACCCCTTGGCAGCTAGCAGTTAATTCTCTAACTGAAGTCATTGCGCTCATGCGTGACTTCAGTGGGTGGGGGAGGCCCCGGAGGCTTGGCTGACATTCAGGATGTCAGCCACTTCCGGGAGCAGTCCGCGATCCGGTGCCAATTAGAGCCGGATCGCGGACCAGCAACTAAGGGGTTAAAGAGAGGCATCACTGGAAAAGTCACACTTTCAATGGGCTCTGCAAGGGGGGGCACCTTAAACTGCCGTCATTGCGCACCGGCGATATATGGGACTGTCTGACATCAAGGAAGTCACACCGCCCAGGACTCGATCCCAAGTGGTCAGGGGTCTCCCCGTTCCTACAGAGACCCATGATGTGTGGTGGATGTCCTCCACATGCAATGTGCGTAGCTGAGGACGTCCCCCACACGCCATCTGCAGGGAAGCAGTTAATAATGAGAAAATCCCTAAGATTCATGACTTAGAGTGAAATTTCCAATGTCCTTGGCTATGCCATTCAGTTATATTGTGAATATGTGTTGTTTTTTTTACAATTGGTTTGCTCATCAAGGAGGAAAGTCATAAGAACAGAGGAGAGTAGCCATGGTGGTCTTTCCTACAATGGCTCCCCGCTCAGGTCTCATAGGTTCTATCTCAATGGTGCCATTACTGAGAGTATATAACCATATGCAGATCAGTCTGCTATAACCCAGAAAGGACGGCCAGAACTGAAACGCCAAGGAAGTCTCCTCTGCATTAGAGGAACTGAACTCCCGACAATCATTGTAGCCTTGTTAGGCCTTGTCAGGAGGATGGAGCGGATACCCATATAGGCACCTTGAGCAAGGGAGTCACATCTGGATTACCCTGAAGACTAATAGTGAGCAAAACAAGGTTTTATGAGATTGCTGAGAATGGGTAGCAGCACTAGTTCTCCTGCCCTACAGTGTGTCCCTGCTCAGAGCTCACAAGGTGCTAGCTTGATGGTGCCATTACAGAGAGAAAATAACCATATGCAAATCAGACTGCTAACACCCAGAAAGGGTGGCTAATACTGGAATGCCAAGGTAGTCCTCTCTGCACATGAAATACAGCAAACCTCCAACTGCTTTGTCCTGGCTTGGTCTCATCAGGAAGGTATAGCTATACCTCCTAGCCACCTCGAGCAAGGGGTGCTTGTGTTGATTACCATTTAGGCACATAGAGGTCTATTCACTAAAGGGTGAAGTCAGGAGAACTGGCAGGAGAAGAGAAGAATCTAGACCAAATAGCTGATTTGGAAAGGGAGATAAATGGGAGAATTTTTATGGTTTGAACATTTTGATCTAGAATTTTCACTTCTCCTGCCAGTTCTCCTGACTTCACCCATTAGCGGATAGACCTGATAGTGAGAAAACCCAATGAGAAGGAGTCAATTATGAGAGCATTGAGAACCAACAGCAGCCTCAGTGACCTGCTCTACAGTGGTTCCCCTCTCAGGCCTCAAAAGGTCTCAGCTCATATAATATCATTACAAAGAAGACTGTTCCATATGCAAATCAGACTGCTAACACCCAGAAATTGCTGTATAGCGTCTACAAGCCAATGCAAAAGGCTTTCACCAGTTTCTCAAACACTTTATGTTTCAATGGATTCAGAGTTGAGAAATTCTGCTGTGTAGTGCTTTCCAGTATTACAGCATATATTGCGAGAGATCCCACATTAATTTGTATTTCCAAGTGTATTATTTGAAAACCATGTAGAATGGGGACCCAGAGCTCTCTCTCTCGTGCCTCATTAGATACAAATGCCGTGCGATGTTGTACAGGGAACTAGTATTTCCTACTGTGAATCATGGACCTCGCTTTAATAAATCAGCTTGTTTTGGAATTCCTATAAGTGTGCGTAAATTATTTTAGGACACAGACCGCCTGGAGAGAAGCTCCAGGGTGAATTTGTTCTGAATCTTAAGCTGGGCTTGTCAGATCCCAGGGTACAGAAAGTTAATATTTAAGAAAATGCTCAACTCCCTGGCAGGTACAGAGACAAGCATTGAACATGGCAACATTTTACGAGCGAGCTTTTGCAGAGAGCGCTCCCTGCAACAACAACATAAATCTATAACAGTTATTGATACATTTCCCACATTGATTCCTGCAGCTTGCAAGTAAAATTCCAATATCTAATTTTGGTAATGAAAGAAATATAAGAGAAATATCTATCGCTCATTCTGTCTAATCTTATAGAATATTTAATGTGTTAATGTATTTTCAATTCCTAAACTATCGCGAACAATTCTATTGTAACTGTCTGTTTACTTCATGGATAACATTTCTATTACAGGTATAATATCTAAACATTGCATTATAAAACAAATAAAAATAGATCTATCTATCTATTATTCATCCTCTCTATAATCTATCTATCTATCTATCTATCTATCTATCTATCTATCTATCTTCTATCTATCTATCTACTCTTCATATCTATATATCTATCTATCTATCTATCTATCTATCTATCTATCTATCTATCTATCTATCTTCTATATCTCTCTATCTATCTATCTATCTATCTATTCTCTATATTCTCTATCTATCTATCTATCTATCTATCTATCTATCTATCTATCTATCTATCTATCTATCCATCTAACTATCTATCTATCCATATCATTCTATCTACTATCTATTTCTATCTATCTATATATATATCTCTATCTATTATATATCTATCTATCACTATCTATCTATTATCTATCTCTATCTATCTATATATCTATCTATCACTATCTATCTATCTATCTATCTATCTCGTGATCTATCCATCTATACATCCATCTTCTATAATCTATCCATCATAATCTCTATAAACTGTCCATCTATCTATCTATCTATCTATCTATCTATCTATCTATCTATCTATCTATCTATCTCTATCTATCTATATCTCTCTATCTATCTATCTCTATCTATCTATCTATCTATCTATCTATCTATTCATATCATTCTATCTATTATATCATATCTAATATCTATCTATCTTCTATCTATCTATCTATCTATCTCTCTATATCTCTCTATCTATCTATCTATCCATCTAACTATCTATCTATCCATATCATTCTATCACTATCTATCTATCTATCTATCTATCTATCTATCTATCTATCTATCTATCTATCTATCTATCTATATATATTCTATCTATCTATATATCTATCTATCACTATCTATCTATATATCTATCTCTATCTATCTTTCTATCCTTCCTTCCATCCATTATCTCTATAATCTGTCTATCCATCTATCCATCCATCCTCTCTATAATCTGTCCCTCTATCTATCTATCTATTAATCTATCTATCTATCTCATATCTATCTATCTATCTATCTAGGCAAGAAAAAGTATGTGAACCCTTTGGGATTACGTGGAGTTTTGCATGAATTGGTCATAAAATGTGCTCTGATCTTCATATAGGTCACAACAATTTGAAAAACAGTCTGCTTAAAATAATACAACACAAACCTTATATGTTTTCATGTTTTTATTGAACATAACATGTAAACATTCACAGTGCAGGGTGGAAAAAGTATGTGAACCTTTGGACTTAATAACTGGTTGACCCTCCTTTGGCAGCAATAACCTCAACCAAGCGTTTCCTGTAGTTGCAGATCAGACCTGCACAACGATCTGGAGTAATTTTGGACCACTCCTCTTCACAAAACTGTTTCAGTGTAGCAATATTCTTGGGATGTCTGGTGTGAATCGCTCTCTTAAGGTCATGCCACAGCATTTCAATCGGGTTGAGGTCAGGACTCTGACTGGGCCACTCCAGAAGGCGTATTTTGTTTTGTTGAAGCCATTCTTTTGTTGAATTACTTGTATGCTTTGGGTCATTGTCCTGTTGCATCACCCATCCTCTGCGGAGCTTCAGTTGGCGGACAGATGGTCTTACGTTTTCCTGCAAAATGTCTTGATAAACTCTGGAATTCATTTTTCCATCAATGACAACAATCCGTCCAGGCCCTGAGGCAGAAAAGCAGCCCCAAACCATGATGCTCCCTCCGCCATGTTTTACAGTGGGGATGAGGTTTTGATGTTGGTGTGCTGTGCCTTTTTTTCTCCACACATAGTGTTGTGTGTTTTTTTCAAACAACTCAATTTTGGTTTCATCTGTCCACAGAATATTTTGCCAGTAGTGCTGTGGAACATCCAGGTGCTCTTTTGCAAACTTCAAACGTGCTGCAATATTCTTTTTGGACAGCAATGGCTTCCTCCGTGGTGTCCTCCCATGTACTCCATTCTTGTTTAATGTTTTCCTTATTGTAGATGTGTCAACAAAAATGTTAGCATGTGCCAGAGATTTCTGTAAGTCTTTAGCTGACACTCTAGGATTCTTCTTTACCTCATTAAGCATTCTGCGCTGTGCTCTTGCAGTCATCTTTACAGGACGACCACGCCTAGGGAGAGTAGCAACAGTGCTGAACTTTCTCCATTTGTAGACAGTCTGTCTTACTGTGGACACATGAACATCAAGGCTTTTGGAGATACTTTTGTAACCCTTTCCAGCTTCATGCAAGTCAACAATTCTTGAGCGTAGGTCTCCTGAGAGCTCTTTTCTGCGAGGCATGGCTCACATCAGGCAGTGCTTCTTGAAACCAGTAAACCCAAAACTGGTGTGTGTTTTTAAAGGGCAGGACAGCTTTCAGCAACACATCCAATAATATCACACTGATTGGACTCAAGGTTGGCTCACTCCTGGCTCCAATTAGCTCTTGGAGAAGTCATTAGGCTAGGGGTTCACATACTTTTTCCACCCTGCACTGTGAATGTTTACATGTTCTGTTCAATAAAAACATGAAAACATATAATGTTTGTGTTGTATTATTTTATGCAGACTGTGTTTTTCAAATTGTTGTGACTTAGATGAAGATCAGAGCACATTTTATGACCAATTCATGCAAAACTCCACGTAATCCCAAAGGGTTCACATACTTTTTCTTGCCACTGTATCTATCATTGGCTACAGAAATTTCTCTATGTATTGTGATAGTACAGCTCTGTGTTGCTATTATGATGTTTGTTAGTTGTGAAGATTATCTTGCACACCTTACAAATACATTTCTATTGTTAAGTTAGTTCAGGTTCCAAACATAACAAGCACAAGCAAAGCTGGCAAGCTTGTCAATGTGATGCTGTGTGAGTGACAGGTTGCCTGGAAAAGAAGGTAAATATATAGTTGATGAGTTTCAGGTAAATTGAAAATGATGGATGAACAATGGTGACTGTGTAAATGATGGGCGCTGGATGAGTAATGAGATATCTGGTGATTACTGGTTAACACATGAGTGATGGCTGTCATAAAACTACATTTAACCCTTTCACTAAAAAAACATGGATACATATTTATGCACTGGAGCCTAGTTTAAAAAAAATATGAAAGTTAGCATATAAAACCACATGCGCATATTGAATGCAAGATAAGGGTTCTGCTCGGGGACAGACAGAATGTTAAGTGAGAGCTCAATCCTGTCCCCAGTCATTACTGTAAAGAAGCTACAAAGTGCACTGTAACAAAAAGCTCAACAGACTTTACTGCTGCAATATATCAGCCAGGAAGGGGTCAGAATACAGGGAGAGCTGTGGGGTCACTCACTGCTGTACAGGGATAATATTCAGGTGGTTATAATGAATGTAAATCCCTGTACAGCACAGATACAAGGTGATGCTATAATTGCCATACACAGGCATTATGCAGCACATACAGATACAAGGTGTTGCTGTAATTGCCATACACAGGCATTATGCAGCACATACAGATACAAGGTGTTGCTGTAATTCCCATACACAGGCATTATGCAGCACTTACAGATGCAAAGTGTTGCTGTAATTGCCATACACAGGCATTATGCAGCACATACAGATACAATGTGTTACTGTAATTGCCATACACAGGCATTATGCAGCACATACAGATACAAGGTGTTTCTGTAATTGCCATACACAGGCAATATGCAGCACATACATTGCTAATAATCTCATTTATGATCAATACAAATCCCCATAAGCAGGAGATCTCACCATGTTATTATCTGTCTGCAGCACATTTATTGGATTTGATAAACAAAGGTTATTTCTGCCTGTATGCTGATAATGCAGACCCTGTGTGACACTGTGCCAGATAAGGGACGCCATCTACAGTTTAGAACCTTTCATCCCAGGAATATTTCTACAAAGGATAAGCAAATGCATGAGATATTATAAATGAGCAAATTTACATTATTTTAATATTTTAGGATTAAGAACCTTTATTCCAAATGGCTATTTTTCCCTACAGTTAAGTATTGACTTTGCTTCCCATCTTCCAAATAAAAGTGATATAGATAGATATATATACGATTTAACAAAAATACTTGATAGAAAATAGGTTAAAGACTTTTTTTCATAATATGCATCCAAATTATTATATTTTTATATATATTATATTATTATATACTGTATATTATATATGTCGGCATTCTGAATAAGGGCATAATTAATAACTGGTGCGGTTTGTCCATCTATCGATTATTTTAAAAAGACGTGTAGCACGGGCGCTTGAATTCGTCTTTCTTCTCAATGTCAATGGAAGCTGTATATGAATTAATTCATAAGATATAACGCTCTATAGCTCTCGTTCTGCCCAAGGACCCTGAGGTTATATTGATATATGACATGTCAAATGGTGTCATGTTCACACATAAAGATATAGATAAGCAACAGCAATGTTTGCAGTAGATAAATCCACAAATATACATTAAACTGGAACGCAGAGAGGTCTTATTGCCCATATCATAAGAAAACAGTCTACAAGTTTGTTTATTATTAAGTATTCCCATGCTGTAGTATTTTTTTTTTTTTTGAGAAAGGATTTTACCGGGAAGGATACATTGAGATTTCTCTCGTTTTCAAGTATGTCCTGGGTGGTGAGTATGTACCGTTAGGTGTCTTGGACACTTACTGGAGAGGTGCTCTTGCTGGGATTTGAACCTGTGTCTCCACAGTCTCCACAGTTGTAGAGCAGTGATGTTACATAGTACTGGCTGTATTTAGTTTCGCCCAGAACGATCACAGTTACAGTTACCCAAGGTGTCTTGCCCAAGGACACTTACTGGAGAGGTGCTCTTGCTGGGATTTGAACCTGTGTCTCCACAGTCTCCACAGTTGTAGAGCAGTGATGTTACATAGTACTGGCAGGGTGGAGTAGAGGTAACTGCATCACTTTTTTCATGATGGGAGACACACATTATTGCACAACCAACTGGGTCGCTGGGTCAGGGTCACGGAGGGTGACCTTGAACAAGAAAGTGTGATACCAAAGACCATTCCTTGTAATAGGCAGGATCTGAAATCACATTTTTAATTGTGTTTACTTATCCCATTGGTTTTCCTTGAAACCAGTACTGAAAACAGCTCAGTGGAGCTTTTGATTTCTGAAAGGGCCTGAGAGGGTTAAGTGGAAGGATCATAAAAAATTATACATGGAGGAAAGTTCCAAGTCAAAATTCCTATTCATAACGTCACTACAGATGCACGCCACGACTCTCAGAGAGAGACGATGCACCTGCAGTCAGGGTTACCATCAGGGGGTGACAGCCTATGATATGTTTATGGGCCCAGTGGCTTCGGAGGGCCCAGGCTCTTATTAAACCCTTGCAGCTTGTCTATGTGACGCACTTGTAAGTCCATCTATACTGTTTTGTAAACGTATTCAGTTTCAGTTATGGATTCATTCTGACCTTCGCCGTATTCTATTATTATTATCATAATTGATGTAGCACCAACAGTTTCTGCAGCGTTTTAACCAATTAGAAGGAGACAAAATGAAACAGAAGCAAGAGGTGTATAAGGTCCTGCTCAGAGGAGCTTACAATCTAAACGAGATGGGACAATCTACAGGAGTTTAAGCATTTTCCTAAACAACTTGAATTAATATATTTCTGTAATTTTAATGATTATTTTGAGTGTTTTGTAACTTATTTCAAGGATGATAAATGCATCTCTTACTGTCTGTCCGTTACGCATTACTAGAGATCTAAAGGATGCTATAAATATATTAGGGGTCCTATTACATTCTCTGTGCAATTGCGCTGGCACAGCACAATTTCTTTCACGCACGAAAAAAACGTGAATGCGTGAAAATTAACGTGGTGTTACAATCAGAGCGCATTTTTTCTTCCTCCAAGATTTTTCGTGCGCAAATCCGACGCGCAAAGCCGTTCGCAAATGAACGTTGCGTGCAGGAATCGGTGGGCAGACTGTTTTGTCACAGGATTTGTCACGGGATTCAGCCAACATCAATCACCCATTTCCAATAAAATATTTACAAACTAAAGAAAAGAAAAAAAAATTAACAACCACCAGCCAAAAAAAGAAAAAAAGGAACAATGACACAATTTATAAATTTTAATGTTTGGGTATGTGTAGAATGTGTAACTGTACTGTGCTGTATTTTTTTTTTTCGTGCTGGTGTTTTTCGTTTCGCCCAGAACGATCACATTTACAGATACCACCTGCTTTTCAAAGACGTAACGAAAGTGTGTGCAAACTTTTGTTGCGCGAAGATTGCAATACCATCCGCGTACCAGCGCACGAACGCATTTGTGCTGACAATGTTAAGTATAGGATGCGCGCAGGAAAATTCGTTCGCGCAGGGTCAATCGCTGTAGACGATTACGCACATCGTTCGCACGAACGTCGTAATGCGACGTTTTGCGCAAATGGTTTTGCACTCGCGCAAATGCGCATTTGCGTGCACGCAAAACAAATGCACGAAGAATGTAATAGGGCCCTAGGGCTGCAACTAATGATTATTCTCATAATCGATTAGTTGGCCGAATATTATTTCGATTAATCGATTCATCGGCTAAAAATTTTTTTAAAGCAATTTGTTTACTTAAAAGGAATTTTATGTAAAAAAATAACCACGACCCCTCCTCCTTTAATACGCAATATGCGTAGTGTACGTAACTTTTGTATGTACATACGCAAATTGCGTATCTTGCGTACTTTTCACACAAGGTATGCGAGAGCTTGGTCAGAGAGATGGGTTGATGCTGCATGCGCAGCTTAAGCCCATGTTTGCTTTCTCAAATGAACGCGGCTACAAGCACTTGGTCATAGATTACGATGTCAGCATGAAATCGGGGTTAATAAACTAAAGTGGTCAGGGTGCGTAGAGTGTCCCTTTTAAATAAATAATTAGTGAACAAACTGAGTGGGAGGAGGGACTGGAGGTGGAAGGGAGTGACTTTGCTCAAGTGACTTGATCTGAGTGTGAGAGGGAGCGGGTATGGGCAAAAGACCGGATCTGAGTGTGGGAGTGAGTTTGGGGAAAGGACCAGACCAAAGGGAGGGAATGGCAGTTCCCGACCAAAGAGGGTGTGACACAGGCACACAGCTCCTTCACCCAGCGGCAGAATCCTATTGTTTGTATTATAGTTCTGCTACTGTTGTAAACGGAATAAAAATAAACTGGTTGTGTCTGACATAACCCTAGAACTAAATCATACCTAGTAAAGCAGTGGCGCGCCTTCTCCAATCAGCTCCGAAGCTGAGGCTATTTACGTTTAACTCAGTCTGACTCTAAACAGTGTGTGCTGTACACAGGACGATTAATCGACACCGATTAATCAATAATGGAAATAGTTGACAACTATTTTTTTTTTTGTATTCAAAATTTTTATTTTGAAAGAAAGTCAGCGGTACAATCAGACAGTTAAAATAAATGAGAGCGATAACGCAGGATAAGTATACAATTAGTCAGCAAGTAATAAAACAAAAATCAAATAACAAAGAGGTGGGGACATACCAAAAAGTGCTCCAGAGAGGGGGGGAGGAAGAAAAAAAAAAAAAAAAAAAAAAAAGGTGGCAAGGCCAAATGTGACTGTCCTGACAACTATTTTAATCATCGATTAGTTGTCGATTAATCGATTAGTTGTTTCAGCTCATATATATATATTTTTTTTCATTTTTAGTAGTTTTCAGCTACCGGGAAAATTCCCTAACGGAACAGAAACAAAAGCGGAATCAAAATAAGATTCTACAACCTGTCGAAAATCATCTTCAGGGCTTTTAGAGGCGATATGATTTCTTTCTGAGTGCATTGGCTCATATTAACTAACAATCACTTCACAGAAGTATTGCTGCTGCACAGGGAACACCTGAAAGAAGATACCTAGCGAATGCAGCATTAGGCAATCATCTGCTCCTGCTAAACCTGCACGACGATGACCTCAGGATACCCAGGTTTGCATCAGAGCTGGTGGGCAGCATATCTTATCAGTGTGTCTGTGTGTGTGTTTGTGTGTTGCACATTGTGAATCCTCAAAAAATGCACCGTGGACATTTATCTTGTCAGTAACATTGTATTTTCTTAAAATGAGACTTTAAAAAAGAATACAGACAGGATTATTCAGAGAGCGTGAAAAGCAGGAGAATGACTGGAGAATGAAAAATTCTAGGTCAAATTAGCCAAACCAGAAAAATTCTCCCATTCATCTCACTTTCCAAATCGGTTATTTTGACCTAGAATTTTTCATTCTCCAGTCATTATGCAGCACATACAGATACAATGTGTTGCTGTAATTGCCATACACAGGCATTATGCGACACATACAGATACAAGGTGTTGCTGTAATTGCCATACACAGGCATTATGCAGCACATACAGATACAAGGTGTTGCTGTAATTGCCATACACAGGCATTATGCGACACATACAGATACAAGGTGTTGCTGTAATTGCCATACACAGGCATTATGCAGCACATACAGATACAGGTGTTGCTGTAATTGCCATACACAGGCATTATGCAGCACATACAGATACAAGGTGTTGCTGTAATTGCCATACACAGGCATTATGCAGCACATACAGATACAAGGTGTTGCTGTAATTGCCATACACAGGCATTATGCAGCACATACAGATACAAGGTGTTGCTGTAATTGCCATACACAGGCATTATGCAGCACATACAGATACAAGGTGTTGCTGTAATTGCCATACACAGGCATTATGCAGCACATACAGATATTGCATTGCTAATAACCACATTATGATCACTACAAATCACCATAAGCAGGAGATCTGAACATTTTTATTATTTATCTTTATCGCAGTTATGGTATTTGACACTAAGGCCATTTTTGCCTGTAAGCTGATAACGCAGACCCCGTGGGACATTGTGCGAGATAAGGAATGCCATCTTGAGCCTATCATTCCAATAATTTCTCTGTAAAGGATAAACGAATACGTGAAAAAATAAAAAATGAGCAACTTTATATTATTTAAATTTTTTAACTATCTCGGATCAACAATCGCTGTGCAAATACTCTATAGTTAACTGTTAAATTCCTGTTTCAAATAAATGACATTATAAAAAAAATTCAACACAAATTGCCCGGTAGTGAAAGGGTTAATGCAAAAGCCAATCCCAGTGGTTATGGAAAAAAAAAATGGGTAAATCACAGTTTTAAGAGCTCTCTCCTAAAACCGCCGGCTAATGTGATGGTTGCCTGCACTTACGCTAAGTGTGAATTTCGATAACATAAATCCAATTGCTTCTGCTGCACATTTTCACGGAATTAGTTGGTCTAATTGGAAGTCGAGTCGCTCTCTTTATTCAGATTCGCTCACTGGCACCATCCTTAACAGGCTCAATAAACAATAGTCTCCTTAAAGGATGCTATATGCACACACTCAGCAATGTCTTTATTACGGCAGCAATTTTTTTTTGTCAGTGATCGCCCAGCTGGGAAATATCTTCTGGATCTGGAAGTAAAACTTCCTTTACGCCGCCCATTGATTGCTTTGTTCGCGCACAAAAGTGGGTATAATGTTTTCTTCGCTTTGTCCTCGAGTTGTACGGTTCAAACACAGGTTTACGCGTTGCCCGTGTGAGCGCGCTCAGAGTTTCGTCTTTTTTAGCGTCACAATGTGTTTGTGCATTCATATTCCTGAATGGTTGTGATGCTGTTGAATGAGGTCACCGGCGTTCTCCGTGGATCTCCATTGTATGTGTGTTGCTTGACTGTTCTTTGAATAAGAGTTCATTGTGTGTCACATCAAAAGATAATGTTTATTGTTTTCCATGTCTAGGATTGTATGAATAAATGTTAATTCAGAATCTGCTCATCCGAGCTGCCTGGTGCTGTGGGAACATATTATTATCACATCATGTGAATATACACAATGTATACATATAGAAACCATTTCAAATGGAGTGATATTCCTTTAGACACTGCTCATTCTGACCACTTTACAGTAAGGATATGATGAGCACTCCCCTTCTCCCCCCTCCCCACAGCCAGGGCCGATTCAACATAGGGGCTGATGGAGCAGCAGCTCCAGGCCCATGCCCCAGAATAGGCCTAGAGAAAGGATAACTATCAGGGTTATTCAGAGAGCGTGAAAAGCAGGAGAATGACTGGAGAATGAAAAATTCTAGGTCAAAATAGCTGATTTGGAAAGTGAGATTAAAGGGAGAATTTTTCTGGTTTGGCTATTTTGACCTAGAATTTTTCATTCTCCAGTCATTCTCCTGCTTTTCACACTCTCTGAATAACCCTGTATGTCTGCATTGTGGGCGTTTGGACCTCTGTATCTCCAACTCCATAGCATTTACAGGATCATGTTAGGTATCACTGAAAAGGCCAGAGCATGACCTTTCCAATGATACCAAACATGACCAGGTTTTATGTAACAATAAAAATAAAATAATAAATATTTCTTAATTTTTTCTTTTTCTTTCTAACACAGCAATATTTTTCCCTTTTCAATTATAAAGTGAACAATGATGCTGCCCGAACTCACCATCAAATTTCTCATGTTACCAACAAGTGTGGAGGTGATGGCACAATCCGTTGTTATGAATTGATACATCAAAAACCTAAACCGCCGCACTGCAGCGAAGAGCACTGGGGGGACTTTGGAACCCTCACTAATCTTTACAATTCACAAGGTAAAGTGAGGCGTCATTGGAAAGGTCAGAGTCTGGCCTTTGCATTGATAATAAGCATGACCATGTAAAATCTAAAATAAATGTAAACAAAGAAAAAAGCTTTATTTATTTATTTATTGTTAGTTCCTAAGCGATGGTATTGTTCATTTGTCAGGTGTAAAATGAGCAATACCACTGCTATTACTCCCCTTCTCGTTTCCGAGACTGGGAGCAAGGTCAGGGTTTTATACATCGCCATATTATTCATTAAAACACCATCTTCCAAAACACAAGGGAAATATTTCATTTTGTTTTTCATTTTTTTGGTTAAAATTGTATATTTTCTCAGAAAAGTTCAATAACAGGTTCCCATTTCACATTTTTTTTAACAAGAATTCCCTATAGAATATATAACCACAAAGGTTTGGATGAAAAAATGGGAAAAAATAATCTTACACGCTTTAAATATTTTTTTTTGGAGAAAGTATTTTACCAGGAAGGATACATTGAGATTTCTCTCATTTTCAAGTGTGTCCTGGGTGGCGAATGATTGAAATCGGAATAAAAACTTAATCACACAGTATCTGCTGGTTAGATATACCCATATCTGCACTATTAAATAACCTAAAATATGCTTTCATTTCACTAAATTCCATAAAAAGCCACCAAAATATTAATCTCCAGGCCCATAGAGATCTCAATCTGGCTCTGCCCACAGCCCCGATCTGGAGATATTGTTGGGTGAAGTGGAGGAGTCTCCTTCACCCCTCCCAGCATCAAAAAGCAGTCAGGATTTTGAATTTCCTGGCTGCTGGTTACTAGGATGGGCTGCTGGTTCAAAGCGGTTTGAAGTTCGATTCGAACATCGGCTGTTCGAAAAATTCGTGAACTTCAAACTTTTTGGGATGTTCGCTGAAAGTTCTAAATAATCTAAAAATACTTTTTACTGCAGAATGTTATAATAAACGGTTTATTAGTTATTGCATTAAGGCTAGGGTCAGACTGAGGCAGTGCGAACGCGCGTTCTGGCGCACATAATCACGGCCGCACTAGCAGCAGATGACAGGCAATGACGGCCAATATACGACGTACGGTCGCACAAAAGTCCGGCCGCGCAACGCAAGTGGAAAATGAACGCATTTTTTCGAGAACGTTAAACCGCTGGTACTGACGTACAGAGTGCGCTGCGGCCGCATAGCAGCGTGTGTGCGTGATTAGGAGACGTCAGACGCTGCTAGTGTGCGGCCAACATAACGTTCAAACAGCCGGATTTCCCTAGACTTCTTTTTACCCCATCGTCATGAAATACGTCCAGAATTGCGCATCGTCTGACCACTTAAGCGTATTCCGTGAAAAAATGCGTGCGCACGCATCGACGTACATTTTGACGGTGGCCGCAGAAAATGCGCTCATCTGTCCCTAGCCTTAAACGGGAATATTTTTAACATTGACGGATTCATAAACATTTCCCACTCCTTGTTGCTCAACCATTTCCCACACCTTGTTGCTCAAACATTTCCCACACCTTGCTGGTCAAACATTTCCCACACCTTGCTGGTCAAACATTTCCCACACCTTGTTGCTCAATCATTTCCCACACCTTGTTGCTCAAACATTTCCAATGGCTTCAAATCACGTTTAAACATGAGCAAAAGCGGTAAAAATGAGCTCAGCGCACAGCAGTGAAATGACTTAGCACTCAGCAGTGAAAAGGTTAAAAAAAATAATTTTACTTTTTTTTCATTGTTTCCTGTCCCCCAGGGCAGTACCCGGACTCCCATACACCTTTTATGGCCAATATCTTGCATATATGTCCTCTGGAGGATATGCCCTCTGGAGGGGACCTTGATTTTTGAACTTTTGAGCCCCATTGACTTGCATGGTGTTCGACTCGTGTTCGAGTTCGCGGTCGAACTTTTTCTGATGTTCTAGTTCGAATGTGAACCGAACACAGGGGTGTTTGGCCCATCACTACTGGTTACCTGATTGGTCACCAGTGACATAAGCACACAGAGAGCATGATGACGTCACCCTTTGTGAGACCAATCGTGGCAGCTCCATCGTCCTGCACAGGTGCTATGGAACTTGCGTACGGAAAGTGTGCTGTAGCGCTGCGCAGTTTGCAGTTCCGACGCGGCAGAAGTTGCATAGGAGTGCAAATTGCACAGAAAACCTTAGGGACTTCCGTGTTCGGGAGTCTCTGAGCCGCAGAGGTGTAGTGGAGCGCGGCGAGGGAGAAAAGGAGAGTAAATTCACCTTAAAATAGAAATACATTTTTAAAAAAATATGATTACTACAGGGAAGATAAAGGGGCACTTTACTCTTCAATAGAATATTTATCCCTTTAAAAAAACAAGAATTTTTTTATGTAGTTTTTTGCACGGTAAATATAATCCGTTCTTAGACCATTTCAAACTGAAACGAAAGCTTGATTAGGACGTGTAATGCAATGGAAATGCAGTGATTGCCATGTTAGCAGCGATGCAGAGCGCAATGAATAATGTGATACAATGTTATCGTGTGCCGCCACATGTAAAACACAGCATTAATGAGAGATAAAAAACACATGTTATTGAAAAGAGGAAACTGGCTGAATACAGATAAGACCTTCGACCAATCGTATTCTTTGTTTGCTTTACTATAATATCTATAAACACATTGTACTGAAGTGGTTCGGTTTAGTTTTTTTTATATGTTTTGCTCGCTGGTCTGCGAAGTGATTGAACTGAATAACATATACCTGTTAATATCTGGCCTGCAGAGCTAACACTTCATCTCATTATATCAATAGTCACATGTTAATATTACTATAGGGGTTATTCAAAGAGAGCCGAATTGGCCACCGAATTGCACCGATAGGTGAATTTCCCCGTATGGTGCAATTTCGTGTCAAATCAGCTATTCAGAAAACTGACAAGTCGCCAAAAATTGGCAAATTGCCAGTGAATTACGGTGCAATTCGGTGGCAGTGAAATTCCCCCTATAGAAGTAATGGTTAATCTATTCAGAGAACACCAAACAGCAACCAAAAGTTGGCGAAATGCCAAGATTTTTGTTGCTTTCATTCGACAGGTTTAATCAGGCGAATCCCAAAGTTTTCAATGTTTTTTTATAAAAATTTTATTCAACCGTTTATTCTTTTCATTTACAGCAAAAACTATTTTTATTAGTTAAATGTTTAGAATTTTTTAGGCATTTTTTAGGAATTGCAGCCGCTCCAGGTGGCGCTTTGTCAGGGGCGATATTTTGCCATCCTGTCAATGGCTACGGCGTGGAGCACCTGGCCCGGACCTCAGCGGCAAGACACAGCCCCCCAGCAGGCCAAAACCGCCCCTTCAGCAGGCCGATGTCCGCTCCTGGAGCAGGCTGGCACCCGGCCAGGTCCGAATCCTGCCGTCCATGAAATAGCAGGCCGGCGCCTGGCCCTCCAGCGTCCTTCGAGCGTGGGCCGTGCAATGGGCCTTTAACAGGGCTGTGTGGGTAAGTTTATGTGTCAGTCTGTGTGTTATATATGTGTGTGTGTGTGTGTGTGTGTGACTGTGTGTGGATGTGTGTGTGACTTATGTGGATGTGTGTGTGTTTGTGTGTGCATGGATGTGTGTGACAGTAGGCCTGGATATGTGGTGCTCTGTGATATTATTATTATTATTATTCTTTATTTATAAAGCGCCAGCATATTCCGCAGCGCTGTACAATAGGCACAGTATAGACAGGGTTACAATACAATACATTGAACAACATTTGACAAACAGTACAGGAGGAGATGAGGGCCCTATTCCCGTAGGAACTCACAATCTAGGAGGGTTGGGGTTGGAAACAGGAGGAGAGGACTGTAAGGTGAGAGTGATTGATGGTTGTGTCAGTGAGTTGGGTGGTAGGCTTCCCTAAATAGGAACGTTTTAAGGGAGCGTTTGAAGGAAGAGAAGTTAGGGGAAAGTCTGACAGTACGAGGGAGAGCGTTCCAGAGAGTGGGGGCTGCGCGTGAGAAATCCTGCAGTCTATCATGGGAAGAGGTGATGCGGTGAGAAGCTAGGCGCAGGTCACTGTTTGACCTTAGGGAGCGGGCTGGGGTGTATTTGGTGATTAGTGAGGACAGGTAGTGGGGAG
This sequence comes from Leptobrachium leishanense, assembly GCA_009667805.1. NCBI lineage: Eukaryota > Metazoa > Chordata > Amphibia > Anura > Megophryidae > Leptobrachium > Leptobrachium leishanense. Next base: position 313,216,898 of record CM019067.1, read on the forward strand.
CTGAGTTAGTGAGGGTTTTGTAGGTAAGGATAAGGATTTTGAACTTAATTCTGCAGTGGATGGGGAGCCAGTGAAGGGACTCGCAGAGGGGAGCGGCAGAGACAGAGCGGCGGGTGAGGTGAATTAGCCTGGAGGAGGCGTTCAGGATGGATTGTAGGGGGGAGAGGCGGGACAGAGGGAGGCCAGATAAGAGATTATTGCAATAGTCGAGTCGGGAGATTACCACGGCGTGTATGAGTTGTTTTGTGGTGATACGCTCATACACAGCGCACATTACTGGGAGTTGTATTGCTGTGCAGCTCTGTGATACACTCATACACACTGCACAGTACTGTGAGATTTATTGCTGTGGTGTTCTGTGATATGGTCATACACCCAGCACATTACTGGGAGTTCAATTGCTGTGCAGCTCTGTGATATGCTCATACACACTGCACATTACTGTGAGTTTTATTGCTGTGCAGCTCTGTGATATGCTCATACACACTGCACATTACTATGAGTTTTATTGCTGTGCAGCTCTGTGATATGCCCATACACACTGCACATTACTGGGAGTTTTATTGCTGTGCAGCTCTGTGATATGGTCATACACCCCGCACGGTACTGTGAGCTTTATTGCTGCTGCGCTATGTGATACGCTCATACACACCGCACGTTACTGTGAGCTTTATTGCTGCGGCGCTCTGTGATACGCTCATACACACTGCATTGTTTTTTTGGGGGGGTCAACAATTCATCCTTGGCTCCAGGCAACATTGGGGCTTGGGCCAGCCCTGTATATCGACAACTAATGCATAGGGCCCAAAATATGCTAAAATATAAGATTATCATTTTGCTTAGGAATCCAACTTTCTACATTCAAAGAAAAGCAAATTAAGTTTTTATTGCTGGAGTGAAAGCTCTTCTGTCCATCACATCCATGTTCTTCTCCGCTGAAGACTATAAAAAGGGCTGCATGGCTTAGGAAGCCGTTTGTGCACTCAGACCATCGAACACAGAGAGGAAATGTCTCACCTTTTATTTGATTTTCCATGGCTTGTTTGTCACTGTGTGAAGTTGTATGCTCTCGGTTATCTTTTATCCACCTTTTATCCCACACTCTCTTACACTGACAAGATAACTTAAAATAAGAAACCCTGGCCTCTTCTTTGGTTTATATATATTTTTCAAAGCAGCCAAAACACCATAAATCTGCTTAAAGACTCCACGTCCTGAAACATTATTAGACTCTATCTGTATCAGTGGCAATAAAAGCCAGTGTCGTTAATCAGCTGAGAAAAGGGGCTCTCAGATTCCTAGAATTAATCATCGCCTTGTGTCCTCCTCTTTCCGTCCAGCCTAACATAACTAACATTGCTACAATACAGCAAACATTCCTCCTCTCCGCATAGCTCAGGCACTACAGGAAAAACAAATATTCGCATAAAATAAACAAACTAGAATTTAATTCAAACGACAAATTTTAACAGTATTTTTATTTTTATCACTTTGCTTTATTAATGTATGAAAATATTATATATATGTACACCAAGAAAAAAGGAATGCAATAGTGTACGTCACCAAGAGATTTGAAAAAAAATAATTAAATATATATATATATATATACAAAAATATATAATAAAAAATAAATATATATATATAAAAATTGTCAAATTGTCAGCACACCTCAATAGACTTTCATCAGGACACTATCAGGGTTATTCAGAGAGAGGTGAAAAGGATCAGAATGACTGGAGAATGGAAAATTCTAGGTCAAAATAGCCAAACCAGAAAAATTCTCCCATGTATCTCACTTTCCAAATCGGCTATTTTGACCTAGAATATTCCATTCTCCAGCCATTCTCCTGCTTTTCACCTCTCTCTGAATAACCCTGTATATAACCACACTGCCTGACCAAAAATAAAGTCCCCACCTGGATTTATCTCAGCCAATAGGTGCTCGCCTTCCATTGGATAATTACTGCAGTGATTAATATGTTTCCGCATAAAATGAGGTCATGTGACTCCCTGAAAATACTGAATGTGCAGGTTTTACCATCAATGGGTTTTTTCTTCCCTGATGGCACAGCGGGCATATTCCAAGATGGCAATGCCAGGATTCATCAGGCTCAAATTGTGCAAGAGTGGTTCAGGGAGCATGAGACATCATTTTCACTCAACAGACAGACAGAAACCGCAATAGAGACCCTAAAAAGGGGACTAAACCAAAAACTGTATAGAGACTAACAAAAAAGGTGGTGACAGAAGTTCCCACACAGGGTGCTCTAACAATTAATTCATTATTTGATGATGTACCACACAATTACAATGAAAAATAAATAAACCAGCCTGCACAGGACTCAAGGTATAATCTAGTAGCCCTACTACTATCTATTGGAGGCTAGAGGCTGTGTAATTGTTTTTGAATTAGGATTTGTCTGGAAGATTTACATGATCGGCCATTCTGGTTTGTTATATTTAGTGTTGGTAGGGCCTATATACTCCCATTTGCTTGAAGGGAAAGGTTTATATGCACATGTGTGTCCTTCTGCTTGCTTGCGGTACTGTAGGCACTCTCCATACGCGTCCATACGGCGTCTAGATTTCTTAATGGATGGGGAGTTTTCCCGGAAGTGGGCAGGATGGGTGATGTACATGCTTACTTTCGGCACGATAACTGGCCCCCATAAATCCACTCGATGAGGCGGTGGATGATGATGCCATATTGGCGTCCGGACTCTCTAATTGAAATGGGAAGTTTCCGGAAGTGGGAACGATGCCATATAAACGAAGGAAGATTTATTGGTAGACTCTATAAAAGGAGGTTCAGGTACGATCCCCCCACAGCTCCTGATGAAGCCCCGTGTGAGCAAGGGGTGAAACGCGTTGAGCCTATCTTAATTTGTTAACAGTTTGTGGTTATGTCTGTCGGTCTGGTCACTCTCCCAGGTTTATTGGGCATGCATGCCTTTGGTTATTATTTTGATATGTAGGGAGTTGTTATACTAGACTCTTGGGTATAGAAGGCATACTGATTTCTGGCTCTTTACACTGTGCGCTATTTTTATATTCACGTTGGCGTATAGAAGGCAGCTCGAACTGCCGAGTTATAGCGCAAGAGAGAGGGCAACTGTGCCAGTACACGGTGTGTAGTCAGTGGTCAATTACTGACCTTAGTGATAGCCGCTATACCCATTATAACTCCTGTGTAGGCTGGTTAATTCATTTTTCATGGTCTTATGATTTTTGTTAGTCAACATCATTTTCACACATGGATTGGCCACCGCACAGTCCAGACCTTAACCCCATTGAGAATCTTTGGGATAATGTGCTGGAGAAGACTTTACGCAGCGCCGCGACTCTCCCATCATCAATACAAGATCTTGCCCACAAATTAATGCCACTCTGGACGCAAACAAGATAACCAGGACCTACTTGAAAACGAGAGAAATCTCAATGTATCCTTCCTGGTAAAATACTTCTTTCTGAAAAAAATAAATATATAAATAAATACTGTGAATTTATGGTGGGGTTTTTTTTGGTAAATAGTAAGTGATTCTGGCTAAATATACACTGCCTGGCCAAAAAAAAAAAGTCCCCACCTGAATGTAACTCAGCCAATAGGTATGAGCCTTCCATTGGAGAATTACTGCAGTGATTAATATGCTTCAGCTGCAATAAATGGAGTCAACATATTAATCACTGCAGTAATTATCCAATGGACAGCGAGCACCTATCTGCTTAGTTAAATCCAGGTTGGTATTTTTTGGGCAGGCTGTATAATATATATATGTTTATTATTTGCAGAAGCCATCTGCACATCGCAGCAATTCAAAAAACTGCATCCCAGAGCTCCTGTGCTACAGTCCCCATATGCAGCAAGGAACTCTGGGTAGGATATGCAAATGACATCCGTGTCACATATATATATATATATACAGGGCTCAAAATTTCAAGTCCCAAGCTACTAGCCAGGCCATAAGAGTTACTCGCCACTAGTTTCCCCACCTAACCCCTATCCTGCCCTGCCTGCTTCTGCATTCCCACTCGCCCTCATGCAATTTTAACTCGCCAAATGCAAGCAGGCGAGTGGAAATTTTGAGGCCTGTATATATATATGTATACTGTGTGTGGCGGAATGGGGTATCCGCCTGCGGTCTCGCTCTATCTGACCCCCTCTTTGGTGTTGCCAAGCCCGACTACCGAGTGGCACGGCACCCGGCGTCTCGAGCGGCTTGGGTAGAAGACCACGTGGCGGTGGAGATCTGGAGAGTATATGGGGCACCCACGGTGGAGATCCGCCTGACTACCGAGCGGCACGGCACTCGGCGTCTCGAGCAGTGGATCTACTGACCTTTGGAAGGCTGGAGACGGTCTGCGTGGCGAACCGCGGTTCGGTAGAGTCTCCTTGAAGATGCGGGGCACGGCGCTGAGTCGAGGTCCCGATTCGGGGTGGTTGCGGTATCCCGAGGTACCGATCCAAGGTGGCGCAACGGCGCGGCGAATCGATGTTTTGCTGCGGAGTTAGAGTGACCCGTTCCTGGGTGGTGGTGATGTATAGCCGGCGTGAAATGACAACACCAGACGAAGCTGCATGTATCAAACACTCAGATGAACTGACTTTTTAATGAACAACGCCACTATTTATGCTGAAGTACAACAGTCATAATTTGCATACCCATACTAATTAGTAGCATACCCATACTAATTAGTTATGTCAGTTATTTACAATAAACATTCTTCACATTCTCTTAGCCTTCAGCTCACACAACGTTTGTACATCCATTGTTCCAGCACATCAGATTAAACACACACTATCAGAGATCCCTTAAATTAAACATGTAGCTAGATAATGGGGAAAATCCCTGACGCATAAATTACACAGCAGCAAAACTTGTTTACTAGCTACAGAAACACACATTTACCTACAGGAATATAAGTATGTTTTAAAACCAAAGCTATGTCATTTCACTAAACTAAATTAAACTAAAACCAAACGATGTAAAATATATTTAAAATCACACGATATAAATGACCATAAAGTCCTTTGAGGTTTGAAGCATGGAGCGTTACCTCACCTCCATGACATAGGTCCTTTTAAAAAAATGTCTTGGGTTTGAGTCCTGGGCTCGCTGCGCCGAGCCTCTTGGGTCATTCCGTGACACTGTGTATATATATATATAGCCTGAACCACTTACTATCTACCTGGAGACCCCACCGTAAATTCACAACCGGCTCCAGCACCAGCACCAGCGCACAGCTATAAGACTCTAAATGCCTGGTTTATTGTATGTTGGGATATTAGCCGACCGAGTTATTCCACATCACAAGCCGCACTGCCTGTTATATAATGACAAATGACCGCACAAATGGGAGTTTTAAATAAAGCTATTTATTTTATGCAGAGCTGGGCAGGATAGTCCATCTCTGCCTTCATTTGATTCTCTCAGTTTTTTTCTTCTCGTTTTTTCTTTTCTCCTTCTAGATATCGCTCGTCTAATCTGCTGCTTAGGATACAAGTCCGCACGGAATTTCTTCTCCTCAATATATCTATTTGATTCCCCCAAAGCCCCCCAGACATTAATTCACCGTCCCCATGACAGAGGTTAATCAATCATTGAGTTTCTTGGTCCGCTGAAGGTTTAATCATTGCTCAGCAATGATTCGACTCCATTCCACCCCAAAGACAGTATAACCCCTACTCTTAAAAAAAGAATAAAAGCCATTATAGCTCGGCGTAATAACCAGGGAATGGTGAAAGAAACTGAAATCTGGATCTCTGGCAGCGCTTATTTATTGCGCTCCATTCCTTCGCTTGTATCGATTAATCAGTGCGGTGAGATATGTTTTTTTTTTTGCTCTGGGTGTCTTTGGCACTGGGACATGGCAAATATTTCTCCAGTAAGGTGTGTCTCTCTTTGCCGGGCAAACACAATGCCTGCGGGAGGAGAGCGCTTAATTAATGATATTCTACATTTGGCACCATAAGAGCTGCAAGATGTGAGATGTCGGGATCCATCACTGACGCCCCTGGAGAAAATGTGTCACGTCATGGAAGGTTTTGCCATATGGACCATAGGGCAATGATGGCGAACCGTGGCACACCAGAGGACTGTTCAGTTCCTCAGCAGCTGCTGGATTGCTACATTACAGCAGTTGTGTTTGCTGCAGCGTCTCACTGAACACATTGCCTGTGAATATTGAATAAAATGGCAGAGGATTGCTTAATGAAAGCTGCTGTTTCTGAATTATCCACTGCTGTCCAAGTTATTACCACTTTAGTGTTAATGTTTACCATGTTCCAATAAATATTTGGTGTTTTGCTCCACCAAAACGTCAAACTGAACATTTCCTTATTGGATTTTTTTCTCCGTGGACCCTTAGGCTGGGGTCAGACGAACGCAGTTTTAATGTGCGTTTAGGCTAGGGTCAGACGAAAGCATTTTTCCCCGCGAACGTGAAAAAGTGCGTCCGAACGCATTGCCGTATTTTTTCACGGAATGCGCAAAAACGGTCAGACGATGCGCATTTTCGGGCGTGATTTTGTACGGATCGTCAATAAAACACTTTTTGTGTCTGGACGTTATGTAGGCTGGACATTAGCAGCGTCTGTCATCTCCTAATCTCGCACACACACCGCTATGCCGCAGCTGCGCACTCAGTACGTCAGTACTAGCGGTTCAGCGTTCTCACAAAAATGCGTTCAAATTCCACTTCCGTTGCACGGCCGGACTTTTGTGCGGCCGTACATCGTATATTGGCCGTCATTGCCCGTCATCTGCTGCTAGTGCGGCTGTAATTATGTGCGCCAGAACGCACGTTAAAAGTGCGCTGGTCTGACCCCAGTCGTAGCCGCACTTAATCACGGCCGTGCTAGCAGCAAATGACGTCCAATGCCAGGCAACATACGAAGAACGTTCGCTCGCAAGTGGCAAATGAACGATTTTTTTCCAGAATGTCAAACCGCTAGTACTGACGCACAAAGAGCGCTGTGTCCGCTAGCGGCGTGTGTGCGTGATTAGAACACGTCAGACGCTGCTCATGTCCGGCCTACATAACGTCCAGACACCCAAGGTTTCCTGGTTTGGATCCGTATAAAATCACGGCCATAATTGCGCATCGTATGACCGCTATTGCGTATTCCGTGAAAAAATACGTCCATTCGCTCGGTCGCACTTTTTCACGGACGACGGAAAAAATGCGTTCATCTGACCCTAGCATTAACAGGTCAGGTTTTAAGGATCACCTCGGGGAAATGCAGACTGAATCCTGCAATCACTGAGCAGAAAATCATATCACCTGTGCTGTGCTTCACATATCCTGCAAACCTGGCGTGTCAGCGGGTCCTGAGGACAGGTTTGGGAAACACTGCTCTACAGTATTTAACAGTCAATGAGGTGGATGAGGTAATGGTCAGATAAGGCTGCAGGAGGTCTAACTGAGATAAGAAATGGCAGCTGAATGATATCAGACAGGGAGCTTAAAGGACTTATTATCTACCCCTGGTGATGTCCTTTGAATACATCCCACACAATACAATGATGTGAGTCGGTGACTGACCTATTCACTCCATTCTATGGGCAAAGCCACACAGTGAGGAGCAAGTGATGGAAAGATACTGTGAGGGGGGGCATGTTACAACACAAAATATCACACAATGGATGCACCCAGTGACACATATAGAGGAAAATATCACACAATGGATGCACCCAGTGACACATATAGAGGAAAATATCACACAATGGATGCACCCAGTGACACATATAGAGGAAAATATCACACAATGGATGCACCCAGTGACACATATAGAGGAAAATATCACACAATGGATACACCCAGTGACACATAAAGAGGAAAATATCACACAATGGATGCACCCAGTGACACATATAGAGGAAAATATCACACAATGGATGCACCCAGTGACACATAAAGAGGAAAATATCACACAATGGATGCACCCAGTGACACATATAGAGGAAAATATCACACAATGGATGCACCCAGTGACACATATAGAGGAAAATATCACACAATGGATGCACCCAGTGACACATATAGAGGAAAATATCACACAATGGATGCACCCAGTGACACATATAGAGGAAAATATCACACAATGGATGCACCCAGTGACACATATAGAAGAAAATATCACACAATGGATGCACCCAGTGACACATATAGAGGAAAATATCACACAATGGATGCACCCAGTGACACATAAGAGGAAAATATCACACAATGGATGCACCCAGTGACACATATAGAGGAAAATATCACACAATGGATGCACCCAGTGACACATATAGAGGAAAATATCACACAATGGATGCACCCAGTGACACATATAGAGGAAAATATCACACAATGGATGCACCCAGTGACACATATAGAGGAAAATATCACACAATGGATGCACCCAGTGACACATATAGAAGAAAATATCACACAATGGATGCACCCAGTGACACATATAGAGTAATATATTTCCTTAACTAAACATACAAGAGAAAAACAAACACATGTAAGATATCAGCAACATCGAATAAACACAATAAGGACATTGCATTTTTGGGGTAGCTTTTCCTAATAAACACAAATTGCACAAGAGAATATAAATTCATTGTGGAAAACAACTGAATGTTCAAGCTAATCAGACACTTGCTTTGTCCACGCCTCAACGTGCAAAGCAGCCTTGACATGGAAGGGTTAAAAAGGGTAACCTTGTAACTGCACTGTATGTCGAAACATCCCGGGACATATACAACAACTGAGAAAACTTAATTCCCTTCTAAATACACGTAAAACCATTCTTGGACCTTGTTCTCTTTTCCAGTAAGTCCCTCTCCACCTTTTCCCGGTGGTCACTTGTGATCTGAGGTTTCTGTTATCAATGCTTGAGTTTATTTACTGTTTTATTAGGAATCCTCCAGCACAGATGTTTTATTGGGGCAGTAAGTATTGTTTGTGGCTTGATAAAGGAATCTTCTGAACTTAAATGGTGACTTCATGGATAGATTACTTGTCCTATAGTAAGATCACATTGATAAGTGGTAACATTACACAACCCCCCCCACACACACACACAAACACATGCAGGGTTATTCAAAGAGCACTGAATTGGCCCCTAAATTGCGCCGAACAGTGAATTTCCCCATACGGTGCAATTTCGGGCCCTTCGACTATTCAAAAAGCAGGCAGTTTGCCAAATATTGAGGAATTGCCAGCTAAATACATTGCCTGTTCGACGGCAGTGAAATCCCCCATAGAGAAGCAATGGTTAATCTATTCAGAGACACCGAACAGCAGAGAAAAGTTGCCAAAGTGCCCTGCTGTTCGGCGTTTTCATTCGGCAGGTTTATTCAGGAGAATCCCATAGGTTTCAATGTTAAAAATATTCCCGTTTTTATCCAACATCTAATAAACCGTTAATTTTTTTAACCTGCAGCAAAAAGTCTCTTTATGTATTGATTTTTTTAGGATCTTCTAGGCATTTTTCGGCAAAATGTTTTTTTCAAAAAAATTTTTACATGTTTTTTGTTTTCTGTAACAGACCTTTTTATTATTATTCATAGGACGTTATATATTATTTCCAGATATTTTCATGCAGTAGTCTTTTTGCAAGCACATTTTAAAAGTTGCATTTTTTTCTGGTTTTTTTTTTTACCTCTGTTCGGGGGCATGCGGTTTTTTTAAATCGATTTATTTGATGCTTATCTGTCAATTGTGGGCCAGTGCCCAAGGGTTCTGCTATTATTTAATGATATTTTCTTTTCAATCAAACCCCTGCTGATATATATATATATATATATAGGGCTCTATTACATTCTTCGCGTAAAAATGTGCGCGTGCGCAAAAATGCATTAACGCGAGGGGAAAAACCCTTCGCGCTGATGTCAAATTACGACGTTAGCGCATACAATGCGCATTAACGTCTAACGCGAGTGACCCTGCGCGAGCAAAAGTTTGTGCGCGCATCCCATACTTAACATTGTGTGCGCAAATTCGTTCGTGTGCTGGTACGCGGCTGGTATTACAATCGATGCGCAACTTTTTACAAACGACGTTTGCGCACATAATTTTAACGTCTTTGAAAAGCTGATTGTAACTGCAAATCTGAACGTTCTGGCCAATCGAAATACACCAGCACGAAAAAAAAATAAGCACAGTATAGTTACACATTCTACACATACCCAAACAAAAAAATTGAGTGGTCGTGTGTGTTTTTATTATTGCTGCAGCATGTATACTCAGATATGACAAGCGCAAAAACTGAACGGGAGACAATTGTGGTTCTTAATTCTGATTGGCTGAATCGCGTGAAAAAACAGTCGGCCCGCCGATTTCTGCGCGCAGCGTTAATTTGTGCTCGTTTTTGCGCGTCTTTTTTACGCGCGATGTACGCGCGATATTTCTTTGGCGGATGAAAAAATGCGCTCGGATCGTAATACCTGCATTAATTTACGCGCGTTAACATTTAACGCTGTGCGCACATGTACGAATTTGCGTGGAGAATGTAATAGAGCCCATATACTTTTCAATCATATATGTAACTATACAGGTGTCTTGTGTTAAATAGTAAGTGTGGAAACTCATTAACATTTCTACCCCTAATTAAGCATTTATATATATATACTGTATATCTATCTATCAGAGGTGCCGGGTAAAAAATCTTATCGTAAGTAGTATACGTTTCTTAGAGTGACCTCCCAAAGATGGCTCCCCTGATCTTCATTCACAAAGTAGACAATATAAAAACAATAATATGGGGATCACTCTACAAGAAAAAATGAATAATCATAGGGAAATATTGCAAACACAAATACACAAAATTTGCCCCCGCTTGACTAATGCTCACAGGCTAATCGTGTTTATATAGGCATATATATAACACATTTCGTTACTTTCATGTAACTTTCTCAAGGAGAAAGACATTTATCCTTGAGAAAGTTACATGTATGTAACGAAACGCGTTGGATTGCTTTTTTGCCTAATAAATTAAAGTTTTAAAAACATCTATTTCCAGACACTTTATCCGGAATTGGAGGTCCAAGTGGTGTATCCGGTGGTCCATGCTCACCAGTGGGTCTGCTCCATTAGGAATATGAGGAAGCACTATGCGACATCTGGACGGCTGAGTTTTATTGATATGCCTATATAAACACGATTATCCTGTGAGCATTAGTCAAGCGGGGACAAATTTTCTGTATTATGAAGATCAAAATATAATGGATATATAAAAATATAATAAAATAATGATATATTATATAAATCACACTTTATAATGACAATATATAATGATAATGGTACTATATAGGATAACAGTTAATATAATGTGATAAAGTGATTATACATAATATAATGGCTATATAATGATGATATATAACAAAATGGCACTATACAAGGATGATATATAATATGTTGGCCTTATAATGATGATATACTGGCTATATATATATATATATAATAATAACAACAATAAAAATCTATGGATGCATTAAATAATATAGTGGTGCTGTATAATGATGATATATAATATAATAACTGTATAATAAAGATGAAAAATATAATGTTACTATAAAATAATGATATATTATATAATGGCACTTTATAATGACAATATATAATGATAATATGATGGTGAGATATAGGGATAATATATAATATAATAGCAATATAATGATGATATATAACACAATGTAAATAATATAACGGTGATAAGTGATGATACAAAAATATAATGGCTATATATAAAATAATAATAATTAATAATAGCAAATAATAAAAATCTATAGAAGCAATAAATTATATAATGGTGCTGTATTATGAAGGTATATAATATAATAGCTGTATAATGAAGATGGAAAACATAATGTTGCTTTAAAATAATGCTATATTATATAATGGCACTTTACAGTGACAATATATGAGGCCTGAAGCCCCTAAGGCGTAGGGCCCTTAAGTTGCCTCTGATGCCAGGACGCAGGGAGGAGTTTTCTAGAAGGTTTTGCAGCGCGTGGGGAGATTGAGCGGGAGCAGTGTGGGAGGAGTCGACAGGAGGGTACTCAAGGCGCGTGAGGAGAGGCTCTTCCCACCTTTTTTCTCCTGAGGTAGAGCAGTGATAATCTGTGCTGCGTCAGAGAAGCGGTGTTTTTTTCAGCTTTTTGCCTTAATGTATTGTTTTGGAAATGGCGGGAGGTGGGGAGCTGGAGTCGTTCCTGGAGGAAGTGCGGGAGGCGGCTCAGCACCGTGGTGTGGAGTGGGCCAGAAGAAGCCTGTCGGAGGTGTTGGTGGCGGATGGGGGTTCTCGGCCTGCCAGGATTTCGAGGCTCCAGTGCGGTTTAATCCAGGAGGCGAATCCATTGTATCGGCGGCCGAGAGATGGAGATTGGAGGCTGTGAGAGGTCGTGGTCGGTTGGTCCAACGGATGTTGGCTGGTGGTGACGCAGTTGGTAATGAGGCTGGCGTGAGCGCTTCCAGGCGTGTGGAAGGTAGGAGCTTGAGGCCAGCTTCGGGGGCTAAGGATCCTTCCGGTCGGAGGGGTGGTGTGGTGAGCTCTACCAGGAGAGAAGGAGTGCGGAGTTTGAGGAGTTCCTTGGGGAGAAGGAGTGGTCGGTGTTCCGCCAGGGGACCCAGAGGAGGAGCAAGGGCTGTCTCAGGGACTGATGTTTCGGGCGTAAGACAGTTGGTGGATAGGGATGTGGACGGTGGTGTGACACAGGGTGTTGGTGTGCGGGATGAGGGCACCCAAGAGCTCGAAGTAAATTGGTGTTCAGTTGGTGAAGATGATGGGGATCCGGATGTGAGGGAGCGAGTTGATGATTTTGGTACTTCGGGTTCTGGGGCTCATCGCACTATTAATTTTTCGTCCACAGTTCCAATGGTTCGGGAGAGGAGTCCACAGCCGGTGGGTGGTTTCCAGGCTGCTGGAGTTCGTGGAGGTGGTGCAGGAGGTTTGGAGTTGGTGGTGCTGGAGGTTCCGGGAAGTTCGGGTGGACCTCGTGTGGCGACAGGTGACGGAAATGGTGGTGATGTTGGTTCTTTCATGTCTTTTTTACAGGGGCCTTTTGAGGCTTGGTCGGTTTCACCAAGGGGTGTGAACCAGGGTGATTTGGATTTGGCTCAGGCATGGAAGGGTGCAGGTGGGCCAGTTGTGAGAGCTGGTGGAGCTCTTGGCGGTGAAGTCATGGCTTCAAATGGGCCGAGTGGCGATGTGGGTTCACTCGGTGAGTCCACAGGAGTGGCGGATGTGGCAAGGAGGAATGCTTACGTGTCAATTTCTGGGCCTTTGGGGTTTCGTTTGAAACAGGAGGTTAAAGAAGGCATATGGCGGGGGGAGTATGTGGAACTTTTTTCCCTGCTTCCATTGGATAGGTGGCTGGGGTTAAAGATTATTCATCTAAGGACGGTTTAAAGGAAGAGGAGGAAAGGAAGAAGAGGTTTCGGAAGATTCCTAAGTCATTCGGGAATTGGCTCCGGGCTTTTTGTATTTTGGCAAGTGTGGTGGGGGAAAGGAGCCCACAGCACTGTTCGGGCTTTTTTTGTTATGTGGATGGGATTTGGGAGGCTTATCGAACGTATGGTGGTTGGGCGTGGTGGTAATACGATGAGCAGTTTAGGCAACGTTTGGCGACTCACCCAGGCATGGGGTGGGATCAATTGGACATTACGTTGTGGTTGCGTTTAATGGGGGCACAAAAGGCGTTGCCCTTTCCAGGGGGAGCCGGTGGGGGAGGGGTCAGTTCCCCACCGGCAAGTGTTAAAAAGGGATCGTGCTGGCAATTTAACGAGGGTCAGTGCAAGTTTGGTGCGGGGTGTAGGTTCAATGCACGAATGTTCAAATTGTGGAGGATTGCATTCATTGTCCAGATGTTTTAAGAGGGCAAGACAAGGAGGTCTGCCTTTTGGAGGGTCTGGAGAGGGGAGCTTCCCCGGTGGAACTTGACGCGATGTTACCGTGGCTAAGGCTTTACGGAAAACTTAGAGATGCAGAATTTTTTACGTGACGGTTTTGGTGTTGGTTTTCGGATTCCTTTTGTGGTAAGGCCAGGGGGTGGCAAGTTAAGAAATTTGAAGTTGGCTAGAGTGTATCCGGAGGTACTTCGGGAGAAGGTGTTTAAGTAGATTGGGGCTGGTAGGATGGCAGGTCCATTCTCGTCTCCTCCGGTGCGGGATTTGAGGATATCCCCTTCGGGAGTTGTGCCGAAGCGGAAGGCAGGAGAGTTTCGTTTGATTCATCATTTATCCTTTCCACGGGGGGATCGGTGAATGATGATATTGGTGAGGAGTTGGCCTCGGTGTTATACGTGTCCTTTGATTTCACGGTCAGTTTGGTTCGTGATGCAGGACCGGGGGCTTTAATGGCTAGGGTGGATACTGAGTTGGCTTTTTCGGCTATTACCTATTCATCCTTCGTGTCATCACCTTATGAGATTTTGTTTTGAAGGCAAATTTTATGTGGATCTATGTTTGCCTATGGGTTGGTCCATTTTCTGTTCCTTTTTTGAATGTTTCAGTACAATTTTGGAATGGGTGGGCCGTGAAGTGGCAGGGTCGGATAATCTCACTCATTTTCTGGATGAATTTTTGTGTGTACGACACGGGGTATTCGGGAAGGTCATCACTTTGTTAGGATATCCAGTACCATGTAAGAAGATTTGGAAGTGTGGAAATCCTTTTTGGTGGTGTTTAATGGGGTGGCCTTATTCCCTTCAAAAGAGGTTTTGGCGAAGGAGCGGCAATTTTTTACGGACGCCTCAGGAGGTGTTGGTTTTGGGGTATATTTTGGGGGACGTTGGTGTGTTTCTCGTTGGCCTGATAGTTGGTTGGCATCTTCTTTGGTGCGGAATTTGGCCTTTTTGGATTTGTTTCCATAAGTAGTGGCCTTGGAGGTGTGGGGAGGTGCTCTGGAGGGAAGAAGGATTCTGTTCCATTCTGACAACATGGCGGTGGTCGGCGGTTAATTCTTTGTCGGCTTCATCATTGCCAGTCATCAGACTGCTGAAGAGATTTGCGTTGATGTGTCTTAAGTTTAATGTTTTATGCAGGGCAAGTCATGTCCCAGGTCGCCTTAACGCAGTGGCGGATGCTTTGTCTCATTTTCAGTGGGGCAGGCTTCGTTCCCTGGCTCTGTTGGCAGAGGAAGTGGGCACCGCTTGTCCGGAGGGCCTTTGGCAGCTAGGCTCGGAATTTTTGGAAGATGGGTGAGAGGTTCTTTGTCTGAGTCATCTTGGAAGGCCTACTCGCGAGTATGGAGGGATTGGGATGCTTTGGCTGAGCGGTTCAGGCACGTGGCAGTGGGCGGTTTGGATGAGGAAAGTCTGCTCAGAGTTTACCTAATTCGGTTATTTGAGTCTGGGGCATCTCCTGGAGTGGTTCGGCAGTCTTCGGCAGGAGGTGGTGGTTTAGGAGCTGATGCAGTTGGGTTGGGAGTTAATGATCTGGCTATTTGGGTTGCTAACTCCAAGACGGATCAGTTGGGTAGGGGGCGTGGAGTTGGTTTATTCAGTGTGGATAACTGTGTGGTTTGTCCAGTGGACAACGTTAAGAAATTTTTGGAGGTACGGGCAGAGTCTAGTGTGGCCTTTTAATGTCACGCGGACGGATCGGCTTTATCAAGATTTCAGTTTATTTCTATTTTTCAGAAGGGTTTGGTGAGTTTAGGGAGAAATCCGAAGGAATTTGGTTCTCATTCATTTCGTATTGGGGCTGCAACGGAAGCTTCAAGGTTGGGTTTGTCGGCAACGGAAATTCAAGAATTGGGAGGATGGAACTCAAGGGCTTTTAAGTCTTACGTTCGTCCTGGTTTGCTGTCATGAATTTTGTAATCATCTGTTAAAGATGGGAGGTAATGTGGAGCACAGTTTGCTGTATGTTATGTTATGTTTTCAACTTTTAAAAAAAGAAAAAATAATAATTTTGAAATACGAAAAATATCAAATTTATACATGAAATATGAATTATACCGTTTATACGGAATATATATATTTATTCTATTTTATCTTTGTCAATTTGTTGGTTGTTTGGGGTTGAGTGTGGGGTTTGGAGTATTTGGAGGCAAGGAGTTGGTGTTTGTTTATGATATGTTTTTCTTTTCAGGTATGGTCATGGTTATTGGGAGGGATGTATGGTGGTTTGGTGGGGAGTTTTTCTTTTAAAATATTTTGTGTGGTGGAGATGTTGGTAATGTGTTTTTGTTTATGCAGATCCTCCAAGAGTGGTGTGGATTATTGGAGACTCGCTGATTTTTTGGGCGAGAAGAAGGGCGTTGGTGCGATCCTCTGGAGTTCAGATGGGTCTGCTTGGGTCAGCAACACGGGTACGGTGGATCAGAATCCGTGGACTCCTATGGGAGGAGTTTAAGCCGACGGTTTTGGGTGCCCTGAGGCACGGTGAAGTTCCCCATGTTCTGGGGTCCCTCTTGGTGTGCTGCTGGAGCAGATGCAGGCGGATCTGTGGCAGTTGAGGGATTTGGGAGTGGTCCCTCATGGAATGCTGCTGGAGCAGATGAGAGCGGATCTGCAGCAGCTGAGGGAGTTGGGTGTGGTCCCTCTTAGTGTGCTGCTGGAGCAGATGCAGGCAGATCTGCGGCAGTTGAGGGATTTGGGAGTGGTCCCTCATGGAAAGCTGCTGGAGCAGATGCAGGCGGATCTGCGGCAGTTGAGGGATTTGGGAGTGGTCCCTCACGGAAAGTTGATGGAGCAGATGAGGGCGGATCTGCGGAAGCTGAGAGATTTGGGAGTGGTCCCTCATGGAAAACTGCTGGAGCAGATGCAGGAGGGTCTGCGGCAGTTGAGGGATTTGGGAGTGGTCCCTCATGGAAAGCTGCTGGAGCAGATGAGAGCGGATCTGCGGCAGTTGAGGGAGTGGTCACCATGGACAGTGGTGATGTGGTCTGAGGTGATGCCAAGGATGGTGTGGGAGCAGGCGGAGTATGAAGAGGCAGTGCGGCTGGGCCGTATCAAGCTGAATCGCTGCATGGGAAGGTTCGTGAGGAAGATGGAGGGTGTGGTGGTGCGACATCTACCTTTTGAAGAGGAAGAGGCGGAGTGTTATTTTATGGCGGATGGAGTTCACCTGACAGATGTGGGCAAGGATCTGTTCATCCTGGGACTCAAGGAAGGGATTGAACAAGCCCTGTTTTTTCTTGGCGGGGGGACCTCTCCCATAAGGGGGTTATGTGAGGAGCTCGTGGCGGGGGCTTGTAGGCAGTGCTGGCTAGGGGTTCCTTTTTAGTTAGGATTACTTTGTCAGATGGCTGGGAGTTGGGTAGATTTTTGGTGGTTGGTTGGTTTGGAGGTGTGTGGGGGTTGTGGGGAGTCCTCTTTCAGCACTGGATTATTGTTTTAATTTGTTATTAGAATTGTTATGTTATTATGGTGGGGTTTTAGTGTGGAGTTTTTAACTGTGGCCTATATATAATAAATATATATATTATTCCACAGTTATGTGTTTGCGTATTTTTGTGTTTATTGTCTCCCGTAGTCCGACCCGGTCATCAGTAGGCGACTTAATAATGATGCTATGATTTTGATATATAGGGATGATAAATAATGGCAATATAAGGATGATAAATTATTTAATAACAATATACTGATAATATATAAGATAATGGTACTATATAGGGATGATAAATAATATAATTTTGATATATTGCTGATACATAATATAATTCCGATATAATGTTGATATATAACAAAATGGCACTATACAAGGACGATATATAATATAATGTCTATATTTTGATATATCTCAATAACATATATACAGTATATCTCAATAGCAACAACAAATAACCATAAAGATCTATGGAAGCAATGACCAAGCCCATGTGAGTATTTACAGTATTGTGGTGTAGTCTCACAGTATGTACAATTACCTTTTCCCCAACAGATCAATATCTACATGACTGCTCTTATGCTATGACATGTTCACTTAATCAAGGACTGCACTCACATAGCCTTCCATACATATAGAATATATATATGCACAATAGATATTGATCATCTGATAAATTCCATCACATTTTCTATAAGAGGTTTTTTCTTTATTATGTTTTTTGAAATTCCTATGCATAATTCTTCAAGAAAATCAATGGCATAATCAAAAAATAACTGCATGTTCTTTAACTTATCACAGAAAAAGCCCTTTAATAAAATAAAATGATTGTCTTCGTGTTTGTTTTTGTCACGTAGAGAAATATGGGATTTCTGGAATCAGCCTCGGCTCCACCGCTGTGCTTGTTGGAAGGGTGTGGGAATCGGAGGAAGCCCTCGCAGGTGTGTTTTCAATAACATCATTTCAACAATGGAAATCTTTTGAATCTGTTCCACGGCCATTCACAGGGACTATTTGTTCAGAAGGCTTTCCAATGTCATTTAATATTTTCAAACCTCACCTGTTAAACAATGCGTTTGGGGCTTGGGACAAATATTTTTGTTTATGTAAAAAAAAAAGAAGAAAGAAAAGAAATGACATAATGTAATTCCCAGGTTTTTCTCCCTTTATTTTGACGTTTAGTGCATATTTTTTTTCAACGAGGGAAAGGATGGAGTTTACTGATACAATAGAATTAAAGCAGGTCATTTTGTGCACTAAGCAATGATTAAAAGATAAAAAAAATCCAGCCGTGTAATTAAATCTTCCCGTTACGTAGAATTCCATTTCTCTTTTTAACAAGAAATAGATATCTGAGCCACGCAAATAACTACAGTAATTCAGGCATGATGACTTGCATCTTGCCATTACACGTCGTTTATAATGCGTGTACTGAATAATTAAGGAGCGCAAAAATCAACACCAAGCTACATTATTTGATGAAAGTAATCAGTGGCGCAACTAGAAACCCGAGGGCCCTGGTGCAAGAATCCATGAAGGTCGCCCCCCAAAAAAGATCTATATTTTTACTTTTTTTCCCTGCAATATAAAAAAAGATAGTATTGCCCCCAGCTCACATGGATATATATTGCCCCAGCTCACATGGATATATTTGCCCCAGCTCACATGGATATATATTGCCCCAGCTCACATGGGTATATATTGCCCCAGCTCACATGGATATATTTGCCCTGGCTCACATGGGTATATATTGCCCCCAGCTCTCATGGGTATATATTGCCCCCAGCTCACATGGGTATATATTGCCCCCAGCTCTCATGGGTATATATTGTCCCCAGCTCACATGGGTATATATTGCCCCCAGCTCTCATGGGTATATATTGCCCCAAGCTCTCATGGGTATATATTGCCCCAGCTCACATGGGTATATATTGCCCCCAGCACACATGGGTATGCATGGGTATATATTGCCCCCAGCTTTCATGGGTATATATTGCCCCCAGCACACATAGGTATATATTGCCCCCCAGCTCTCATGGGTATATATTGCCCCAGCAATGCCAGGGCCCGGTCGCAAGTGCGACCACTGCGACCCTTGTACTTCCGCCACTGAAAGTAATCTTCAGTTTATTTGAGGCATTTAAATTCACTATATTGACATTTTGGGCAGTGAAAAATACTTGCGTTTGCAGATCGTCATGGATAACGACAGTCTCTTATAACCTGGTCAAGGTTCTCGCTGCTATAAAAGAGATATCATTACAATGAGATGGTTTGCTCACACGTACAATGAGCTTTCGTACACAATTGCCCTGCATTCCAGGAAATGTAGTTTGATCTGATTGACAGGATTGTGGGAGGAGTTATAATATCAGCTTTGAAGCCCTTCCCTTATTTCATGAAAAGATAAAATTACTTTTGGAAACTGGGCCTGAACGGACATGGATCCAAGCACTATAAACATTATAATACCCTGAATAGCTTCTATTTGACCACAGGCCTTCAATGTTAGAGCCAGGTTCTTTTTTTGGCTCTGGAAAATGTGAGTTTTCTGCACTATACTGTATGAGGACTATTACAAATTGTTGATACATCTGATTTATTGTAACAGGACTGCACTATTATTATTTTCTTATTGCTTCTGTTTGAGGTACAACTTTAACCTTGACTGGAATCTGGATACAAAAATAAGTATCACATCTTTATCTGTTATCACAATTTTTTTGCACATGAGCACAGTCACTTTTTTACAATAATATTATTATACAGATTTCATGTGAATTATATGTGTTGCATTATTCTATTTGCAGAATAGTTTGCCGAGGTGGTGGCTGAAGCTGATAGGAGATCCGGTGCTCCTAACAAATCATCGGCTGCCTTTATATCAGGTGTCTGATTTGTGAGACACCAGAACATGTGACTAGTATATTTCCTGCCTATTTTATACTCCATTGTAAGAACATGCTACACTATGCGAGCTCTTTCTTCATTTGAGGGCTGCGGAAACAACTCATGCCTGAAGGAAGCAAACCATTAGACCCTTGGTGTTTGCTTATGGAATTGCTTTCACATTTAGGGAACAAGAGCGCCAACTCCACCACATCATCTCTCTTGACTATTCTATTTCTGCCACAGAGTATTTAATTTTTTTTATCCCATTCACGTACGTATTTTTGTAAAGTTTTTTTTTTAGGTTTTATCAGTACGTCATCAGCTGCACCTGCCTGCACTTTATATGCACCTTTTAATGTATTTTTAGGAAAAATATTTACATTTATCTTTTAAGCGCCTATTTTATACCTGTAAATGCATCTTTGAATTTGTGTCGTTGCCTAGAACATCCCTTTAACTTCCTTCTCGGAAAACATGAAAAGAATTGGATGCAGGCGCTCCAGTTTGCTAAATGTGGCAATTCTTTATTTACAGGACTGCAACATTTCATCAGAGATGCAGACTTTCTCAAGCATGCTTCTCTGTGCATATTTCCTTGCCTTTACCAAGCAAGATCTCGGCATCCAGAAGGACTGAAGGGGCGCCCGTGGTGCATTTTTGTAGTGTAAAGAGTTTTAATGTTTTTTTATTTTTTATTTATCATTCTCTCTTGCACAGAGTATGTAAAAAGAAACAAAACAACTACCGACTGTCAAAAGCTGGCGTTAAGTGATTAAACGTTTGGAAAATCACTTTAACAGAAGATCTAAATGAGAAGAAAAATTCCAATACTCACCTCTGGTCCCACGGCAGATCTCTACTGCTAGCAGAAGAACACTGAGAACAAATAGTTTCCAGTGTCCTTCAGACAGGCCTGCAATGTCATGTACATGTGGTATCCCAGAAAGCTCTCTCTGATCTTCATGACGTCCTATTGACTCCAGGAGGCACTGGTGTGCATAGCTGCTGCTGCTAACAAAGCGACTCACTGGTAACAGAGCCGGTAACAGGGAGCCGCTAACAGTTAAAGGCTCACACCAAATTCTGCCATTAGTGTTTCTCTATTATCGGCTCAAGTTGAAAACTGCACTAAGTAACATAGTTACATAGTTACATAGTTATATAGGCTGAAAAAAGACATGCGTCCATCGGGTTCAGCCTCTCCCACATAACCTACTGCTGTTGATCCAAAAGAAGGCAAAAAACCCAGTCTGAAACGCTTGCCAATATGCAACATACTGGGAAAAAATTCCTTCTTGACCCCAGAATGGCAGTCAGATTTCTCCTTGGATCAAGAAGCTTTTACCCACATATTAAATATTATAACCCTTAATATTCTGTGTCTGCAGGAAGTCATCCAGTTGCTTTTTAAAAGTCTGTACAGACTCTGACCCAACCACCTCAACAGGCAGAGAATTCCACAGCTTTATTGTTCTCACCGTAAAATAACCCTTCCTATGCTTTAAGCTAAATCTTCTTTCTTCCTTAACGAAAGGATATTATATAATTATTATATGTGAACGCATGTAAAAATAATGAGGATGCTCAAAGATAAAGCCTCACTTTAAAAATCACGCTGCACTGTTAGACTTTTTCTAGGTACATGGAAGCTGCATGCAGTATTTATGGAAAGCGCAGCCAGCTTTCAAATAACCAGAGAAAACAGCACTTTGTCTCGTCTGACCTAGAAGAAGGTAAAAAGAAAAATCCTGAAAACTTTATTTTAATGCGTTACGCTTTTTGCATAAATGAGATGTGACAGAAAGAGAAATAAAATGTGTCCTGGAAAACGACGAATAAACCAGAATTTTACCCAAGTTTAATACTGCAGTGATGTTTCTCACTGTGAATGTTTAGACACTTAATTCTAATTTTATTACTGAATATTTTTTTAACTTTTAAATTGTTGAGTTTTTTTAAAAATAATTTTTGTGATTTAAAAATGGATATAAAATGTAATGGATATGATGTGGTTAGGGTTGAGGTTACACAGGGCCAGGTATAGGGGGCATTCACAGTTAGTGTATACAAAGAGGTAGGAGTCAGGGAGTAACTTTGGCTTATAGAGTTGTAAACACTAGTTGAGTGGGTATTTGAACTCAGGATGCTATCAGTTGCATATAATCATATTCCATCATTTTCCACTTGACATCGAATGGTACCATTTGGGATTCCAAAAGAAGAGCTGGTTGTGGAGAGCATTTTTTAAGCGGTTTCTCATAGGAGTAAGATACATAGTTTTGCATACACACTGCCAGACTAAAAAAAGTCACACGTTCTAATATTAGGTTGTGTCGCCTGTTGCTGTGATTGCGGCACTCATTCGCCGTGGCATCGTGTCGATAAGCTCATGCAATGTCACAGCATTTATTTGCGTCCAGAGTGGCATTAATTTGTGGCCAAGAACTTGTATTGATGATGGGAGAGTCGCGGCGCTGCGTAAAGTCTTCTCCAGCACATTATCCCAAAGATTAACCTCAATGGGGTTAAGGTCTGGACTGTGCGGTGGCCAATCCATGTGTGACAATGATGTCTGATGCTCCCTGAACCACTCTTGCACAATTTGAGCCTGATGAATCCTGGCATTGCCATCTTGGAATATGCCCGCTGTGCCATCAGGGGAGAAAAAAACCCATTGATGGAAAAACCTGCTCATTCGGTATATTCAGGGAGTCACATGACCTCGTTTTATGCTGAAACATATTAATCACTGCAGTAATTATCCAATGGAAGGCGAGCACTTATTGGCTGAGTTACATCCATGAGGGGACTTTTTTCTTGGCCAGGCAGTGTGTATACAGTATTATTTAGACACCTGACAGGAGTGCTGCACCCAACCTCAGCATGCATATTTCATAACCGTCAAAACATACATACAGGTCAATACATACAACACACAAAATTCAGAGCACTCCAGCCACGCATACATCCAAAGAGTAGGTTGTGTGCAGCCTTGCCTTCCACTATTTGTAGTGGGAGACCTGGACCACCTCCCTAGTTTTGCACCCCACCCTGACACATAGTTTATGGGTTCCTCTCTGCAGGCTCAAATTAAAACCTTGTCCTGCAGAGAACACCAAGAGGATGCATTTCCCAAATAAGTGAGTTAAAGGGATATGCAGGTCTAGAAAAAGTTTTTTTAAATTGACATTTAAACACTTTTATGCCTATAGACAAACTAGAATAAATCAATAAAAGTTTTAAAAATGTGTAAAAAATGTTTATTGTCTTGCTTTTAATCTCTGTCCTTTCATCTTCTCCGGCGACGCCCCTCAGCTAGGGGTGTTTCTTCAGCTCATACTTCCTGAATATTCCCCGCCCACTACTCCACCCACTATTGCACCCATCAAAGCTTCACATGAACTACATTTCTTGCTGCATCTTGCCCACAGCCCCCATGCACCCCATTACTTCACATACTCAGCTATTACCTTCACCTAGCATGTCACCCCTCTCCTCTTAGATTGTAAGCTCTTGGGCAGGGTCCTCTCTCCTACTGTTCTGTGTGTTTAACTTGTATGGACATTTGTTATTCTGTTTCACCCATTGTACAGCGCTACGGAACTTGTTAGCGCATTTTAAATACCGGTGACTGTATGAACTAACACAAGCTGTGCACACTCAGGACCTCAGACTGGGGAAACCGAGGAACTGAATATTAGCGTCTCTGCAACTGTGAAAGCAAAACACACTCACCTGCTGACTCGCTAACACTCACCTGCTGACTCGCTCACACACTCACCCGCTGACTCGCTCACACACTCACCCGCTGACTCGCTCACATACTCACCCGCAGACTCGCTCACATAATCACCCGCAGACTCCCTCACACACTCACCCGCAGACTCGCTCACACACTCACCCGCTGACTCGCTCACACACTCACCCGCTGACTCGCTCACACACTCACCCGCTGACTCGCTCACACACTCACCTGCTGACTCGCTCACACTCACCCGCTGACTCACTCACCTGCTGACTCGCTCACACACTCACCTGCTGACTCGCTCACATACTCACCCGCTGACTCACTCACACACTCACCCGTTGACTCGCTCACACACTCACCTGCTGACTCGCTCACACACTCACCTGCTGACTCGCTCACATACTCACCCGCTGACTCACTCACACACTCACCTGCTGACTCGCTCACATAATCACCTGCTGACTCGCTCACATACTCACCCGCTGACTCACTCACACACTCACCTGCTGACTTGCTCACACACTCACCCGCTGACTCGCTCACACACTCACCTGCTGACTCGCTCACACACAGACTAACTCACCCACTGACACGCTCACTTGTGCTCTTTAAGATTTACATAGTCACTGTCTCTTTCAAACTCCCTCACATAGTCACTCCCTCTCACTCTTTCTTGTGCTGTCTCTTGTGTGCGCTCTCTCACTTTTCTTGGGTTTTCTCTGCTTTATCCTATTGTCTTTCTCTCTTTACCGTTTCTTGCTGTGTCTCTGTGCTTTTCTTTGTTGTCCCTCTCTCTGCTGTCTCTTTTTCTCCCTGTGTGTATAGATTTCTTTCCTTCGCTGTCTCTGTGGTAGCTGGGGGGTGAAAGGTCAGCCCCGCCCTCCCCACAGCTCACAGTGCAGGAGGGAGGAGGAGCAACGCTCAGTGCGTTTTTTAGCTCTCCCTAGGAATAGGCACTGATTGGTTAGCTCAAACTGCCTCCTGAGGTGGGCGTGGAAAACTCGAGGAAAGAAAAACAGGTAAATATGAAAAAAAATCTCATATTTACTTGCATTTTATGTCTGCTGAATGACTCTACTGACTCATTCAAAAGGTATTGCAGGTTTTTAAAAGCACACTAGCAAAGCATGCACGTCCCTGTAATCACATAAGATCAAGGAAGCATAGGATCTGCCGCGATGG
The DNA here is from genome assembly GCA_009667805.1 of Leptobrachium leishanense. Lineage (NCBI taxonomy): Eukaryota > Metazoa > Chordata > Amphibia > Anura > Megophryidae > Leptobrachium > Leptobrachium leishanense. Next base: position 313,242,042 of record CM019067.1, read on the forward strand.
GGTACATTGACATTGTGGCAGGTTTATGCCATGTAGCATCATAAAGCCAGTGTTTTAACTGTATGTATGTATTAATGGAGCACTCTGAATTTTGTGTGTTGCATATATACAGTATATATTCTGTGTAATAACAGATCCAGGATGCATAAAAGTGAGAGAGAGGTCATTTGCATATCCTACCCAGAATTCCTTGCTGCATATGGGGAATGTGGCACAGGAGCTCTGGGATGCAATTCTTTGAATTGCTATGATGTGCAGGTGGCTTCTGCAATATTAAACACACTTATTGTAGTGTGGAGGCTTTTTATCTCACTTTTAGTCCTTCACCACAACCCTTATAGACACTTACTTACCTATGGTCCAAGCATCCACTGCAACTGGTCATGCCTGTCTCCTAGCTGATGAAGGTTCAACAAATCTGAAACAGCGCTGTCCTAGGAGTGGCTTTGTCCAGTTGCATAACTTTATCTTTGCATAGCATTGCACAGCATTGATTTTAGGGTTCTGTGTAATAACAGATCCAGGATGCATAAAAGTGAGACAGAGGTCATTTGCATATCCTACCCAGAATTCCTTGCTGCATATGGGGAATGTGGCACAGGAGCTCTGGGATGCAATTCTTTGAATTGCTGTAATGTGCAACTGGCTTCTGCAATAATAAACACACTTAATATAGCGTGGATGCTTTTTATCTCACTTTTAGTCCTTCCCCACAACCCTTATAGACACTTACGTATATATATATATATTTATATTTATGGTCTTTTATTGTTATAAAAATCACCAAGTTATGCATCTCACGAGTTTCTATAAATAGAAGCACAACAGCAAAAACAACAAAGCGAAAAAAGTATCCATGTCAGCCAACACCATAAATAAAGCTAACCCTGATGTTACCCTTGACCTGAGCAATGCCTGACCCACATATCAACCCTAACATACTTATCCTAACCTCCCCTCCCCTATAACTCCTCTCTATAGTCACACTTAACTTTTAACTCTTTCAGTACCAGCGCTGAGACCTGACACAGAGACACATACGTCGCCTCGCGCAGCTTTTAAAGCAGTATCTAGAGTTTTCTTAGATGTTGTTTAAAATGAAAATGTCTATGTATCATTTTCTGATGAAAACAAACAAACAAATAATTCTCTGGAACCCATTCTATTTCTGATCCCATAAAAAACCCTTGCGTTAGCTTATCGAAGCGCTGCAAGCATATGGTATTCTCATCTTCCTCTTCATTTCCATACGCCTTTGTCAGCTTGTGACTGGTTTATGGCCATTGTTATGCTAGTAATTAATACTTATTTCCCTCCCCCGTGGTGTGGGGAGTTTTGCTGCCAGGTTCTGAAATTGCATTTATTTATATAGATGTTCTCCTTTTTTTAAAATAAATTAATTAATTAATAAATTCCTTTATCAGAGTTTACCAGATTGGTTCACAAATGTGTCTGTGAATCAAAGTCCCGCTTTATGAAGCAGAAACGGACATTTAAAGCGTGAAAAATAAAAAAAATCCTATAACAATGGATATTTGTGGTAAAGAGATGGATAGAGTATGATATATATTGTCTTTCCTGGAACAACAGAGATGGGCCCTCTACACCTCAGGTATCTGTTCCTATGTTTGCTTGTAATTTTGTCTCGTTCCCCATTAGTTATTGTAAAGCGCTGCGGAAACTGTTGGTGCTATATAGATGATGATAATACTAATGATTATAATGACCCACAAGTAAGGAGGCGGGCTGGTGCTATATGTTTTGATAACAACCTGTTCTTATTTATGTATATTACGGTAATCTTACACATTGCCGCACAGACAGTAACAAGACATGCAGGTGACTTCAGAAATAACCATAAGGGTTTATTCAAATACAGCCGAATTGGCCTCGAAATTGCATTAAACAGTGAATTTCCCGGTGAGGTGCAATTTCGGGGCCATTCAGCTATTCAAAAACCTGGCAATTCGCCAAAATATTGGCAAACTGCAAGTGAAATACGGTGCTGTTCGACGTCAGTGAAATCCCCATAGAGAAACAATGGTTAAACTATTCAGAGACACCGAACAGCACAGAAATGTCAGTGAAATTCCCTGCTGTTCGATCCTTCCGTTCGACAGGTTTAAGCAGGCGAATCCCATAGGTTTCCATGTAAATAAAATTCCCTGTTTTTATCAAATATTTATTTAACCGTTTATTTTTTCCATTTGCTGAAAGAAGTTTATTTAGCTTTTAGGATTTTTTAGGCATTTTTCGGGATTTTTTCAGCAAATAATTTTTTAGTTTTTTTAAAAAAAGGCTTTTTTTTCTGTAACACACTATTTTATTGCCATTCATAAGACCTTATGTATTATTTCCAGGCATTTTCCTGCACTAGTTTTTGTTTAAACGCTCTTTAAAAGTTGCAGGGGTTGGGGGGCGTGGCTGACTGCCGGCGGGATCAGACACACGTGGGGGAGCTGTCCAGCAGACTTGCCTTACCGGGCTTTCTTATTGCATCCCCTGTCGGAATTAGAACCCTGGCAGGCTGTGTTACCCTTCCCGCGGCTGTTCGAGCGGGGCTTTCCGGACGGTGTTAGTGCCTGTGCCGGGTGTGGGCCTACTGCTGCGGCCTAAGAGGAGTGGCCATTTTTGCAGCCTTCGGTGTGTCGTGTCTGTGCTGTGAGGACTCCTGCTCAACACTTCTCCCTCGGTGTGTCATCGGCAAGAAGGCCGCCCGGAGGCTCCTTCTTGCTGAGGACCTCCGACAGCATGACATCCTGATGCGATGGGGATGATGGGAGGAGGCGTCAGTTTTCTCCAACTCAGCGCTCAGCGTCTCCTAGTGCAGATGAGGGATCCGGGCCTGACTTGGAGGATGCCCCTCAGGTGTCGCCTGTTGCTAAAGGGGGGATGAACCCCAAAGAAGGTACTGCATGTCAGGAGAGAGGCCTCTGTGAGCTCTGCGGCTGCACCTCTGATGTCTCCATTGGCCCTGCCCTTTACGGGGGACGATGGAGGCAGATGTTCACCTGCCGTCTACTAAGGGTGACCTCCGCAGGATGCTTGCTGACATCAGGGCCATATGGCAGGCTGACATCTACGGTCTGCGGGCAGAAATGGTCGGGGTCCAGACCCAAGTGACAACTGTG